>JAPWTK010000139.1:0-580000 GCA_029963805.1 Aromia moschata | reverse complement strand
TGCATTGCATGCATCCACCAGGTTGCTGGCAGCAGCATAAGTCAATAACAGTCGATTATTAGATTACAGGAGGCAATTACAGCAGTTTCTTAAATATATGTATTTTTCATCTTTTGATCATTGATCAAGTTCTTTATAGATATATATTTTTGATTTATAAATATAACTAGTTTAACTGTTCTTAATTGTACTCATATTATTTTTGTATAGTATTTCTGCTACGTATGTTTTACGTTTTACGTATGAGATTATTACATAATATACACGGTGTTTCACGGTGAATGGCCTATTAAATGTTTTGGGAGAACTATAAATTATATGGAGCTGAAAATTTGTTTAGATTTTCGGGGATATTCTACACATCTAAAATGGCGATTTGCTGGCACTTCCAGATATACTGGAAGCGAATACTTACTTTGTTATTTTAAATGGCATGCTATATTGTGTTTCTGCTAATTAATTTAAAGTTACTTCAATAACTACTGCATATCTCTAAAATGAACGGTTTTCGAGATATTCCAATTTTGAAAGATTGTAAACCAATAGAAAAAAAACTATTAACTTTCGAAGTAGTAAAATGTTATTATTAATTTTTTTTACCATATAAGTACGAAAGGTACAGGTCAAATTTGAATAAATATGTCCTTTATTAAGTCGCTTATTTTTAATAGAATGTATTATATTTTATAATTCCTTTTCCTTTCTTTCTTTATCTTGTTTTCGGGTTATTTTAAATTGTTTAACAAAGGGGTTATAGGATCAAATTTTAACAACTTTATCCTTTCTTAAGTCGGTTATTTTAAATAGAACATAGAACATACTGAGGATTTGTCAAACAATACATATGTACACAGTGGTACATTGGATACAGTGTGCCATGAACAACAAATGTATTATAATACAATTAGATATTTTCTACGAATTTAAAGGTATCAAATAAGTTCAACCGCGCCGCAAAAATATGTATATAAAGAGAATGAAAAGAGGAAGGGAATAATATAAAATACAGCAAAATCTATAAAATAACTGACTTCAAAAGATAAAGTTGTTTAAATTTATTCTTCGAACCACTTTGACAAATAATTTCAAATAATTCGAAGACTGTTATTACAGAGTACATATACCACTTTTCAACTTTTGAAGAAAATAATAGATATTATATTACATATAAATATAATATACACGGCATTAGTTGAACCTCGTATGAGTTACGAAATTGTGGGTGGAGTAACGAATATACATCTAAATATATTGGAATTAACTCAAAAAAAAAAATTAAAATTATATATGAAAAAGAATTTACCTATACCACCAATTTACTTTATGATGAAACGCCTTTCTTGGATCCTCGTCAACTATTTTTCTTAAAATTAGCGATTATGCAGTACACTGAAACAAATACAATTATAAATCATAAATATGACACTAGAAATAAAAGAAACCGCAAATATGTAAAAATGTCTAAAACAATTGGCCAAAGATCTCATATTTATTTATCACCAAAGGTTTATAACTTCATACCTGAAACAATAAGGAATGTACAAAACATAAACATATTTCAACGAAAAATTAAATTATTTTTAAAACAAAACACTAGAAAGGAAATTCATAGGCTAATTGACTTAAAAAATAATTAAAATAATTAATAATAATAATTTAAACTTAAATCGTTAAAACAAACATACCTACCTTTATATGTTGACATAAACCTAAAATCGAGTCACAATTAACAATGATAGTTGAAATTCGTTTGTCTCTTGTTTCTGTATGGGATTAAATATATTCTTCAGTGCATCAAGATATATGAATATTAGATTTTATAAAAATGTTTATACACTTTTAACCTACTTTTAAGCAGAAATTATTATTATTGTGTAAAGCAAAAAAGTACAAATATATAGAGACATCCAAAAAAAACGTCATCAAAGTTGGCCGAGAAAAAAAATACGTATTTCTATTCTTAATCGAATTTATAACCTTATTTACTTATCAAGACTGTCACATCATATGACAGCCATTGTTTATTTTACAAATTGTGACAGTCACTTATCAAAAGTTTGACATAACCGAAAAGCTTAGACATGACCGCTGTTTCCATCTCTCTCGTTCATAGCCAGAGTTGATGTTTTTTTTTTTTGATGTCTCCATATATATATATATATATATATATATATATACGTCATTCTATCAAACCTGAGCCTTTCAGTTTTCCATACAATCCTGATCCACACGCTTTATTGGTGTCGGGTAGATAAAAAAAATATAGGTTAATGCATATATCTCATAACTAACTCGTCTCCCACCTATTTTTTGACATATACAAACTATATAAGCAACTAAATTAAATGATCATATACAACTGCTTGAACACACAATCCTGAACCAATACACATTTCTACCAAACCTGAGCCAAAAACACGCGAATTCGTAGTTCTACGCACAAAGCTGAGCCAATGCAATGTTGCCATTACATAAAAATGGATCTAGGATATGATGGCAATGAAACAGATAAAGACAGCTGCAGAAATTATAAAATGAATATTTTTGATGCAGTTCTTTTAAGCAAGAGTAAAGTACTAAATAGTTATTTTCCTAAAAAGTGCGAAAGAGGCACTCTGCGCGCGTGAGTTAGGAATAAAATTGAATAACATGTAATTATTGTGGGTTTCGTGGTAACAAAGCATATAGAACTAGCAGTTTTTTGCTATATTTAATTTACAATTTACGTTTTTATAGAAAAAAAAACACAGTGGTCAATTACTGGCATGAAATATATTTAGGATTAATAATTGTCCACGCTGGTCAATTACTGGTGTTTTAGTAAAACCAGTTGTTTTCTTACTTTTTCCCAAGAGATCAATTAGTTGTTAAATAAGGATAGATTTTGGTTTGATGAAATTTGTTAATTTTAACTGTTTCCAGTATTTGACCACATAAAAGGTGATGGTTAATTATTGGTTTTGAAAGGTGGTTAATAACTGGACTTTTTTTCTTCCTGACCAATTGAACATACAGAATTAAATTGGGAAATAATGTTTTATTTTATCTCTTGTATTATAGTCAGCAATGTCGACTAAGAAAATTGCCAAAAAGAAGCCGTTTTTAAATATAGAGAAAACGATTTAGAACAAGCACTTAGTGATGTAAAAACGTAAAAAAAATAAATGCTCAATACGCTAAACAGAAAGATGGTACCATGTTCCTCATGCAACACTAATGAATAAACTAAAAGGAAAAACTACAACTAAACGTAAAATAGGACCGTCAACTATATTAACAGATAACGAAGAAAATATTGTTACGTATTTCTCTCTAAATGATTAACTTCTTCAATTCCAAACACATTTATTAACACTCTACAACTCTGCGATATTATCTCTTTAACATTAAAATAACAACTAACTAACTTCTAGCAATAACACCACTATTTACATGTGTTCTAGAAAATTCGTTTGACATCTAGAATATTTAATATGTCATTCCATACAATTCTTCACTAACAGCTAGTGTATAAACTAAATAGACTAAGTATATATTCTATAAAGCTTAATAACTGTCAGCTGTCACTAATGACACTTAACAAATGTCACACTGATCCCCTCTTCAAAGTTATTCGTCCCGAATAACACTGCCTTCAGTCCTAGGCGGTGGATCTTCGACGACAAACCAATCGGGTGGATTATGTCCTGTGTACTTTGCAAGCCTTTCCAGATGGACCACCTTCGGCTTGCTTCTTGGAGACAGCTGGATGCGGTAGACCAGGTCGTTGATTTTCTTTATTATGGTGTACGGGCCTTCCCAGTTGCTCTGAAGGTTTGGACTTTTTCCTTTAGTCCTTTTTGGGGCGTACAACCATACTGCATCACCAGGCTTAAATGCAGTCTCTGTAGTGTCGAGACGCTGCTTCATTTTGTCGCTGTGAATTTTCAGCTTCTCCCTGGAAAATCGGTGGATCCGGTCCATTCTCTCTCGCAAGTCCTCCACAAATTCTGGCAGAGAGCGCTCTTCGGTTTCTTCTAGTGGACGGCCAAGCATGAGATCAGTAGGCAGCTTCATCTCTCTTCCAGAGGTCAGCATAGATGGAGTGTAGGTGATTGATTCATGCTGGGAACTTCGATATGACAGCACGAACAGAGGCACCAATTTGTCCCAGTCCCTTTGATTTTCAGACACGAATTTAGACAGGTAGTGGCATATGGCCCTGTTGTGGCGTTCAACCATGCCATTTGACAGGATGAAGCGCAGTAGTTCGGGTTTTCTTGATGCCCATTATTTTCATTACTTCTTGCCACAGCTCTGATTCGAAGTTTCTTCCTTGATTGGAATGCAGCTCGAGGGGTACTAGATGTCTAGCTATGACATTCTCGATGAACGCTTCGAGATTTCTGCCTCTTGATTGGGGAGGGGTACTGCTTCGGGCCATTTTGAGAAACAATCCATTACCACCATCAAGTACTTGTTGCCGCGGTCAGTTGCAGGTAATTGTCCAAGAATGTCCACTGCTACCCTCTCGAATGGTGCTCCGGATAAATACTGCACCATTTTACCACAGCTTCTTGTGTTTGGTCCCTTTTTTAGCAGAGCATAGATCAGATTTCTTGCACCATTCTTCGACGTCTTGGCGACAGTTTACCCAATAAAATCGGTCCCTCACTCGAGCCAAAGTCCTGTTTACATCAAAATGTCATCCGGTTGGGCTGCTATGCAGTTCTTCTAACACTTTTTGGTGGGTTCTTGCTTTAGGCAAGACCAACTGGTAGACTGCGGACACTCCATCGGGGCTCTCCCACTTCCGATGCAGTAGGCCATCACGAAGACAAAGGGAATTCCATTGAGCCCAGTATCCCTTTATAGTCGTATCATATCTGGAAATTTCCTGCCAAGTTGGTCGAACTCCATTCTTTACCCAGGTCCGGATTAATTTGAGGTCACTGTCTTTCTTCTGGCTCTTCTTTAATTCCTCCGAGGACCATTCATCTTCAACACGTATTGTTGTTGCCTTAACAGTTCATTGCCGGTCTCATATGAAGATTCCTTAGTCTCGATCTTCTGGAAGTAGCGACATTTCTGTTCTAAACAAGGTCTTCTTGATAATGTGTCTACATTACCATGGGTTTTTCCACTCCGGTGCATTATTTTGAAATTATACTGTTGCAGTCTCTCCATCTATCTAGCAACTGGTCCTTCTGGGTTCTTAAAATTCATAATCCATTGCAGGGCGTTATGATCTGTCCCAATTAGAAAGTCTTCCATAGAGGTAACTGTGAAAATGCTCCAACGATTTGATGATGGCCAGCAATTATTTCCTTGTAACACAGTAATTTCTTTCCGCTTTGCCTAGTGTCTTGCTGAAATAGGCGATAACTTTTTCTTCTTCGTCTTAAACCTGGGATAAGACTGATCCAATTTCACGTTGAGAGACATCACATTCCAAAATAAACATTTCATCTTATTTAGGGTATGCCAAAATTGGTGCTGTAGTTAGGCGCTTCTTCAGTTCTGTGAAAGCTTGCTGGCAGTCTGGACTCAAATCGAAAGTAACATTATTTTCTGTGAGCCGATGTAGTGGCTTAGCAATTTTTCCAAAGTCCTTGACAAATTTCCTGTAGTATGTGCAGAGTCCAAGAAAACTTCTTACTTGATGTTTATCTCTTGGTCGGGGCCATTCTCTGACTGCAGAACTTCCTTGGGTGGTTTGAACTCCTTCGGCGGATACTATGTGTCCTAGAAATTGTACTTGCTTTTGAAATAAGGAACATTTCTTCGGATTCAGTTGTAATCTGGCATTTCTGAATCTTCTGAAGATATCCTCCACATTTTTAAGATGTTCTTCAAATGACTTCCCCATTACTACGACGTGATCAAGGTATACCAAGCACGTTTTCCATGTCAATCCTCTTAGTATTAACTCTATCAGTCTTTCGAAAGTGGCTGGTGCATTGCAAAGACCAAATGGTAAAGAGGCACGGCTAAGGGATATTTTTACTTGGTTAGCTTTCCGGGAAAACAGGTTATACATAAATATGTTCTGTGCAAAATATAATTATTGAAACCGATGAACTGGAGGTGCAAGCATTTTCTCCGATTGAAGGAGATAAGACGATGTTTAAAATAATTGAAAATGATATCAGCATAGTCACCCAAGATCAACTTATTTCAAAATTAGAACTACCCCAAATCATTGGGTCTGTCAATAGAATTAGGTACCGGTTTTCTAAAGAAGTGTGAACATTATATTTCCTTTGTGGCTTTGTGTCTGTTTTCCTTTTTTTTTTTAGTCAGTTGATTGTTTTAAAATTATACTGTATGTATTATTTGACCTAATATTATATTAGTGTTTGTGATAAATAAATAAAAGTAGTAAAATAAAGAGAAATTTTAATGCTTTTTTCAAATATTGGTCAATTACTGGTAAAAGCTGTGGTCAAGTATGGGGTTGTCTATGGTCAATTACTAGACATTTCCGACTTTTGTGATTTTGTTTTTTATTTTCATGAGCTAGCAAAATACTTTTTTTTGTTTAAACATTTTTTTCTACATCTAAAACACTGCCCAAGTTGATGGTAATGTATAATTTCAATTAAAACAATTAACAAAAAATTTGTACATTTTTTATTTCATAAATTTGCTTAACTGGTTACTGGATCATTCACTCTACGTACTTACATTCACGTACGTACTGACCTGTCATCAATTTTGCAGCAGACATAATTTTTTGTATGCGACTGAACATATTTTTAAAATTTTCACTAACCCGTTCAGCATAGAGACATGCATTTAAAAACTGAAACTACTGAAAGACGTTAAAATCCTGAGCTGTGTTGCCGCGCTTCCGTGGCTCAGGTTTGTAAAAATACACGCATATATAAAATAGGCGCCACCACTATACACGGAGAATTGTGGAACTATGTTTTCACAATTCTATCTATCCTGAGCCACTATACTTCTCAAAATTGGCGCGAATCGCATTTATGTAGAACGTATGAGACATATTGAATGAATCGAGAACAAACTAGTCTAACGACCCAAAGGCGTGGTTAAGGTGGTTCAGTGAATAGTCTCGAAATATAAAGCAAAACAATGTTGAGCCACGTATACGGCTCAGGATTGTGAAAGTGGTTCAGGTTTGTGTATTCAGTTTGCTATGAGTGGCTTAGAATTGTATGGTTACCGTATATATATATATATATATATATATATATATATATATATATATATATATATATATACATATATATTTATTTGTAATATTGTTTATGTTTAAAATATTTATTAATATGTATATTTTTATTATAATTTTGTATTTTTGTCACGACAAGTTTTTGTAAAAAACGTATGTGATTGTTCTCTGTTTATTTGTAGATATACTTGTACTTGTACCACTGTATATCATAATAGCAAATAAACAAATATTACTAAAAAAATACTACTGTATATTTTGGGTAAAGTGAGTGCTAGTATTTATTAAAAAAGAATACAGAAAGGAAACCACAAGAGATTCATAAGGGAGATTCATAAAATATAGTACGTTCTATTTAAAATAAGCGACTTAATAAAGGACATTTGTTCAAACTTGAACAATTGAATTGATTTTTTTTAACACATTTTGAACATATTGTTGATTTTTCAATATATCTAGAACCATTGGCATTAAGCACAGCCTTTCATAGGTACATGGTAAAGAATTAACCATAAAATTTTACTACTTCTGAAATATTATTTTTTTCTACGGGTTTTTTCTTAAAATTGGAATATCTCGAAAACTGTTAATTTTAGAGATGTAACAGTGGTGATTAAAAACTTAAAATTAATCAACAGAAACCAAATATGGCAAAAATATACCATATCGTTAAAAATAAGGAAGTTAGTATTCACTTCCGGAATTTCTGTAAGTACCAGAAAGTCGCCATTTTTTTAGATGTGTAGAGAACGTCCTCGAAAACCCTCAGATACATATTTTCAGCTCCACATCATTTCTAGTTCTCCCAAAACGTTTAATAAGCCACTCGCCGTGAAGCACCCTGTATAAATATTATGTGTACTATCAAATTTGGTAGCATAGTTTGCATATTTTAGTGCTCAAATGTTAGTGCTCAAGTAAGGTTTTCGATTCCCAAAACAAATATTTCTTGCTGAAAATGATAATCTGGCTATAATTTTGGAGATCAAATATAAGCACAAAAAAATGCAAGCATAAGAACAAAAAAGTTTTTTTTCTCGAATATAATTGTTAGTGCCAAAAAACAAATATTTATTTTGTAGCAGTCACTTTGGTGTTCAGTTAAATACTACCCTAAAATAAAGTCGATATATTATATTTTACTATATACAAGGTATCCCATTTAATATGACAAATCGTAATATCTTGAAAACTACACATCTGATCAAAAAAGTTGATAACGAAATTTGTTTATCTCGAAGAGGGGCATCCAATGATACCAAACTCGACTCCCATCCTCACCCCCTGGGGTGAAGCGGAGAGAAACTTTGAAATTTCAAATGAGAACCCCTATTTCTATTACCCATTCGGATTCCACACCACAAAATACGTAGGTTTTGTCCAAAACTTTGGTTTGATTCATGATAGATGGCGATGTAACGCAAGATTTTTTTTGTTTTCGTAATTTTCGGAAATGACATATCGAATCGAAAGGATAAAAAGCACGTAGTTACTATTTTCAAAAAAGCTGTCCGATAATACAAAAATCGATCCAAGGAAGCTTGCGCCGCAATTACACCATACTTATGAAATGCGTACAAGCATTTGAAACATGAATCAACAGGTGCAACAGAATCATCATTTTGATCTCTTCTCATCATTTAATTAAATAATTTAAATTATTTAATTAAATGGTGAGAGGCGAGGGGACTAACATGAAAGAAGCACCCCTAAGAGAACAGAAAACTACTGGGCGTAAATAAAGTACTAAAAGTAGTTTAAATGGAAAAATACAACGCTATCTATCACGAATAAAAAAAATTGTTTCAATATAAACTTACTTAACACGTAAAATCTAATTCTGCATTGAGAAATGTCGGTTCCCATTTGACTTTGAATGTACCACCCACCTACCCTGTGGGTTGGAAGTGTGGGGTCGACTTTTGTATCATTGAATAGCTTTTTTGTAAATATTAAACGTGTGCTTTTTGTCGAATCGATGTGTTTTTGCCGAGAATTACGAAATAAAAATGTTTCTTGAGATTACAGCGGCATCTATCAGGAATCAAAAAAAGTTTCAGACAATACATACGTATTTTGTGGCGTATTCGAATATATAATAAAACATATTCGGATTCTATTCCTATTTATTTTGGGTTCCTATTTAAAAGATCAAATTTGATGTCATCCCCCTTCGAGAAAAACAAAATTACTTATCAACTTTTAAACCCTACCAAATACCATACACATTTTTCTACATCTAGCGAAAAATAAGCAATACAAATAACGAAACTAAAGAAAGCGAAAAACAGTAGTATGTATATTATTATTGTCTTGGCAAAGGGCATTTACTTTTTCACATGTCTTTTAACCACACCGTGAGTGATCCATGAACTGCGTACAATTAAGACACGATTAATGTAATCTTTATCCGCGATTCTGAGGTGCGAGGTGCCACTGCAATAGGGGAATTGTGAACCTCCCAGATCACACCCATACACAGGGAGGTATGGCTCTGCTAGTCTGGATCCATACTGGGTGCATTGTTTCTTTATGTCTGGTAACTAGACAAGACATAAAGAAAAGACACAAACAATGTTAAACAACACTTAGTGGATATTACACCACGATGTTTTCCCATGACAATGATAAAGAGACCAGTAATAACACCTTACGTTAAGAGCGTCCAAACAATGGACTCTCTTAACGGACAGGCTGAGAAACATGAGCATAGTTGACCTACGAGGTTTCAAACGAACATAAAGAAAGCAATTGGCAACAACACTGAATTAAACGACGATGAAAACCAGAATTTTTTGTTTAAGTTGAAGTTAAGAGTTGTAAGCACAGAATACAAATGGCGTTGATGCGTATAATAAGTACGTTCTTGATATTAAACTATGTTTGGTAATGATTGCGAGGTAAAAATGAGGGATTTTTTGAGTAACGAATTCGATTGCTCACCATGAGGATACCTAGGGGCTAATCCGAATGCTAGTTATTAAAGCAATAACAAGCATTCGCTAGTTATTAAAACGATAACTAGCAACGGTCGCCGTAACCGTTATTAAAAAAGAACGGATGGTTTTTACCGATGTGACGTCGAACAAAAAAAAAAAGAAGAGTGACGAGTTGAGTCAAGCGCTATTACAAGTTATTACAAGTTGGATTTAATAAAACGTTGTATGTTATGTGTGTCTGAAAATGTAATTCTGTTTTGAAAAGAGTTCAAGACGGAGTAATTTTCGAAGGAGAAATATCCCAACCTACATATACCAATGGCTCCTAGAATCTGATTGAAAAGTTTGGACTAGAATTTTGAAAAGGTATTGCGCTTAATATATGGCTTAACATCAGATGATTTCTCTTTGGGTCTCCTTTGAGACTAGTAGTTTCACCGAATAGTTCGAACCCACGAGAGAAAATAAATGATTGAGCTTGATATATTTATATATGATAACGGGTATATCCTCCAATAGAGAAGGATTATGTGAATCAACAATTGCCAGGTTCGCTGATTTGTGTAATAGAAGCACCATGCATAGGTGTAATCGAAGAAGGCATAGGTGTAATAGAAGGCATGTTGTTAAACAGAATCCAAATGACCTGGTGGCTTGATAATCATAAGTAGTAATCACCCTTCGAGAATCTATGCGGTTGGCTGAACTAAGTCCTCGAATACATTGAATATCAGATTCGTTTTCAGCTCTCAAAATAAGGGTAACTTTATATAATTGCCTGATTATTAGTTTCTATTTTTAATTTCATAAATTATGAAATTCTAGTTATGTTAAATTTAAGTCTAGTTAATTTAGGTATATTTAGTTGTCTAAGTTACTAGTCATAACAATTAATACATACCTTAACGACATTGTACGTTAAAGTATCAATTAATTGGTAACGGTGAAAGCAGTGTAAATATACACTTAAGAAAATGTTTAAAATTATATGATAATGAGATTTTTTACAGATTAAGATTTTCATGTTTATTTGTTTATAACCCTTGTTAAATGACATTATATTTTAATTTGTTAAGACCGTTAAGTTTATTTTTAAAAGTTGTTTTAAAATATCACAACGTGCAATATTTTTAACTTATTGTCACAAGACCGAAATTCAAAATTAAAAAGAAATCTTACAGTCCAAAAATATATGTTTTACTTAAATGAGTGCAACAAATTTTATTTTTCTCTGGTTTACGGTTTCAAAGAATTCTCCTGTCTGTAAATATCGTTGGTCACCCTTTATTTATAATGTTCATACATGTTTTATTACAAAATACTGCGTACCTAACGAGAGCAAGGTCACATGAAATCCTAAATTACAAGTTTAATGTCGATTCAGGAAATAAATGTATTTAAACTAAATTCCGTTTTCAGAATTTTTATCAAGATATGTATGTAAGTGACGTAACCTCGTAGTTGTAGAACGTATACATGTAAGAATATCAAGTGCGGTCACATTTTACAGTAAACTTTCTTTGTCAACTGAATCGATTGCAGTATTATTACCGAGCACAAGGCGTTACAAAAGATTTACGACCTACAAGAGTTTAACTTAAGTAAAACGTTATTGTAGTTTGTAACCGAATATATGTAGTCATACATATGATATGTATGTACTTCACATTTATTAATCACAAGCACCACGTCATGTTATTTATGTACATATACAGAGTGTTTCCAAAAAAAGTAGCATAAATTATCCGTAACAGTGAACACAGAGGGAGTATAAATTGACTGAACTAAACATACCTCAGTCCAATACTCATCTTAAGTAACAGAGAAGAACCTCCTCTTATGTAACAGATATATGCAACAACTTTTGAGTCCTAAATAATGAAATACACAGTAGTTGCCATAATTATAGCAACAATCCTATTTTAATAAAATTCGTTTACTGAAATACAAAATATAACTTTAGGACAGGGATTTAGTCTGATGATTTCTATACATTTATATAGAAATCATCAGACTAAATCCTCAAAAATATCAGGTTATGTTTTTAAAAGTGTGATATTTGGATATGACCTTTATGGCATATATGACCAATATAACTTTTATTACCTATGTGACCCTATTACCAATATGACTTATTTGACCAATATGACTCATATCCTCTTTTCTATGATCTTTATAACTCATGACCTCTTTGTGACTCATATGTCTTTATAACTGATATGAACGTATGATTAATTTGATCTTTGTGATTCATTTAACCTTTATGAGTCATATGACTTTATTAGTAGCATGTGTTTTAGGATTCGTATGATCTTTGTGAATAATATGATGTTTATGACTCACATAACCTTCGTTTTGACTATGACTCAAATGATCAATATGATCCGTATGACCTTTATAATGTATATCCCCATTATGACCACTATGATCTTTATGCCCAATATGGCCCTTATGACCTATATAATCTTTCTCATCCGTATAACTTTTATGGCCGAAATCACATGTATGACCCATTTGACATCTGTAACCAATATGACCTCAATGACCTAAATGAATGGTTTTAGGATGTTTCTGACATAGGCATATACTTTGGGCTTTTATAAAAACTTTTAAAAAGAGGGATTTTAACATAGATTTTAACTCTCTAATTTCATTTTAAATTCTAAAATGAATAATTTTGAATAGAATGGCAGGTAGGAACAACATTTTAAGGACACTTTTGTGTTGTTTAACACACTTTACAATAACAGGTCTTGATTTCAAATTTAAGAAAGTATCATACGATGGCGGCACCAACCAAAATAAAGAACAAATATGAACTTTATTAATTAAAGTATTTAAAAACTTAGATCATAGACTTTAATTGTTATAATTATGGCCACTACTATACATTTAAATTAATACATCAGGAATACAAATCATACTAAGGTTATATTTGGTATGGATACATTCGTGGCAGCATTTCTATTCCAAATCTGCAGCATCTCAAGTTTGATTCAATCTTATAGCTTATATAATAGTAAGACGGATGGTATTCCAAACTAAAAAAAAAAAATAAAGAAATTATGAAACTTAAATATGTAATTATGTCAAGATTTCTCAAAATAGGATGTGTAGAATCCACAACATTATATATTTTTGGAAAATGACAACATTCATTGTCAACTATTGTTATACATGGTCAAAATATATGTTGCAATGGTGAAATAAACATATTTCAATTTCAATTCATTTATTTTGACATTTATATGTACTGGTATAATTTGTACTACTTATTTCGGAAGACCCTGTATATTGAACGAAAATATTAAATTAATAATAAAATATAAAGTGGTTGATCGCGTTTTATATATTGGTATTGGATGGGAATGTCGCTTAAATGTGGAGTACGATTTGTATATCAAGTACCTATTACCATATGATGGAACAGTAAAAGTAGCGATGGTACAGATAAATAGCTTGAATATCGCAAGTTGTAGACGTATGGCAAACAATTAGGTAGTTTATCTTCAAATAAGATTTGCCGTCCGATCTGATGCCGTTTTAAAACTGATATAGGTAGAAGCATTGCTGTCCACTGTTAAAGAAGATCACTCTAATCTACGCTTTTTGATAAAAGTAGGTAGTTCCATTAAAATTAAGGTGAAAATTCACTAAGTATGAATATATTTCACTTCCATTTTTATTTTCGATATGTATTACCGTCTGCACATAAAATAGTAGATACTATATTAATTCACGAAGAATGTTCTTACGCATGTTACTCATATTTATGAGTAAGTTACAAAATCTAAATTTTTATTCAGAAAAGGAGTATATGCTGCTTCCTAATACAAAGTATATCGAAAGTTTAGTATAAGGAAAAAGTCAATAATATATTTTCAACTCTCAGAACATATAATTGAGGGTTATCAGTTATGAACAGCAGAGACTAGTTCATAGGTATTTCTAATTGTAATGTTATGATAATATCTGGCTTTAAAGATACATTGGATACCAATTAAATTTAAGAAATGGTTTGAGTGAGCGAGTAAAAAATGGCAAACAGTTTTGGTAAATGGTAAAGCTTAGGTTAACTTTTATATTTTTACAATTTTAGATACAGTGGTAATTAAATACCTAGCAAGGTATTACTTTTTTAAGGAAGTATATACATGAAAACGTTAAGACTGTAATGAAATTTTACATTAACTAAATTTCCAATACCTATGTAACTGTTAGGCAGAAAACTCAAATATCTCGAACGGTATTGGATATCAATATTGTTCATACTTTGATCAAAACTGAGATTCAGATTCTGAATCAGAGTTGAAAATAACATCGAATCCAGGTACACATGGGTCCTAATGTTTGCAGTTGTTTGCGCATACATACATACGTGCATATGTATTTATCGACATTAGTAACCAAACTATAAGTTCGGCTGGAAAGCAAAAAACAAAACTACATATATATTACGCACAATTTTTTGGTATCAACAGACTATACAAAAGTTACTTCAATTAGATTGGCATGGATTTACCAAAATCTATTTGTGATAGATGACGGTGTTATCTATTGGATGGTAGCAACAGTGGTAGTCTAATAATCTACTCAATAATTATTGGGTTAGAGTCCAAGCTAACATTTATATGCATATACGCCTATAGCATTTATTATATAATATCCATATTTACCATCTCCATAGTAAAAATGCGACTGACGGTCGTCGTCCAAATGTAGATAGCTTTAAGTGATAATCGTCGTTAACGCAGGGTAGCGCTTCGAACAGACATAAGCTAGTCATGTACGTCACGGTTCTCTTTGTAATACGAGATGGCAATAGTTATGAGAAATATTTCTGTGATGCCCGTTCATTTTCTCTTTTATAGTTTTAGACAAAGATTATATTAAAGTAATCAGTCGGTCCATTCTTTTGCTATTAACATTGTTTATACGAATTTCCATGAATCCAGTACACTCATTGGTGCATTTCAATCTGAAGGACGAATTCGTCCAATCAGCGTTAAACACAAGAGCTTCTACATTGCACTGATCAGAACAAAATCTAAGGATTAGATCGAATTCAATCATAATTCAAAAATATTTTTTTAATTTCCGTCTATTAATTCATAAACTGTTGTGCTTACCTTAGCCATTAATCATAATACTAATTATATTTAACCAATATTTAAACAATAACTACTTTTATTTAAAATTTACATTATATTTTTAATTAATAAAAAATATTTACCAATAAAAATTTAAGCACTTATCACTTTCAATATTTTTCATGTAGATAAATAAATAAGAGGTTATGACTTGTTAAAATCAGATAGGAACCTGAAAATATACCTAAATATATCCACATTATTCAGACGGGGTGTTCCTGTGGGTTTTAGAAATCGTAGTGTTTGAATATCCAGTGAAAAAAATTATAATTATACGGCAGATACAATTATCTGTGCCTTTGATTAAGACAACACAAAGAATTTCGGTGCACTTGAGTCAAAATATAATCACATTACCACAGTCTCCATTCTCTATTACGTGTTTGTTTCGAAACTTTTTTACTTCGGAGCCAACACAAAACCTGATTTCTATAGAATACTCTGTGGGACCCTTCGGCCGAAAACTGAAAGCATGCCCTGTATGTGCCCGAGTGGCCAAAGGTAGCTCAAAACAACAAACGGAGCGCCATATGAATGGTATACGGAAGTATACCATTCGTAGGAACATTGTTCCTTAAATAAATTTCATACTTACCTTATTTTATACACTTTAAAATAGTTACCTACTGTAAACATTAATAAACATAGATCTAATTTCACGCATTGACAGATGGTAGCTCACCAGGCAAGAATTTGACTTCGACAAAGAGTATGGAGCAAGGACAAAAATGACTTACATAGCTACTTTTAGTTGCTGCCCTATGACGCCTAACTACACCATCGGGGAAATCGACATGTTTCACATTAAATGTGAGGCAAGATCGGGTGTTGGCAGCATAAAGATATTAATTTCTGTCCATGAGGAATACGTATAGAATTGCATTGAGTCGGGTTTGGCTTAATAAAGCTAAATATTTACGGGCTCCTGATCCAACTTGCATAGGTATCAAGAGAGCACTCTGTGAGGCTCTGATGCTACCCCTCGACTAACTTCTTAAACTTATAAAGTATAAGCAGTGTCCCGCAATGAGCAAATATATATAGTGTCCCTTATAGAATATATGTAATTCACTTTTTTCAGTTAAATAAATAAAGGATGTTATACCTAAAGCATTAATTAGGCCTGTAAATAAGAAATATAATCAGCCTAACCCTAACCTAACCTAACCAACAAAAACATGACAAAAACAGAATGAATGAAACTTAAACCAAGCAAAATATAACAACTTACTCTTAATCAAATGAACACGATTATATTACTTACATGTTTATAACAAATAACCAAAGTAACTGATATACTTAATAGATTTATATTTTCTGCTAAATTACAAATTAGTAGTTGGGTTTCTTATTTAGATTTCCTCGGGACACTGTCGTAGAATATACCTTTTAATCCCTTATTGTCAATCGTATGTATTGAACAGAAAAAGCGGTACACATCATTTATTTCCAATGTTTTTGTAGCACAGAATAATCGTTGTGCTTTTAAACACGAAAATAAAAATATCTATGAAGTTAGTCGTTTGTCTCTAAAATATCGAAGTAATTTTATAGAAGTAAAATGGTATCGCCATCTATCCACACTTGTGACACTAAAGCGATGAAGCTTGTTCATGTCCATAAGAGTAGTATATACCCCATAGGAAATTGCACCATTACATATTGGCAATACATGTATAGAAGAGAATAAGTTAAAGACACCAGTAAGGACAGACAAAGACAGTTAGATGCACCAGTGTTTCACGCTTGTGTACATATTAGAAACGTATTATGTAAAACGTTACCTGCGCGTTAACAGAAACTGGAATGTGGAGGTGGAGAGACACCGCCCACCTAATGCATATTTGAGTGAGTCGGACTCAGTCTTTTTCGCAGCAATGAGGGTGTACATCGACTTAGCTGTATGAAACGAAATTCTTACGTAATTCTGACTTAAAATTATACCATACACTTAAAAGAAGTGTACGAACATAATTGTATTTATTTTCAAATTTTTGTATTCCTTAACTAACCGGTCTGCAAGAAAATAAAATTGAAAGAAAGAAAAAATGCCTATTGAATAAGTGGTTCAAAATGTCGCCCCTTTGTTCTTCGCAAAACCCTGGTCTATCGTAAAACTCAGTTCTTACGCGTTCTAACATTTCTTAAGCGTAACAATTTAGGACTTGTACAATTCCGGCCCGTAAATCATTTAAATTTCGTGGTCTTTCATGTTCATTTCCGTAAACAGTTTGTTTTATTTGTTAAATATTTGTTTGCATTGAACCGTTTATAAAAAATGGACCAACGATGGAATCGCCTAAAATACCAACTGCGTACGCAAGGAATACTCAAGTGATTTTTTTCCGCAGACTAATAACGATGTAATAATTCAATTCACACGTGCGCATTATAATTTATGGGCAGGGCGGCGTCCCGCCTACATATTTTATTGCTACCCTATCACGAAAGACAGGTAATAACGCCCATAGAGTTTTAAAATGACATGTCAGTCTGGCAACTATGGATATAATATTTCTCTGTCAGTTCCTCTATCTGTCAGAGTTTATTCTTTTCTTATTTATTAATGCTCGGCTTTGAAATCTTGCACTTTCCTAACCGGTATGTATATTATATAATAAATGCCTATAGGCACCAAAATTAGATTAGCATGGATTTACCAAAATCTATTTGCATTTTAATAGATGACAGTGTTATCTATTGGGTGGTAGCAAAAGTGGTAATCTAATAATCTACTCAATATTTACAGGGTTGGAGTCCAAGCTAACATTTGTATGCATATACACCTATAGGCACCAAAAGTAGATTTGTCCCTGGTAATAGACAAAACCTGAAATTGCGCTCATTTTTATAGCTGTAACCGTGAACGCTTCCAGTCTGTTATTATTTGTTTGTGAGTAGAGTTGGGTGGGGCTAGTTGGGCTAGTTGAGCATAGATGTAAGTTGGGCAATCGAAATATCTCAGAAACTATACACCGCACGCTAACGCATCAAATGGCGGAAAGAAGCGGGAGGGGAACTCATCGCGCGACCGCCAGTGATGACTTATCGATCGAGGGAAGTACATGCACGCTTTGCTTATTTTGCGACCAAAAAGTAAAAAAAATACTAAATGGGAATTTTTTCTTCTATACAAGTCAAATATTATCCGTATCCAATCAGATAACTGTTAAATTTCAATCAATTTAGTATATTTTTGATAAGTAAAAAGATTTTGGATATAATTCTAACAGTTTTTTCATAACCTCGCTTTTATTTCAAATTTTCGGGTCGAGGTTAGTTGAGCAACTTCATAGTTGCTCAACTAACCCCACGATTTAGAATGAAATTAATGTATGTGTTTTTATTTTATTTTAGGAGGGGGTTTATAAAAGGAAAACCTCATGAGGTTCTTATACTACTCAAGATTTAATTGTTGCTGCAAAGGCTGTCAATGATGAAGGAAAACGTGTGAATGCCGCCGCCAAAGAATTCGGTATCAAACGGATAGCTTTGACAAGATTTTTGAAGAAATTATAGTCTGAAGATGGTGATTCATCAATGGGTTATGCAAAACCAAGGCAAGTATTTTCTCCCAAGTAAGAGGATTCTTTAAAAAATACTTGTGTTAAATGACATAAATCATCTATGGATATTCCGCGAAAAACGTTCGTCGCCTTGCCTACGAGTGTGCTATTAAATTCGGCATTAAAATTCCATCCTCCTGGACTGCAAATAAGATGGCCGGAAAATAATGGTTTACGATGTTTTTAAAATGAAATTCGGAGCTATCTATTCGAAAGCTAGAGGCTACCAGCCTTGGTAGGGCAACATCATTTAATGCTCAGAATGTCAAAGTTTTTTTTTTGACAAATTAGCTGAAGTAATGGATAAACAGGGATTCAGTGGGTCAGATATGGAATGTGGATGAATGAGGAGTGTCCACTGTGTTGAAGCCAAATAAAATTGTAGCTGCCAACGGTAAGCGTAACGTCGGCGCCATGACTTCTGGGGAGCGAGGGACTAATGTTACAGTAGTGACTGCTATATTTGCTTATGGAAACACAGTACCTCCTATATTTGTGTTTCCTAGAAAAAATACTAAGAGCCACTTTCTTAATGGTGGTCCCCCTGAATGTATAGGAGCAGGCAATGAAAGTAGATGGGTTACAGACGAATAATTATTTCTGTTTATGCAAATTTTATAAAACATGTAAATCCGTCCAAGGAACACCGTGTTTTGCTAGTGTTAGATAATCATTCCTCTCATTTGTACATGGAAACATTAAATTTGGCTACAGAGAATGGGATTGTAATGTTGTCATTTCCACCGCATTGTAGCCACAAGCTGCAGCCATTGGATGTCTCCATGTTTGGATCATTCAAAAAGTATAGCGCTGCTGCTCAAGATACATGGCTACATAATAACCCAGGCTAAACCCTAACTATTTATCATATACTAAAAATTATCGCCGATTCATTGCCGTTTGCTCAGACAAGTATGAATATTGTCAACGGTTTCCGAGAAAGACTGGCATCTTCCCAAATATCTTCCCATCTCCACCAACATTTGTAACCGACTGTCCAGATCCAGAAATTGACGAGCTGGAAAATGATCATCCAAAGCAGGCTATAATGTCCAACACTGAACCTGATCCTACTCCATGTACCTCCACCAGCCAAACTGCACCTGAGCCTGGTACAAGCAACAAAGAAAATGAGCAGTTCGATCCAACGCATTCATTTTGCTCGGAAATTGTTCGACAATCCCCAAAGGCAGGTCCTAGAAAAGCAGCCAAAACTACCAGAAGAAAGAGGAAAGCTGCTGTTCTAACAGACACTCCCGAGAAGAACGTATTGCAAGAGGGACAAAATAAAACCACTAAAACTGCTCAATTTGCCCCATACCCTTGCTCAACTTACCTCACCTATGGGGTACGTTGAGCACCTCTGACTTTCTTCGCTTAAACGGCTGTAGCTCTTAAATGCGATTTGTTAGAAATACATTATTATGGACGCTTTTTGGAAAGGGATAAATTACTTACCCATCAGTATGCATAACAAGCCATTAAGGCTTGCTTGTATCGTTGCGGAGCTATGACCAATCAAGAGAAAAATTGTTCAACTAGCCCCGCCCTCCCTATCTCATATATCTTTCGGGTATAGTAATTCTACCTCATACTACGTTCGTTGTGCCCAATTCGCGGGCAAATGTATTCTTGGTGTACTATATGCATATATTTATTCGATTTTCCTCAACCCGCTAAAAAACTATACATAACAATTCGACCGAGTAGGCGCGAAAAGAGACGCTAACACATACGTGTGTAATTATGCGTTAAGATTTCTTAACGCATTATAATAAGCAGAACATTTATTTATATTCCTGCATAATATCGTGACCCAAAAACAGATCTTACCCGAAAAAAAAGTAATTCTTCTTCAAAAAACACGTCTTTATGTATTAGTATTATGCGAAAGTCAATGCGACAAATGTAAAACACAACAGAAAAATGATAGAGCTTATCTGTCTGGACACGCGAGGAAAGCATAAATCTCAGCATATAGGGCCCATACCGAAATACAGCAGCCATTAGGTATAGTAGGAAAAAGTCCTGGTAAAGCTTACTTTGATTAGCTCTCTATAATTTATTATGATTTAATATCACCAGGCTATCAGCTTGATTGGTTTACGAACGATTGATGTACGTAATCAGTACGATTGGTGATTGAACGAGATAAATGAGCATGTAATGAGCATGTAATAAATATAGACGTATATTTTATTATACGTATATATATAACCTGCGTGCGATAAAGTGTGATATGTGCTGACTGTGCTTATATAAGAACCCAATCCGAAGGAAGAATATAATAGATCAAATACAATAAAGCATGAGTTGCATTAAAGGAGAGCAGACGCAATGAAGTGGATGCAATACAATCGCTAGTGCAGGCGTATGAAAGTCATCCGGTTTGTCGGTAGGGCTGTTTGAAATACCATTTTATATTTTATTCTGGTCTAGTGCCTGATTAGAAAAGTGCGTAATCATCAATCAAAATTGTCATTTGTCAACGATTTTACGTATGTGTGTAAGCTAAAACACATACGGCAGCACATCTCCTTCGAACAACTATTCGCATACTAATATAAAATATAAATATAAATTAACCAAACGACAAGTACGACAACAAACGACTAGCGTCTAGCCGGTACCAGGTCACGGGTGATCCTGGCCAATGAGAAATACCTGTACAACGCGGTGAAGGCGGCAAACTTGAAGTCAGTAAGTTACAAAACTTTGATATGAAAGGTTTAAGGGGGTATTCTAGTCAAATTTGAAAAAAAATCGAAATTTTTTTTTGTTTCATATTTCCAAAGATTAGACATTCAAGAATATGCCCTTAAAAGGATTTTTCAGAATTTCAATTATTTTATGAGTTACAGCCATTTCTGTGACGCGGCATCGGTTCCGGTCCGACCGGAAGAAATGAACAATAGACGGTAGACGCTGCCTGAGTACTTAAGTACGAAACACGAAACGTATTTAGTTGGAATCTTTTCGTCTTAGTATTTGTTTCAAATTAGTTTTGAGCCAGCCTTCAAGCAACGCGGACGTGCTAACTGAGTAAAATTGTCGGAACTTGTCTCAAAACTTTAAACGCGTTTTTCTCAAAACTACTTTTTTCGAGTTGGCGTGCATGATATCTCAAGTTCTAATGAACCGATTTATTTGAAATTTCGTGTGAATGTTCTTTATACATTCCTCTATCGCCTCAAGCACGCTCAGATCAAAATTTTTAATTTTACTATTTTTACAAAAATCGGAATTGTTAAAAAAACATGCAAAACAAAATATTTTTTTTTTCAAACGGCCGCCATTTTATGAAATTTTTTTTTGACTGTTCCAAGGTTCGGGCATCTATACTAATTAATAATCCGTTCAGCTTTTTTTGTTTCAGTTGACCAGCAGGGTTGAAATCATGCACGCCATGACACCCTCTTTTTTTGGACCTCCCACTTTGCCAGCTCATAACTTTACCAGTTTTGAGTCTTTTTTTTTTCAGTTCATTTTTTTATGTTAATTTAAAATATCAATAAACAAATGATAAGAAAATGGATAGTAAAAATATTTTTTGTTTCGTTTGTACAGAGCTTCAAAAACCGCCCGAAATTCATGCCTCTAGACTAGAATACCCCCTTAATTAAAGCAATCACTTTACTAACAGATTACTTTTTTGATATTAAAATTTAGTTTTTAAGGAAATACAGACAAAAATTGTCTTATTATTTAATGAAAATTGATTACAGGATTTACAGTTTTATTTTAGTTCTCAGCAGTAAAATTGTCTAGAAGCATGCGCGTTTTTCTTTTTTCGGTTTGATTGAAATTGAAACGCTAGTAGTAAATTCGCCTAACTATGACATAAAAATGTATAATTTAATATGTATTTAATATCCACCTACAATGACAACTGTAGTGGTCAAAACAAAAATGTTCATAATATGTTTGTGGCAGCAGTAGGTCAATGAAGTCGTCTTTCAGTCTGTGGAACACAGATTTTTAGTTGTCAGTCATACTCACCTGCCCTGTGAACGTGATCACAGCAAAATACAAGACAGGAATGAAACAGGTTTATGAGCCAAATGGGTGGTATGAAGCAGTACGTAAATTAAACGCACCAACCTTTATGTTGCAAAAGTATTAAAGTGAGAACAGATTTTATGTTTTAAAGAGTTGCAGAAGCAGATAGTAAAAAAAGAACGTTAGAGACGAAAAAGAAAAACTTAACTTTGATCATAACTTGGCTAAAGTTAAGGTTTTCCCTTTCACATCTGACAGTTTCAAATTGACTAAATTTTCAAAACTATTTGTAAAACATGCAGTGAATGAAGAATTTAAAAGTGTTACATTACAGGGGGTATTTAATAGAAATGCCGTTTTCTTAACTGTAAAAGATGTCAAACAAAAATACAAAAAATCCAGCTCTTTTGAATCCAAAGAAATTGCTAATTTTACTCAGTTCTTAATATTATCTATAACTTGGAGCGTGCAACGCAGATGCTAAAACCAAAACACAAATCCTAACGAAACAGAAGATTTAGGTTACACATGTGATAATATTGATTATTTTTTATGCGATAGTGAGCATGATGTATGATGTAGCTTTGTACTTTCTAAAAGACGGCATGCGATTATTGTTCTTATTTTTTTTTTCGTATATTAACTCAGTGCAAGTAATATTTTAGTTATTTAAAGTCATTTTTTAAATAACCTTACGTGATTTTGCTTTAAGATCAGTTATGTTTATGGTCCATACTTAACTATTATTTTGTTGTTTGTTTTTTTTTAGTACGTAATAAATATTTTGTTATTATTTTGTCAAAATTACCCAAGTCAAAAAGTATTGTCTCATTGTCAGTAATCTTTTGTATGTATATTGTGGCTGTAACACTTTGTCAAATGTTCTCAGCGTTTTCAATAATAAAAGCAGTTTTTAATACTTTCTTTGTTTTCGTTAGCTTTTGCTGTATAAACATTTCAGGATTTTACTGAATACTTAAAACTCAAATATCTCAAAACCAGTGGCATATCCCCTCGTTCCCGCAAGGTCTTCAAATATGTTTTTATTTACGTAGATATTTGTGTTTCCGATTTTAAGATTATAGCAACACAATGCAGGTGTTGCCTTCTCCTTGTACTAAATTTTATTTATGCGAAACATGTCAACTAGATCAGCAAAGAAAGAAAGTTGTTTATTGACACAATGAAGATGTCAATGTACTAGAGACCAGTGAAAATTGGCACTAAGTAAATTCATCAAAGAATATTATGCAAGTAGTTATTGGTTTAGCACGTGCAAAGAGCATTTTAAAATCTAACCAGTTGTTATTTAAAATTTCAAGCAAGTTGTGATACTCTAGTACGGCAATTACATTTCACAGTAACATGGGATTGTAAGATAAAAAAAGTCGTCAAGGTTCGCGGTGAAATAAATCCCCAGCCTGTTTTGATTTATTACTCTTATAACTGTCAAGTTTTGAGGTTTTTATTATTAAGAAAATTACATATATGGTAATCACGGCAAAACAAAGAGCTATTATGATCAAGTGTTACTTTACAAATGGTAGAAGGCTTGATGGCCAGTGGGTTTATTCAACACGGGATGCCTTTCAGAGTTTATTCGTCGATATCAAAATAATGACGATCCATTATTCTTGCGACTTTGTCCAAATCTGAAGGATTATTTGACCCTGGTACCAAATTCCAGAGTTTTCAACTAAATATAGAAAATTTTGGAATATTCCGGTGAAATCAGTGGAATTCAATGTGTTTGTTGAAATTTAAACTGCGAATGTGTCATACTCCACTTTATAATTTCAACTAAGAATTCAAGTAAACGTGTGATATGTGTAACACTCCCTTTTAATGTAACTCGTAGATAATACAGAGTTATTTACTTACAATGTGCCAACAAAGTCGCTGACATACTGAAGGCACAGTAGAACAGGACAATTTTAGTTGCAACAGTTAGCGAAAACCGGAAACCGCCATCACTTTCATTGGCCTGAAATTAGGCCGTTCCGGAACATTTACCCATCCATGTATATTAATTTTAGTCTTATAACTAATAATTTCCATTTTTGCTACGCCTCTGGGCATTAACACTTCACCATTGTAAAATTTTTAGCTTAATATCAATTGGTAACAACGGAGCCAGTATCTAATTGAAACTGCATGTAAACACCATGTACATAAATAAACATCTATTTAATAGATGTTGGTTATTCTGTTTTATTCTTAATATCATTTTCAGAACATTGTTTACATTTAAAACGCAATGTTGATGCATAATCTCTAAAAAGTGAAACATTGAATCCAAATAATTTTTTTTGTTTCGGTTTAAAATTACTCGTTTACTAAAATTTTGCAAATGTCCAATTTCCGCATTTACATTACACATATTACATACATAATTTTTTATATTTACGTACCGTATTCGTGTGAAAATTCCCGAATACTTGACATTTCCCCCTTGTGTGATGGTTCATCTCATTCCAATCCGGAATACTATTTGGAACCACTGGTCCCAGACTTCTGGTTACCTCTCCTTACCTGGGTGCTTATCCTCATCCGGGGAACAAAGTTGAGAGAAATGACCATTCCATCAAACGAAAAGGAGAGCTCCCCGTTCTATTACAATTTTAAACCGCATTCTCAACCGTGCAAAAAATACAGACATTGTTGCCATATATTTTAGTGTATTCAAGACTACTTAGTAGTCTATTCAGCTTATATAGTAGTGAATATATGCCAAATACGTTATTATTGAACTACATTTCATCCGTCATTCGTATGAATTACCAATATGTTTATATATATTTTGTGCGTGCCAACGTTCATGACAGTTTGATTTTAAGTTTTGAACATAGAAAACCATGCTGCGTAGCATGGTTTTCTATGGTTTTAAGTTTTGTGTTAATAGGTAGAACCGTATGCATTGTACCCTTCTTTTCTGTTAATATATTAAATTACTAAATTTTAGAATAAGGAGCCTTCGACAAGCAAAGTTATAGATCATGAATACATAACCACTTCAATAAAAATATCGGAGATAAACAACACAATGAGGGTCGCAAAATCATTGGACATACCAGTATCAAATCAATAAGTAACTTCCATTGAAAAAAAGGAATTCATTACTAGAAGACTATTATCAGGAAAAATTGAAATTTCCAGTATGTAGGAATCCAGAAAGTATTTATTTGGATGAAAAAGTAAATCTCAATAACAGGCATATCAACACATCAAAATTTAAATATTCTCATGAAATAATGTTATGCATTTATCTGTAACCATTTTATTTATTTTTAATTTATAGTATACCTACCTATGTATCTTTACAATAAAAAAAGTTTTATTTTAATTACATAACTTTTATTTAACATATGGGCTTACTGTAAAACCCGTTAAGTTCGTATTTGACCAAACTAGAGATATCGGAACAATTCAGCCAAAAACTAGTAGTATTGTAAGAATAATTGCAATGCAATTTGTACTGCTCTTCAAATGATCTTTTTTAGTTTTAGCAAACTAAATAGTTTGATGAAAAAGCAGATTTTTCTTTTGAAATATTAATATTAGGTACCACGACAATTACTTTTTTGAAGATTTTTGCTGTAATCCCACGATATAAAAGTTTAATTAAAAAAAAACAACTCGATATATCTTCCCATTTTAAAATATGTCTTTACTGTTCATAATCGGTATACCTACATATGTATGTATATAAAGTTAAGGGAAAGAAAGGCATCTTTTTTTACTATTAACTTATAAATTCTTTAGAGTCCTTAATAATTTTGTTTTAATTTTTAAAATTGAAAAATTATGTCTATAATTTAATGTGCAAAGTTTATCTAGCCTAAACAATCCTATAAATATAATAATAAACTTCGTTGTGAAGCTATAATTAATAAACTATAATTAAAACCAAAATGTTAATACTCAAAGCAACATAAAAATACCCTACCTATATATCCTAAACCGCAAAATCAATTATAGTGTGTTTTGCCTATGTAAATCATATATGTAAAAATTTTATATAAATATATGTAGGCACATAACCTAGAAACCAAACTATAAACAAAGCACAGATTTTTTTAATGTTTTTTTGCATGGAATAATCGGTTTATTCTGTCTTAACAGGCAATGCGCATGCGATTCTCCTAAAATAATGATATTCTCTTGGTTGTCAGTGGGAGAAAATATCTTCGTAAATTCTATTAAAACTTGTAGGACGTGAATGGCACAAGAATGGTTCAGAATACGGCTTTACAAATCTTAAGAGAAATATGGAGGACTTTCTCATAGGAACGTTCAAACTCACTGGCTGAGGATAAGCACCAGCGTTGCCAACTCAAAATGTGTCAAGGTAGGAGATTGGATTTTAAAAGTTGGTAGTTTCCAACAAATCCTACTATGAATAGTTGGTAGATCTACTACCTTTATTTTTCAAGTATTTTAGAGATCCTCGAGTAAAAATCTGGTGTTCTGAATTTATTTTTCGATTGGATAAGACATATTTTAACTATTTTCATAAATGAACTAATGATAAAGCAAAATTACAGATCGTCAGTATTCAAAATAAGAATAGAAATGTCAAAAATTGAAGAACGAATCATAGGTCCATCATATCATAATATAATAATTATAAAATAGTATAATAATAAAAGTAGTTTTAATTAAACTTTGATAAAATGAAATAAAATCAATTTTAAAATAGAAGGATGGAACTCATTAGATGTTTAAAAGTACCTATTAAATAAGTTCGAACCCAGAACCGTAGCTTTAAAAAAAAGAACTGTACCATTATAACGTTATAGCGGACCAGAGTTGATAAAGAATCGTGGATATTATACAAATTGAGCTTGTACTTAAGTGAGCTTGTATATTGAATATAAATATTTACATATATTAATATTAACTCAAGGTTTGGTATGACCTATCAAGACGTATTTTTCGATGTTTCGACTTTTATTTTAAAGAAGTGTTACTATTACTACTAATTATAAGAAATAAGAATTAGGATGAATAAATTAGAGACAAAAACAATTAAAATAATAAATTCAAATATTCGTACAATGAAATTGCTGAATATGGAGGAAAAACAGACTTCGGGCGTAAATGTTTTCAGAGTGCATGCATTGCAGCGAAAATATGTATTTCCTTTATGACTTGCTGTTATCGACCCTGCGTAGTTTTTATCCTTTTCCCACAGCGCGGAATATTTTTGATCCTAATGCTTCTTTAATTTCTGAGGTGGAGAATTTTCATCATTTTCACTTATTTTAATAATGTTATAGACTTTTTTACACATACCAATTTATTGTGCAATAAAGTGTAGAATTTATTTTTTAAATAAATTATCCAATTTTTATTAACTGTTACTTTTATTAAAAAGTTACTAAATATCCCTATAATTTATTGCTTACTAGAATCGACAATGGGTAACATCAAACGCCGCCATGATGTAAAAAGTAAATGAAATATTTTCATATATCATAGATATATGAATATTTTGATAGTTGCACAATAACCTGGAACGCCATCCATTATCCATTACATTCACTAAATACATCAATGGATAAAAAATACATAGAAAGTTTGGTGCAATAAAAATAAATAAATCATTATTATCATTTTTATGGAGATATGATTGAAATTTTCGAAAAATTCAAAAAGTAGGTAGATTTTT
Source organism: Aromia moschata (assembly GCA_029963805.1). Classification (NCBI taxonomy): domain Eukaryota; kingdom Metazoa; phylum Arthropoda; class Insecta; order Coleoptera; family Cerambycidae; genus Aromia; species Aromia moschata. The sequence continues at coordinate 551,495 of JAPWTK010000139.1, read as the reverse complement.
GGTGCAAGGTAGTAGATTTGAGCAAGACACTAAAAGTTGGTAGATCTACCGAAAAGTAGGTAGAGTTGGTAACGCTGATTGAAGCACCCTGATGAATGTCAACTTCGGTTTGACTCACGCCAGCAGCAAACCCTGTTCTCGCGCTGCCGCTTTCAGGAACTTCGCTTGTTCGAACGCATCTACAAAGAAAACAATTGCTTTCACCTGTTCGCCACCACCTGTTCACCAGTCTCGAAATATTTTCATGACTTTTCTATTGGTATAGCCGATCACAAATTGATCTCTCAAAATCTTAGCTGTCGAACTCACAATGCTTTAATAAAGGCCGTACATGAGCTGCTTATTTGCTGGCACTATCAGTTTTTCCTTTTGCTCTGAATAAAACGTGTCGCGTTCCTCTAATATTAAACGTGCAGCTTCAAAATGAGTACTAATTTTTCCGATTAAAACGTCAAAGTTGATTTCGTCCAAAGGAGTGGATATTTCGGAACGCAGCACTCCGATGCATCGTCACGTAACGTGTTTAAAAATATTGCACGCTTCTTATTTTCGTTTGTCACATTGTAAAGGATCGAATTAGGCTCGTTGCCTCCGGGTATGTAGTTTGGGGGTTAATTGCACGAATTTTCCCAATTACATACATACATACATCTCAACACTGAATGGTTACATATATAATACGACAGGTGGGCATTGTTGATGACATAACCCTACTGGCTATACACATCAGTGACCCTTAAATATTAATTACATATTATTATTAAGTATTATTATTCAAAATTTTGTTTATTAAGTATTTTAGATAGTTCGGCTGATGAGTAGAGTCGAGAAAATCATGGACCCTAATAGAACCGTATTAAGGGGGAAGTAGGTGTAGCAGTGACCGTTGATGGAATTAATAATTCTCGTATTTTCCTAACTAAACATGGGATCCACATCGTATTTTAGAGAGTGATACCTAAATGGAATGCAATGAATGATAGCAAAAAAAAAAAACTTCAAATAAAACGTTCAAAAAATGTCTGCCTCACCAAAATATCTAGGAAACGGCTTGCAAAATATTTGTGAAACAATTATTTCCTTAATCACCAAGTAAGTACAAATTCTTTTTATTCTTTTACTTTTTCGAATTATCAAAGTGTGTTAAAGTTCTGAAAATTGTTTTTCATGCCAGCATTTCGTTTTTGATATTTTACAACAGATTTAAGTTATAATTAAGTTTTTACACTGCACTTGATAACAATGAAAATAATAATTTACAAATATGTATTTTACGATTTCACAAACGTTTTTCGAATTTTTGTTGCAAGTTTCATTTGAAGTGAAAATTTTGCTATTATGGTGTAATATATAATCAATCACTCTCCAAAATATTATGTGGGTCCCAAGTTTTCTTACGAAAATACGAAAACGCTTACCTCCTTAAACTGTCACTGCTACCTACTTCTTCTGAATGCGGTTCTGTTAGGTCCGCGATTTCTCGACTCTACTGACAAAACATTTTTATATATTTATTTTTTGTGATTTTTAAAAATATCATACGGCAACATTTGAGCCCTATGTATACATTTTTTTTATGATACTGATTCTCTGAATGAAATAATGGTTAGAAAAATAATTCTAATATACCTATTTCGGAGAATGTTGGTTTATGAAACCAATTTGAAATATCCTAAACCTTATATCCTACAACTTTAGTTACACATTACACATTAGTGAAACATCTAAAAATGTAATAACTAGTTACAAAAAAAGATTGTCCTATCGACAAATTGGTTTCATAAACCAACTTTCTCAGGAATATATTAGAATTAATTTTCCAACCATCCTTTCAAACGGAAAATCAATAAAAATTTGGAACATTGGACATTTTTCAGGATATTTTTAAAGAACAAAACATAAGAAAAACAAAAGAAATATCCAGTATAAATAAAATATATTATCAGCAATAACTATCTAAAACTCAAAACAATTCGTTTTCTCCATTTTTTTTTATTAAATAGAGTTCACCCTCGAAACCAAACCCGCGAATTTTATATCGATCTGTGAATAAAGGCCAGTAATTGGAACCAATCGGATCCCAAAAATGTGCCAAAAGAATATTTTTAGGTTACAACGTGCGGGACCCTTTTATGCCAATTTTTGCTATTTTTGTAAATAAAATCTACTTTTCTCAAACATTTTTAGTTATCGATTAAGAAAAGTAGGAACGTATAATTTAACCTAAAAAAATATCTACTTGATGGGTGGGTCTAATGGGAAAAACCAAAAAAAATTTAATTTTTGGTCATGACACTTACTCGAATCTAAAGAAAATGAAACAGGTTGGGGTCGAATATCAAGCCTGTAAACATTTAGTTGAATATGCAGTTACACAATTTTTTCTACTACGTGGATGTGAAACTGTAATGAGTATGAAAAAATTAAAAAACTATATTGGCTAAATGGGCCTAAAATATTCTGAAACGTAAAGATTTTAAATTTAAGCGAAAAAAAAGTTTGCTGCTTGTCACGCAGTTGGCTCTACCCTCCATGCGGGTTGACGGGAAAAACATGTGTCATGAGTTTGATTGGTTGGCGTTAAAAAAAGGTATTTTTAAAAACTAGCTGACCGGTTAGAGGGATAAGGGACTACTTTTTTCACAGTCTCTATGCCGTAACGATTGAATAAGTGACGCGAGTGAATAAGGCGAGACATCGAAAAAAACGAAAAAAAGCCTTTCTCACGACTCTTATTGGAGAGCAGACATCTACAAAAAAAATATCACCAATTTTGATTGGTGGAATATTGTGACCTCATTATGTGACGTTATACCATGCACGTTTCAAATAACTCGAGGATGATTTGAAGGATTTTCAGTTTGTAAACGGATTAACACGTTCGGTGCAGATGACACATCGGGTGCGACAAGCTGTTTTTCACAGGCGAGCGCATGATGCACGGTACGTCAGGTACCCTGTTAAACAAATTTTACATTTGTGTGCTAGCTCTTATGGCATCTCCATTTTGGCGATGATAGCACATGCGAAAAAGTTCGTTATTTATAAAGTCTGCGAAAATTCAGATTTGCCTAGTAGTTACTCGTGTTAATTATAAATCAAGAACTATGGCACAGTTTCAAATCAATATAATTGATGTGGAAAATAGAAACGGAATAGTAAAGAAAAAACCTTTGCCTATCGCAGAATACAATATATATATATATATATTGTTATAGAGTATATTAGTCAGCCCGGTATATGATCAGGTCGTTCGTTCGCCCGGCACTTGTAATATAGATAGAGATGTATACATTAAAAAAGGACACATAGAAGGACTCTAGTACTCTAAGGACACATAGAGGGGTAAGAATATAATGTAAATAAAGGTAGTTCAATAGTTAGGCTGTAAGTCAGCCCTTGGGCTTAGTCAGCCCATCTTTATACGTATTTGTATGTTGTTCGTCTATTGACTATTGGTCAGCCCAGCGACGTTGCCATGACATAGCTACTTGCTTTTAACTTATCTGGTTTAAGATGGGGATTTTAGTTCATTCATTCCTTGTACTAAATAAATAATTTCAACGCCAGTGGTCTATTAAGCTGGTACCGATTTGACAAAATAAATACAATTTTTGTTTTAGTTCGCTTCCAATCATAATTTCATTTAGTAAAGCGAATAGTTCAATTTATTTTACTGTACTGTTTCGTTCGTGCATTACCCATCTCTACCGGTTTAGTCTATTTCTAGACATTTACGCGGGATAACACAGATTTTGTATTTATTAACAGCTGTTAGTAACTGTAATTGTATTAAGACGTGTTTCGTTTTTGCATCTGTGTATGTGTAAATATGAGTATTAGTAGAGGCGAAAAAATGGTAAATATGGTGAAAAACAACTACAAATTAAGGAAAAAGGTTGAGGTAAGAAAATTAGGTTATATTATAAATAATTAATAAAAATTTATGGTACCTACAATTTTTCTGATCATATTTGAATAATTGAAATTTCCATTAAATCGAGATCAATAATTCAAAATATTATATTAATAGTTTTACACCCGTTATTTGGCCAAGTATAATTGATATGAAAAATATGTGACAAAAAGTATTGTTTGGTATTGTTTTCGGAACCCGTCGATTTCATATTACGTATATGTGTATATACAGGGTGTCTCAGGTTTTAATCGGGAAAATGAAATGAGCAATAGAATTCGCAAAAATTAGAATGAAGGTTCGTGTGAACGTATATAGGTATTCTAAAGCTTCATTATCGAAATTCAGCGCGTTAAAGTAAATAAAAAGTCATATTTTTTTTTTCAAATATCTCAACACTACTTGGCCGATTTTGATCACATGTCTTGTTTTTAGTTTTTTTTTTTTTTTTTTTAGTTTAAAAATGGAAAATAAAATTATTTCTAATAATATTAAATAAGAAATAAAAGATAAATACTTTTTATTAAAATAAATATCAATAATTCTTCAAACTAATACCCTTTAACATCATAATTTCTACGATGTTTGAACATTACGACTGTCGAATTCTTTCGATATTTGGAATTGCTGATCAGGGATTATCAAAATTTTAAGTTTTTAAGCGGATAAACGATTTTTTCTCTTGGACAGTAATGAAGCTTTAGAATATACACGTTCATACGAATTTTTATTTTTATTTTTGCGAGTTCTATTGCCTACTAGATTTTCCCTTTTGTCTCAAATACATATTTTTCATACAAATGAGACTTGTCCAAATAACAGATGTAAAAATTTTTAACAACTTGTATCTCGAAAACAAAGCTTTAGTTCAGATTTAGTTTTATTTGTATTTTTGCCAGTTTTCTCACTTGTTAAGTTTTCCCGAATAATACGTGAGGAATCCTTTATATATAACGATTATTTCAGATTAATTATGGGGAAAAGAGTCCCCAAAGCCTAATGGAGCCCTTTTCTTCTGGTTCATCGGATGAAGTACAATTTTCAGATCATAGTTCAGATTACAGTTCTGATTCAAATCTTGAAACAAATTGTGGTTATTTAGAAGTTTCTTTGGAAACATTAAAGCAAAAATTAGAACAATCAAAAACTGATGCATCTTTAATTGATAAGGAAACAGCAACAGGCATTACCATACATAGTAATATCCTAATTACTGACGATAAAAACGATTTTTCTTTACCATTAAATAAGAGCTTTCCTGAGGCTGAAGAACAATTGAAAGATTTAAAGTCACCGAGTGAATCGACATTTATTTGTTCCGATTCAGAGGAATCTGGACCAGAATATGATATCCTGTCAATCCTGTCAGGGCTTAGGAAGGTATAATTCTTAATATAATTATGATATTAATAATTATAAGAGATACATTTGATAACATTTTACGCTAAAAAAAAAGAACACGAACGCATCTAGATATATTTTTTATTTTAATTGCATATTTATTATAATGTAAACATTGTCTAATAAATAGGACATCACCGAATAACAGATTTTTTAGAAAATATATATTTTTAATATAAATTTACTTAATCATCTTTAAAACCTACGTATTCAAACTCCGTTTTTACTTTTATAAAAATAAAAACATATTAATTCTTGAATAATATAATCGCAAATCGATTTATTTTTACCATAGTTTTTAAAACTTTGCCGGGAAATTATTTTAATTTGTTGTCCATTATTTTTCATGTAATAACAAATTTCTATTATTTTTAGACGCCATCACCTAAGCTTTCTGATGTAAGCCCTGATATATTACTTGCAAAAACTATATACTATAATTCTCAAAATGCAACTTTAACATCGCAGGAAACGGTATATGCCAACTCAATAAAGAACCCTGAAGAAGTTAAAAAAGGTTATGCTGCAACACAAAACGGTGATTTAGGAAATAATGTATCAGCTTGTCTAACTCGAAATACTGTTCAAAATCTTACTAACGTTATTACTTATACAGAAAACAACAATGAGGTACAATTATTATTGTACCATTCTCTTTTTTATTATATAGGTATATACATAGGTACAAATATGTAATTCTTTTTATTTAATTTTAGTGCGAACCACAGGATAATGAATCATCTATTTCATCTTTAAATCACCAAAAAAGTATCTTGCGTTGAGAATTTAAATACTAATTCTATCATTATGAAAGAGAAGGTATATATGAAAGAGAATACACTGACAATATTGTAGTTATTTCTGTTAAATTTTATTTATTTTTTTTTAAATTAATACCAAATTATTTAATTTTAGAGACAAGGCAGTGAATTTGGTTCAAAACCTTCAGCACCAAAAGAATCTGTTTCTAATAATGTGGATAGCATTCTTAATAATTTTGGAAGTATTATTAAAGTAATTCTATAAAAGTGTGTTTAACACAAATTTAATTGAATGTTTTGTAGGACGATAAGGTTTGTAATCTCGAATTGATAGATAACCATAGACGCTGGACAAAAAAAATTGTTGTCCATATTGTTTCCTCGAGGTGACACATTTCCCTAGGCACCTTCAACGCAACCACGAGGATGAAGGTGCTGTTAGGGAAATATTACTTCTACCAAAGGATAATCCTAAGCGAAAAATATTACTTAATTCTCTTCGCAGGCAGGGCAATTATGCTCTTAATGCTGAAAAAATACGCCCGGTTAGAAGGCCGAGAACAGTAAAAGAAAACGAAGAATATTTCACATGCAATTATTGCCTTGGTTTTTTTAAAAAAATGTACTTGAGAAAACACAGAAAAAAAATGTGCAATGAATAATTGTCCTCAAAGAAAAAGAGAGAACCATCTATCAGAGTCACAGGCTTTTATCATTTGTTCTGGTATTTACAAAGATTTTTATGATTCTTTAAGACTAAAAACAGAAGTGCTAGATAAAATGCGAGTAGATGAAGTATCAAAAACAGTTATTGGTGACATATTAATATGCAGTTATGGTGAGAGGCAGTTGAACAGACATAAGCGAGTGCAACTCGCTACAATGGTTTCCAATAAACTTAGGGAGCTAGGTAGACTAGTAATAGTTTTAAAGGAGATGACCGGTTTGCAAAGGCTTTTAGATGTGTTAAAACCTGAATTTTTTTGACAATCTCGTTACAGCAACAAAAGTAGTAAGTGGATACGATAACTCAAATAAAAGTTTCAAAGCGCCAAGCTTAGCTCTTCACATGAGGACTAGATTAATTCAAATTTGCGATATTGCCGCAAAGATGATTATTAAAAAAAACCGTTTTTTGGAATGTAACGACCCTGAAGTAGCGCTAAAAAATATCAAACGTTTGCGCGCTTTAATATCTGCTCATTGGAACTCTGAGTTATCAAGTTTGGCGCTCAAAGATCTTAACGAAAAGCAGTGGGAAAAGCCAAAAATGTTTCCTCTAACTTCAGAGCTGATGCAGTTCCAAAAATATGTACTATGTGAAGCTAATATTGCATGCGAGAATATTAAATCAAGAAAAAAACCACTTGACATTGATTTTCGTAAATTATCCGAATGTGTGATGGCGTTAACACTACTTCTGAACAGAAAACGCATAGGGGAAATACAGTTTTTAAAGCTTAAGACCTACAAAATTGATAGAGTATCAAACCAACAAAAGGATTTTTTTGGATTCTTTAACGGAAAACGAGAAAATTTTGACTCAAAATTTCAAAAGGGTTTTAACAGGTGGGAAAGGGAGTAAACCTGTGGCTATCCTATTTCCAAAAAATATCCAGTCACTTATTGATATTATGTTGTCTGTTAGATCTGAATGTGTTTCAGAATCGAACGAATATCTATTTGCGAATCCTAGAACTGAAAATAGATGGCTTAGTGGATACCACGTTTTAAAAAAACTAGCTCAAGAATCAGGGGTATCAAATAAAGATTTATTTACATCAACAAGACTGAGGAAACAAATTGCTACTGTTCTTCAAGTTATGAATATTGGTGAAACTGAAATGGAGCAGTTTGCAAATTTTATGGGACACACAAGAAAAACCCATGAGGAGTACTATAGGTAAATCTCCAGCCAAGGTGACACCTGACTACACTATCATAATATGTTGTTTTACTTTAAACATGTTAATTTCAAAAAAGGTTACCATATGTATTTCCGTTTTACCTTCACTTCACTGGCTGTTTTTACCTTGGCTTTTTAAATTCTTTTTCCTCACAATTTTTTGTTTAAAAATAATCACACACTTTTATTGTTATAATATAATACCTATTTTCTATAGTTTAGGGTGTCTCAAAAGGTAAAAATGTAACTACACGGGGACAAACCGGTTGAGTTTTCCACTCCACGCCAAATGACTGCACTATCTCCTACGCGCATTTTACTGACTAAGTTAGTTAGCATCATGAAGAAGATGAGTTAAACTAAGTTTTATTCATCATCTTCATGATGCTAACCTTGCCGAGTCGGAAATTGTACAGTGCAGTGACTTGGTGTTTAGTGGAAAACGGTTATTGTAGATTAACACCAAAGGTTAGAACTTAAACCCAGGATTTGTATAATTGGAGCTCAATTTAGTTTACCTCCGCCACAAATCTTCTTCAATCAAATATATTATTGTAAAACCTAATTAAAATTATATGTTTTATCAACCAGTAATTTTTTTTAGGCTACCACAAGACGTGTTCCAAACGGCTAAGGTATCAAAAATACTAATTGCTATAAACAACGGTAAAGGTGCCCAATATAAGGGCAAATCACTTGATGAAATTGAATTTTCTGATAATGTTGACTCAGATGACTCAGACGTTGAAGATGGCACACAAAATACAGGTGTCTGTTTGACCTTAAAAACAAGAATTAATAATAATTCGAAAGATATACCTAATTCTAGTCGTACATCAAATGACATTCCAGGACCCAGCAAACCCTATAATAATTCAATTTTAGGTCAGTCAGTTAGTGAAGCACAGATTGCATATATTGATGAATCTGATTTAAATTCTCGTAAAGGTAAAAAATCCAAATGTGTAAATTCATTTCCTTTGAGCAGATAATGTGCTTTTTTAGATGGCATACAGCGAATGAAAACAACTAATATAAGAAAACCATGGACCAAGAAACAAACTGATGTAATACGCGAATTTTTTGCAAAACACATTAAAGAAAAAATCGCTCCGAAAAAGCACGAGGTTGAAGTGTTACGAATGGAACATTCGTCACTTTTTAAAGACAGAAATTGGGTAGTAATCAAGGCGTTTGTCTATAACTGTTATAGACAACGAAATAAATAAGTTTAAAGTAAATTTTGGCTAAATTGTTTAAGTATCCAATGTTTCTAATGTTCTAAAAATTAAAATTATTTCCTAAAATTAATAAGTTCTTTCGCAGAAGTCAAATGTATTTGGTTAATTTTTTTTTACTTCTGGGAGTAATTATTTGTCCGCTAACGTCACACAAGTTGTTAATTTATTTGTTTATTTCTTTTAAAAAATTTACTTTGTTTAAAGTAATATTTAGTTTTTACTTTCGCTACCATATTATATTTTGTAATATTTTTTTTAGCAGTGTCTCTATAAAAATGCAGTTTTATTACACACATTTTATAAAACTTGATTTATTTTTAAATATATTTAACTAATAAATATATTTTACTAATGCCGTATAAATATAAACAATAACAAAAAAATACCCCAGATTGTTTTATCCAAAACTATCAATTTAAACTTACTTAAAACAATCTTTAACTTGCCACTACAAGTCTTCGAAATGGCAAAATATAATAAAAAACCTCTTGCTCTAAGTGTAAATTTATGATGAAAATCATTTTAAGTTGATAATAGTACAGCTATCCTGATAACAACTGACTTCATATCATAATAAGCTTCTGCAATAAATAGTACGTACACCAGCTTGGTAGTGTCCCAACCTTCTGGTTAACTTTATCCTTAATATTCTTATGCATTACCACAGTTGCCAAGTTTCGGGCTAACCGATGTACCATGCACTAGAAATGACTGTATACAATTGGGCTGACCAATACTCATTTTCCTTAAATATGTATATTGGTCAACAGCGCCACCCGTACGGAATTGTGAACTATGAGGCGTATTAGCTATATTTAAACTGGTCATTGGTCGTCCTGACCAAAAATAGGTAGAAAGCAATATAACCCCCTTCCTATCGAATAAAGCATGTATACAGTGCGATTTCTTAGTGAGCCCAAACTCGGGACGACCAACGTCAAACTGGGCTGACAAATGATCGCTTCATAAATTGTATGGGCTTACTAATGACCATTAACACATCTATATATATATATATATATATATATATATATATATATATATATATATATATATGCTTTAATATATATATGCTTTAACGAAGCATATTATATCTCCCTAATATTATGAAGCCCGACTGTATAAATGGATATATGTCACGTTTTATGCGATGCCCAGCTATGTTGCCTTTTTATCCCTTATGCTATGCTTCTCTAATATATTAAAACATTCATAGTTCAGTAACCGGTTCGATGACAGGCACGTGTGTTCGAGATGAATAGAACCAAGTTTTTAATGTGTTTAGTTAGGGAGAATAAAGTTGGTAAGTATGTATTTTTGATTTAAAATAAGTATTATAATTTGCAACGGCAGGTATCCAAGCAAGGTTCCTAACGTAATATTCTGTAATATGTGTTATAAGACCGTTATATTTAAAATAGGGTAACCAACTGGTTCCCGTAAATGTTTTTTTCAACTTCATGTGGACCGCGTAGGCAGGTCAGCGTGATATCTATCCAGATTAGGCCAGTTAATATTTATTTTGTTTTCTAAAATAAAGAGAGCCTAGGTAGGTTTAGATTGTGGTTTAATTAAAATCTAGGTAATATAAAATATTACCTACTAACCAGAAATTTAAAGAGTAGTGTAATTGGCTGTATACTTTTGTAAAAAAGACTTTATTCCATATATTTGTATAAAAGCTTACTAATGTTTTCTTTATTTTATCTAGCAACTGTTTCTGATCCTGGAGATGTAACGGTTATTAAACAAGATGAAATATCTTCTAGATCTAGATCTGTTAGAGCTTGTCGTTCGACAGCCTCTAAGAAACAAAAAGAGTATGACTACGATTCTGACGAAAATGTAAGTATTTACTTACCTAGTGTTACTGTGGAGTGGTTCCCCTTATAGCTTTTTTTTAATGACACAAAAATGAAATTTAGGGAATAAATATAAGAAATAAAAATGCGTTTTCTGACAAATTAATTAACTTTTTTCCAATTTCTGGTTTAACTACAAACAACATAAACTTTCGGCCTCTAAATGAGATTCTACAGGTTTTTTTTATTCAGAATGATATTCTTAAAGTTTGATCTAAACCTAATAGTATGATATGAAATAGGCAAGTTCGACATTTTTCGTAATTTTTTTTATTGAACTGAAATCGAGAGGTTTTATGATTAAAAAATGATAACAAAAAATTTGAGCGCACAATTTTAAGATTTACATTTAATAGTCATATTAGAATTAAACTTCGGACAGTTATACATCGGACGAAATTCATAAAATTTTAAAAATTGGTAGAAATATTGAGGATAGCAAAAGAATTACTAAACCGAAAAGTTTATCCCCTTTATCCCCTAGGGGGTCGTTTCCACTCCCATTTTGAGGTTTTCTATATTATCTCGCATTTGTTGATAAAAATACCTATATACAAAATTATTCTTTATAATATTCTCTATAAAAAAACCGTGTCTGCACTTTTTTTTGCTAAAATTATTACATTGGTAAATGAGGCGCAAATGTAAACACGGAGGTTATATAGGTAATTCGCGAAATATCCATATGGATATTTCCAAAGTTGTCTACGTGAAAAAAGTGTAAATAGGTATGCAGTCAGATGCCTTTCATGTTAAATTATACAGTGTGTCCCATTTAAGGACTAGCCACCATCACATCTTTATTTATTTACCGATTTTTGTAAACATTTTTTTTGTTGGATAGATCTTTTGAAGAGGAGTGGAAGATATATTTCTGTATTTTTATGCATTAAAATCATAGCCTACTACAACCTGTTTTATATGAAGAAAAAACGAGAAGTAATATTATTGTTTTTTTTACAAGTACCTATCACTCAGGATTTTTACTCAGGCCTATCTAAAACCATGATGTACCAATTTTTGTTGTTATAGAATACAAGGTCTTGCAGGAAATTTAACAACCTGATCAATTATTTAATGATAAAAAATATGAGTTGATGGAAAACACTATTTTTTTTTTATTATCCTGTTTATATGTAGAATAGAAATGTATTCCAATAATTTTATATTAATAAGCATTTCAGTGCATCTTTCTGAAAAACATCAGCATAAATCAGGGAGATATTTCCCGTCATTTTTTTTTAACGCCCTGTATTCAATCAACAAAAATTGGTACTATAGGATTTTAGACAGTCCTGAGTAAGAATCCGGATTGGTTTTTCTAAAAAAATCGCTAATATTACTTCTTGTTTTTTCTTCCCATAAAACAGCTTGTAATTTCGCGCACAGGTACGGTTTTTAGCCTAGCGCTTATCCTTGGATTTAAAATGATTACAGCGGACCTAAATCATAAAATTTTGCACTAAAATTATTTGTTATCACTTATTTTATCATTATTATTTCACTTAAATTTTGGTATTGTTATCATTATTATTTCACTTAAAATAAAAAAATTTCGAACCTACCTATTCTTGAAAACAATTTTCTTTTTCTTCAAATGAATAAGCCCTCGCTAATTAAAAAAATGAGAAAAACAACTTTAAATAAGTGCCCCCCCCCCCATTATTAACTAGCCTATTTGATAAATATTATCGAAATGCTCAGACAGACAGGTCGATTTTTAAAATCAGTACAGCATGTTTGTATGTGTAGCAGTCATACCTTCAATTTTTTTTTAAGTGAGGTACATCATGTGACACCTCATTTGAAAGATTTTGAAATACCGATTTTAAAAATGTATCTCATTTTTTCAATTTTATTGAATTTTTTTATGGTGGAAGGGTTTTTTGCTTTTAAACGGTTTTATTTAGTTTTACTCTGTATATTCTCTATACGTGGCGAAAGGGTTAAATTAAAGCTTTTGTGTTGATTTTACTTTATATCCACCAAATGTGTTGTGTTTTATAATGTTTCTATAATTTTCCTCTTATTATTATGCAATTAATTTTAATAACCGTAACCGTTGAACCCGGAACCATTGCATCACTACAGAAAACGCATTATACCAACAGAAAACAATCCACTCTTTACCATTTCGGGTGGCAAATAAGTAACAGATTTCTGTATAAAAGGGCGGCCCATCTTCGAGCCTCATCACTGGGATATCGGAAACAGTAAGACATGCCTAAAATCTACAGGGTCGGTTACAATATGGAAATGTTAAGCGGTTTGTGCTTCTCAAAATGCTGTTGCAATTTGGAAAATTTTATTTTATTTTTGTTACCATTGCACTGGAGATATTAAATAAAAAAACTAATTCGTATCTCTTACCTTTTCCGAGGTCCCCATGCTGGCCCTCCTTATTTTGAACACTATCTATTTTTCTTATTTCACTGCAAGCTAATTTTTTGAAAATATAACTATTACAGAACAGATCAACTAGCTTTGTTGAGTTTGAGTATTCAAGTGAATACATTCCTTCTACTGTACCTTCAAGTGAAGATAAAGAATTATAAATATGGGACGATTACTCTTCTGTCAGCAGTATTATTACACCACAACCAAATGTATGTAGTTATGTTCTCGTTTATGTATGCACTATACCACTATGAATATACCTACATTGTCCAATTTATCTCAACATTTTTTTTGCAGATTACCATTGCTGCTGAAGACATACCAAGTTCAAGCGTACTACATTCATTAAAACAATTGGAACCTGATCAAGCAGAGAATAATAAAATTAACGAGTCGAAGAATGAATCGTTGATACATTACAGTACTTACCCGATCAATGATATTGATGAACAACAGAATGTATGAAATGTTCTATTAGTTTGGGTGCCCGGCTATATTTTTGCAATTTATACATACCCTTTTGTAACTTCATGTGTGGCTTAATTACGCCTAGTCTACAAAATTTTGCTTTGCGAAAATTTTCGTAATTGCTGCTTTCCTTCCTCCATTGTTTTCCAAGGAGGTGCATTTGGCGCTTGACGTGATTTTTTCAGGATTATTCAATAAAAATATCTAAAATTCAATTTTCATATTGCCCGACCTTTTTAGATATTGGAGATATTTTCCAATTTTCCAGTCCAACACGTGGAAATCGTAGGTTTCATGATGACCCAGTATTTATTAATAACAATGTATAAATGTATATTGTATGTATAAATGTAGCTGGGTATAAATTGCAAAATTGTAGCCGGGCACATAGACTATATATGCTCATATAGGTCCTAAGTCATCTTTTCATATAATTTATTATCTTTTTTACAGACTTTTACTACTGTTGAAAATAATGATTTTAAATTCCTCTTGGAAACTTGTCACTATGGTGATATGGTTACTGATCCTGAAATATATAGTGGTATAGAGCAGAAAAGTGAACCACTGACTGTTGACACACCTGGAGGCACAAACAATACCGAGTTAAGCAGTGTTAATGAAAATGCAGTGACATCTTTACCACATGATACTGTGAGTTATGGAATAGTATGTCGTTTGTTCCATCGGGTTGAAAAGGCTCGATAGAGGCTGTCATTATCAAATGTCCCATAGTACCCCTGTGGTCGCCACCTCTGAAAATTAAGACTACCGCCGTGAAATTCTTTCAAAATTATAAAGGGCGTGTTGCACCTCGTTCAAAATGAATTTTGATTCTCTAATCAGCAGTATAATGTTGTTTGGTAGTATTATTATATAGTTTGGTAGTATTATATATATATATATATATATATATATATATATATATATATATATATATATATATCGGTAACCATACAATTCTAAGCCACTCATAGCAAACTGAATACACAAACCTGAACCACTTTCACAATCCTGAGCCGTATACGTGGCTCAACATTGTTTTGCTTTATATTTCGAGACTATTCACTGAACCACCTTAACCACGCCTTTGGGTCGTTAGACTAGTTTGTTCTCTCAGAGCTGTGGCAAGAGGTAATGAAAATACTGGGCATCAAGAAAACCAGAACTACTGCGCTTCATCCCCAGTCGAACGGCATGGTTGAACGCCACAACATAACCATATGCCACTACCTGTCTAAATTCGTGTCTGAAAATCAAAGGGACTGGGACAAATTGGTGCCTCTGTTCTTGCTGTCATATCGAAGTTCCCAGCATGAGTCAACTACCTACACTCCGTCTATGCTGACCTCTGGAAGAGAAATGAAGCTGCCTACTGACCTCATACTTGGCCATCCCCTAGAAGAAAATCAGGAACGATATCTGCCCGAATTTGTGGAAAACTTGCGAGAGAGATTGAACCGGATCCATCGATTTGCCAGCGAGAAGCTGAAAATGCACAGCGACAAAATGAAACAGCGTCTCGACACTACATCAACAGCGATTGCGTTTAAGCCTGGTGATGCAGTATGGTTGTACGCCCCAAAAAAGACGAAAGGAAAAAGTCCAAAGCTTCAGAGCAACTGGGAAGGTCCGTACACCATAATAAAGAAAATTAACGACCTGGTCTACCGCATCCAATTATCTCCAAGAAGCAAGCCGAAGGTGGTCCATCTGGAGAGACAATTCTTTACTAATAACTAGTGTGTATAAACTAAATAAACTAAGTAAACTAAGTATATAAACTATAACACTTAATAAATGTCAGCTGTCACAAATGTCACTTTTACAAATGTCACATTGCTCCCCTCTTCAAAGTTATTCGTCCCGAATAACACTGCCTTCAGTCCTAGGCGGTGGATCTTCGACGACAAACCAATCGGGTGGATTATGTCCTGTGTACTTTGCAAGCCTTTCCAGATGGACCACCTTCGGCTTGCTTCTTGGAGACAGCTGGATGCGGTAGACCAGGTTGTTGATTTTCTTTATTATGGTGTACGGGCCTTCCCAGTTGCTCTGAAGGTTTGGACTTTTTCCTTTAGTCCTTTTTTGGGGCGTACAACCATACTGCATCACCAGGCTTAAATGCAGTCTGTGTCGAGACGCTGCTTCATTTTGTCGCTGTGAATTTTCAGCTTCTCCCTGGCAAATCGGTGGATCCGGTCCATTCTCTCTCGCAAGTCCTCCACAAATTCTGGCAGAGAGCGCTCTTCGGTTTCTTCTAGTGGACGGCCAAGCATGAGATCAGTAGGCAGCTTCATCTCTCTTCCAGAGGTCAGCATAGATGGAGTGTAGGTGATTGATTCATGCTGGGAACTTCGATATGACAGCACGAACAGAGGCACCAATTTGTCCCAGTCCCTTTGATTTTCAGACACGAATTTAGACAGGTAGTGGCATATGGCCCTGTTGTGGCGTTCAACCATGCCATTTGACTGAGGATGAAGCGCAGTAGTTCGGGTTTTCTTGATGCCCATTATTTTCATTACTTCTTGCCACAGCTCTGATTCGAAGTTTCTTCCTTGATTGGAATGCAGCTCGAGGGGTACTAGATGTCTAGCTATGACATTCTCGATGAACGCTTCGAGATTTCTGCCTCTTGATTGGGGAGGGGTACTGCTTCGGGCCATTTTGAGAAACAATCCATTACCACCATCAAGTACTTGTTGCCGCGGTCAGTTGCAGGTAATGGTCCAAGAATGTCCACTGCTACCCTCTCGAATGGTGCTCCGGATAAATACTGCACCATTTTACCACAGCTTCTTGTGTTTGGTCCCTTTTTAGCAGAGCATAGATCAGATTTCTTGCACCATTCTTCGACGTCTTGGCGACAGTTTACCCAATAAAATCGGTCCCTCACTCGAGCCAAAGTCCTGTTTACATCAAAATGTCATCCGGTTGGGCTGCTATGCAGTTCTTCTAACACTTTTTGGTGGATTCTTGCTTTAGGCAAGACCAACTGGTAGACTGCGGACACTCCATCGGGGGCTCTCCCACTTCCGATGCAGTAGGCCATCACGAAGACAAAGGGAATTCCATTGAGCCCAGTATCCCTTTATAGTCGTATCATATCTGGAAATTTCCTGCCAAGTTGGTCGAACTCCATTCTTTACACAGGTCCGGATTAATTTGAGGTCACTGTCTTTCTTCTGGCTCTTCTTTAATTCCTCCGAGGACCATTCATCTTCAACACGTATTGTTGTTGCCTTAACAGTTCATTGCCGGTCTCATATGAAGATTAAAACTAAACAAGGTCTTCTTGATAATGTGTCTACATTACCATGGGTTTTTCCACTCCGGTGCATTATTTTGAAATTATACTGTTGCAGTCTCTCCATCTATCTAGCAACTGGTCCTTCTGGGTTCTTAAAATTCATAATCCATTGCAGGGCGTTATGATCTGTCCCAATTAGAAAGTCTTCCATAGAGGTAACTGTGAAAATGCTCCAACGATTTGATGATGGCCAGCAATTATTTCCTTGTAACACAGTAATTTCTTTCCGCTTTGCCTAGTGTCTTGCTGAAATTGGCGATAACTTTTTCTTCTTCGTCTTAAACCTGGGATAAGACTGATCCAATTTCACGTTGAGAGACATCACATTCCAAAATAAACATTTCATCTTATTTAGGGTATGCCAAAATTGGTGCTGTAGTTAGGCGCTTCTTCAGTTCTGTGAAAGCTTGCTGGCAGTCTGGAGTCAAATCGAAAGTAACATTATTTTCTGTGAGCCGATGTAGTGGCTTAGCAATTTTTCCAAAGTCCTTGACAAATTTCCCTGTAGTATGTGCAGAGTCGGGGCCATTCTCTGACTGCAGAACTTCCTTGGGTGGTTTGAACTCCTTCGGCGGATACTATGTGTCCTAGAAATTGTACTTGCTTTTGAAATAAGGAACATTCCTTCGGATTCAGTTGTAATCTGGCATTTCTAAATCTTCTGAAGATATCCTCCACATTTTTAAGATGTTCTTCAAATGACTTCCCCATTACTATGACGTGATCAAGGTATACCAAGCACGTTTTCCATGTCAATCCTCTTAGTATTAATTCCATCAGTCTTTCGAAAGTGGCTGGTGAATTGCAAAGACCAAATGGTAAAGAGGCACGGCTAAGGGATATTTCTACTTGGTTAGCTTTCCGGGAAAACAGGTTATACACAAATATGTTCTGTGCAAAATATAATTATTGAAACCGATGAACTGGAGGTGCAAGAGATAAGACGATGTTTAAAATAATTGAAAATGATATCAGCATAGTCACCCAAGATCAACTTATTTCAAAATTAGAACTACCCCAAATCATTGGATCTGTCAATAGAATTAGGTACCGGTTTTCTAAAGAAGTGTGAACATTATATTTCCTTTGTGGCTTTGTGTCTGTTTTCCTTTTTTTTTTAGTCAGTTGATTGTTTTAAAATTATACTGTATGTATTATTTGACCTAATATTATATTAGTGTTTGTGATAAATAAATAAAAGTAGTAAAATAAATTTTAATGCTTTTTCAAATATTGGTCAATTACTGGTAAAAGCTGTGGTCAAGTATGGGGTTGTCTATGGTCAATTACTAGACATTTCCGACTTTTGTGATTTTGTTTTTTATTTTCATGAGCTAGCAAAATACTTTTTTTTGTTTAAGCATTTTTTTCTACATCTAAAACACTGCCCAAGTTGATGGTAATGTATAATTTCAATTAAAACAATTAACAAAAAATTTGTACCATTTTTTATTTCATAAATTTGCTTAACTGGTTACTGGATCATTCACTCTACGTACTTACATTCACGTACGTACTGACCTGTCATCAATTTTGCAGCAGACATAATTTTTGTATGCGACTGAACATATTTTTTAAAATTTTCACTAACCCGTTCAGCATAGAGACATGCATTTAAAAACTGAAACTACTGAAAGACGTTAAAATTCTGAGCTGTGTTGCCGCGCTTCGTGGCTCAGGTTTGTAAAAATACACGCATATATAAAATAGGCGCCACCACTATACACGAGAATTGTGGAACTATGTTTTCACAATTCTATCAATCCTGAGCCACTATACTTCTCAAAAATTGGCGCGAATCGCATTTATGTAGAACGTATGAGAACATATTGAATGAATCGAGAACAAACTAGTCTAACGACCCAAAGGCGTGGTTAAGGTGGTTCAGTGAATAGTCTCGAAATATAAAGCAAAACAATGTTGAGCCACTATACGGCTCAGGATTGTGAAAGTGGTTCAGGTTTGTGTATTCAGTTTGCTATGAGTGGCTTAGAATTGTATGGTTACCGTATATATATATATATATATATATATATATATATATATATATATATATATATATATATATATATATATATATACGGTAACCATACAATTCTAAGCCACTCATAGCAAACTGAATACACAAACCTGAACCACTTTCACAATCCTGAGCCGTATACGTGGCTCAACATTGTTTTGCTTTATATTTCGAGACTATTCACTGAACCACCTTAACCACGCCTTTGGGTCGTTAGACTAGTTTGTTCTCGATTCATTCAATATGTCTCATACGTTCTACATAAATGCGATTCGCGCCAATTTTGAGAAGTATAGTGGCTCAGGATTGATAGAATTGTGAAAACATAGTTCCACAATTCTCCGTGTATAGTGGTGGCGCCTATTTTATATATGCGTGTATTTTTACAAACCTGAGCCACGGAAGCGCGGCAACACAGCTCAGAATTTTAACGTCTTTCAGTAGTTTCAGTTTTTAAATGCATGTCTCTATGCTGAACGGGTTAGTGAAAATTTTAAAAATATGTTCAGTCGCATACAAAAAATTATGTCTGCTGCAAAATTGATGACAGGTCAGTACGTACGTGAATGTAAGTACGTAGAGTGAATGATCCAGTAACCAGTTAAGCAAATTTATGAAATAAAAAATGTACAAATTTTTTGTTAATTGTTTTAATTGAAATTATACATTACCATCAACTTGGGCAGTGTTTTAGATGTAGAAAAAAATGCTTAAACAAAAAAAAGTATTTTGCTAGCTCATGAAAATAAAAACAAAATCACAAAAGTCGGAAATGTCTAGTAATTGACCATAGACAACCCCATACTTGACCACAGCTTTTACCAGTAATTGACCAATATTTGAAAAAGCATTAAAATTTATTTTACTACTTTTATTTATTTATCACAAACACTAATATAATATTAGGTCAAATAATACATACAGTATAATTTTAAAACAATCAACTGACTAAAAAAAAAAGGAAAACAGACACAAAGCCACAAAGGAAATATAATGTTCACACTTCTTTAGAAAACCGGTACCTAATTCTATTGACAGATCCAATGATTTGGGGTAGTTCTAATTTTGAAATAAGTTGATCTTGGGTGACTATGCTGATATCATTTTCAATTATTTTAAACATCGTCTTATCTCTTGCACCTCCAGTTCATCGGTTTCAATAATTATATTTTGCACAGAACATATTTGTGTATAACCTGTTTTCCCGGAAAGCTAACCAAGTAGAAATATCCCTTAGCCGTGCCTCTTTACCATTTGGTCTTTGCAATTCACCAGCCACTTTCGAAAGACTGATGGAATTAATACTAAGAGGATTGACATGGAAAACGTGCTTGGTATACCTTGATCACGTCATAGTAATGGGGAAGTCATTTGAAGAACATCTTAAAAATGTGGAGGATATCTTCAGAAGATTTAGAAATGCCAGATTACAACTGAATCCGAAGGAATGTTCCTTATTTCAAAAGCAAGTACAATTTCTAGGACACATAGTATCCGCCGAAGGAGTTCAAACCACCCAAGGAAGTTCTGCAGTCAGAGAATGGCCCCGACTCTGCACATACTACAGGAAATTTGTCAAGGACTTTGGAAAAATTGCTAAGCCACTACATCGGCTCACAGAAAATAATGTTACTTTCGATTTGACTCCAGACTGCCAGCAAGCTTCACAGAACTGAAGAAGCGCCTAACTACAGCACCAATTTTGGCATACCCTAAATAAGATGAAATGTTTATTTTGGAATGTGATGTCTCTCAACGTGAAATTGGATCAGTCTTATCCCAGGTTTAAGACGAAGAAGAAAAAAGTTATCGCCAATTTCAGCAAGACACTAGGCAAAGCGGAAAGAAATTACTGTGTTACAAGGAAATAATTGCTGGCCATCATCAAATCGTTGGAGCATTTTCACAGTTACCTCTATGGAAGACTTTCTAATTGGGACAGATCATAACGCCCTGCAATGGATTATGAATTTTAAGAACCCAGAAGGACCAGTTGCTAGATAGATGGAGAGACTGCAACAGTATAATTTCAAAATAATGCACCGGAGTGGAAAAAACCCATGGTAATGTAGACACATTATCAAGAAGACCTTGTTTAGTTTTAATCTTCATATGAGACCGGCAATGAACTGTTAAGGCAACAACAATACGTGTTGAAGATGAATGGTCCTCGGAGGAATTAAAGAAGAGCCAGAAGAAAGACAGTGACCTCAAATTAATCCGGACCTGGGTAAAGAAATGGAGTTCGACCAACTTGGCAGGAAATTTCCAGATATGATACGACTATAAAGGGATACTGGGCTCAATGGAATTCCCTTTGTCTTCGTGATGGCCTACTGCATCGGAAGTGGGAGAGCCCCGATGGAGTGTCCGCAGTCTACCAGTTGGTCTTGCCTAAAGCAAGAATCCACCAAAAAGTGTTAGAAGAACTGCATAGCAGCCCAACCGGATGACATTTTGATGTAAACAGGACTTTGGCTCGAGTGAGGGACCGATTTTATTGGGTAAACTGTCGCCAAGACGTCGAAGAATGGTGCAAGAAATCTGATCTATGCCTGCTAAAAAGGGACCAAACACAAGAAGCTGTGGTAAAATGGTGCAGTATTTATCCGGAGCACCATTCGAGAGGGTAGCAGTGGACATTCTTGGACCATTACCTGCAACTGACCGCGGCAACAAGTACTTGATGGTGGTAATGGATTGTTTCTCAAAATGGCCCGAAGCAGTACCCCTCCCCAATCAAGAGGCAGAAATCTCGAAGCGTTCATCGAGAATGTCATAGCTAGACATCTAGTACCCCTCGAGCTGCATTCCAATCAAGGAAGAAACTTCGAATCAGAGCTGTGGCAAGAAGTAATGAAAATAATGGGCATCAAGAAAACCCGAACTACTGCGCTTCATCCTCAGTCAAATGGCATGGTTGAACGCCACAACAGGGCCATATGCCACTACCTGTCTAAATTCGTGTCTGAAAATCAAAGGGACTGGGACAAATTGGTGCCTCTGTTCGTGCTGTCATATCGAAGTTCCCAGCATGAATCAATCACCTACACTCCATCTATGCTGACCTCTGGAAGAGAGATGAAGCTGCCTACTGATCTCATGCTTGGCCGTCCACTAGAAGAAACCGAAGAGCGCTCTCTGCCAGAATTTGTGGAGGACTTGCGAGAGAGAATGGACCGGATCCACCGATTTGCCAGGGAGAAGCTGAAAATTCACAGCGACAAAATGAAGCAGCGTCTCGACACAGACTGCATTTAAGCCTGGTGATGCAGTATGGTTGTACGCCCCAAAAAGGACTAAAGGAAAAAGTCCAAACCTTCAGAGCAACTGGGAAGGCCCGTACACCATAATAAAGAAAATCAACAACCTGGTCTACCGCATCCAGCTGTCTCCAAGAAGCAAGCCGAAGGTGGTCCATCTGGAAAGGCTTGCAAAGTACACAGGACATAATCCACCCGATTGGTTTGTCGTCGAAGATCCACCGCCTAGGACTGAAGGCAGTGTTATTCGGGACGAATAACTTTGAAGAGGGGAGCAATGTGACATTTGTAAAAGTGACATTTGTGACAGCTGACATTTATTAAGTGTTATAGTTTATATACTTAGTTTACTTAGTTTATTTAGTTTATACACACTAGTTATTAGTAAAGAATTGTCTCTCCAGATGGACCACCTTCGGCTTGCTTCTTGGAGATAATTGGATGCGGTAGACCAGGTCGTTAATTTTCTTTATTATGGTGTACGGACCTTCCCAGTTGCTCTGAAGCTTTGGACTTTTTCCTTTCGTCTTTTTTGGGGCGTACAACCATACTGCATCACCAGGCTTAAACGCAATCGCTGTTGATGTAGTGTCGAGACGCTGTTTCATTTTGTCGCTGTGCATTTTCAGCTTCTCGCTGGCAAATCGATGGATCCGGTTCAATCTCTCTCGCAAGTTTTCCACAAATTCGGGCAGATATCGTTCCTGATTTTCTTCTAGGGGATGGCCAAGTATGAGGTCAGTAGGCAGCTTCATTTCTCTTCCAGAGGTCAGCATAGACGGAGTGTAGGTAGTTGACTCATGCTGGGAACTTCGATATGACAGCAAGAACAGAGGCACCAATTTGTCCCAGTCCCTTTGATTTTCAGACACGAATTTAGACAGGTAGTGGCATATGGTTATGTTGTGGCGTTCAACCATGCCGTTCGACTGGGGATGAAGCGCAGTAGTTCTGGTTTTCTTGATGCCCAGTATTTTCATTACCTCTTGCCACAGCTCTGATTCGAAGTTTCTTCCTTGATCGGAATGCAGCTCGAGGGGTACTCCATGCCTAGCTATGACATTCTCGATGAACGCTTCGGCTACTGTTTCTGCTTCTTGATTGGGGAGAGGTACTGCTTCGGGCCATTTTGAGAAATAATCCATTACCACCATCAAGTACTTGTTTCCACGGTCGGTTACAGGTAATGGTCCAAGAATGTCTACTGCTACCCTCTCGAATGGTGCTCCGGATAAGTACTGCACCATTTTACCACGGTTTCTTGTTTTTGGTCCTTTTTTGGCAGAGCACAAATCACATCTCTTACACCATTCTTCTACGTCTCGGCGACAGTTTACCCAATAAAATCGGTCCCTTATTCGAGCCAAAGTCCTGGTTCCTCCAAAATGTCCTCCGGATGGACTGCTGTGAAGCTCTTCTAGCACTTGGTGGATTCTTGCTTTAGGCAAGACCAACTGGTGGACTGCGGATACTCCATCGGGGCTCTCCCACTTCCGATGCAATAGGCCATCGCGAAGACAAAGGGAACTCCATTGAGCCCAGTATCCCTTTATAGTCGTACCATATCTGGAAACTTCCTGCCAAGTTGGTCGAACTCCATTCTTTAGCCAGTTCCGGATTAATTTCAGGTCACTGTCTTTCTTCTGGCTCTTCTTTAATTCCTCCGAGGACCATTAATCTTCAACTTGTACTGTTGTTGCCATTAACAGTTCATTGGTGGTACTATTTGGATATTCCTTGGTCTCGATCTTCTGGCAGTAGCGACATTTCTGTTCTAAACACGGTCTTCTCGATAATGTGTTTGCATTACCATGTGTTTTTCCACTCCGGTGCATTATTTTGAAATTATACTGTTGTAGTCTCTCCATCCATCTAGCAACTTGTCCTTCTGGGTTCTTAAAATTCATAATCCATTGCAGGGCGTTATGATCTGTCCTAATTAGAAAGTGTCTTCCATAGAGGTAACTGTGAAAATGCTCCAAAGATTTGATGATGGCCAGCAATTCTTTCCTTGTAACACAGTAATTTCTTTCCGCTTTGCCTAGTGTCTTACTGAAATATGCGATAACTTTTTCTTCTTCGTCTTGATCCTGGGATAAGACTGATCCAATTCCATGTTGGGAGGCATCACAATCCAAAATAAACATTCCATCTTGTTTAGGGTATGCCAAAATTGGTGCTGTAGTTAGGCGCTTCTTCAGTTCTGTGAAAGCTTGCTGGCAGTCTGGAGGCCAATCGAAGGTAACATTATTTTCGGTGAGCCGATGTAGTGGCTTGGCAATTTTTCCGAAGTCCTTTACAAATTTCCTGTAGTAGGTACACAGTCCAAGAAAACTCCTTACTTGATGTTTATCTTTTGGTCGGGGCCACTCTTTAATTGCAGAAATCTTCCTGGGATCGGTTTGAATTCCCTCGGCGGATACTATGTGTCCTATAAATTCTACTTGTTTTTGAAACAGGGAACGTTTCTTTGGATTCAGTTGTAGGTTGGCATTTCTGAATCTACCAAAGATATCCTCCAAATTTTTTTTTTTCTGTCCAATTCTTCTATTATCCCACCGATGTCACCAAAATGTTACGAATATATCTTCAAATTACTCGCTTTTATGTCCAAACACGTTTATTTAACAATCTACAACTCGTGGGTCTTAACCATGTAACATTCAAAACATAACTAACTCTATCCTAGCAACAACACCAGTATTTATAGCTTCTACATTTCTAGAAAATTCTTTTGATATCCAGAATATTCAATATGTCATTCCATACAATTCTTTACTAATAACTAGTGTGTATAAACTAAATAAACTAAGTATGTAAACTATAACATTTAATAAATGTCAGCTGTCACAAATGTCACTTTTACAAATGTCACAGTAAGAAAACAACTGGTTTTACTAAAACACCAGTAATTGACCAGCGTGGACAATTATTAATCTTAAATATATTTCATGCCAGTAATTGACCACTGTGTTTTTTTTTCTATAAAAACGTAAATTGTAAATTAAATATAGCAAAAAACTGCTAGTTCTATATGCTTTGTTACCACGAAACCCACAATAATTACATGTTATTCAATTTTATTCCTAACTCACGCGCGCAGAGTGCCTCTTTCGCACTTTTTAGGAAAATAACTATTTAGTACTTTACTCTTGCTTAAAAGAACTGCATCAAAAATATTCATTTTATAATTTCTGCAGCTGTCTTTATCTGTTTCATTGCCATCATATCCTAGATCCATTTTTATGTAATGGCAACATTGCATTGGCTCAGCTTTGTGCGTAGAACTACGAATTCGCGTGTTTTTGGCTCAGGTTTGGTAGAAATGTGTATTGGTTCAGGATTGTGTGTTCAAGCAGTTGTATATGATCATTTAATTTAGTTGCTTATATAGTTTGTATATGTCAAAAAATAGGTGGGAGACGAGTTAGTTATGAGATATATGCATTAACCTATATTTTTTTTATCTACCCGACACCAATAAAGCGTGTGGATCAGGATTGTATGGAAAACTGAAAGGCTCAGGTTTGATAGAATGACGTATATATATATATATATATATATATATATATATATATATATATATATATATATATATATATATATATATATATATATATAATAGCGGTATAGATTGTATGGATCAAACGATTTCGTATTATCCAAGTGTTCGAGAAACACTCCGATGGTATAAAAATTATGCATACGTATCATTTAGTTGTTTTTTTTTTTATAATTCCTTTGTTTTATACAATATACTTCCTAAAAAACGCTTGTCCTATTATGACAATCATTAGGCGATTTTAGAAGAAAATTATTCCAGAAAGGGAAAAAGGGATGTTTCGCATCCCTTTTTCCATTGTATTTTCGGATTTTTGAAATTCCGAAAAGACTCTCAATGGAGGACAATAAGCTCCACTCCAAGGACAAGATATTACTTAAATTTTGTTACATAGTGTTATACTATTAAAATTATTATTATTGTTATATAGTGTTATCCTAGTAAAACGTCCATATTTCATCTTCTAAAAAACGAAAAATACCGCCCATATAAAATTCATTTGGTTCAAGAACTTAACGACGATGACCCTGATCGCCGATTGGAATTTTGCGAAATCATGGCAAATAGATGCCAAGATAATCCTTTATTTATAAAAAAACATTATTTTTCCTGATGAAGCAACATTCGTCTTAAATGGAACAGTCAACAAACAGAACTGTAGATACTGGAGTACAGAAAATCCACATTGGATGATGGAGGCCAATACTCAATATCCTGAAAAGGTGAACGTTTGGGCTGGAATTATAACTTCTCAAATTATCGGACCATATTTCTTTGATGACACATTAACTGGCGCGCGTTACTTGGATTTCTTGCAAAATTTCTTAGTTCCAGAGTTAAGAATGCTTTTCCCAGATGACAACCCCAATGAAATTGATAGAAATATTTGGTTTCAGCAGGACGGAGCTACACCACATTTTTCATTGGAAGTAAGAGTCTATCTGAATCAAGTTTTTCCCAATTGATGGATCGGTAGACGCAGTGAAATTGGGTGGCCTGCTCGTTCTCCCGATTTGACCCCGCTTGACTATTTTTTATGGGGTTACTTAAAATCGAAAATCTACTTCAACAGACCAAATAACGTCGAAGATTTAAAAGACAGAATAAATCAAAAAATTCGTCAAAACACCCCGGAAACAATACAAAATGTTTTAGAAAAATTTCAGCAACGCCTCCATTATTGTCAAGAAGCAGCGGGCGCTCAGTTGGAACATTTGATTTAAACTGTTCTTGTGTTCTGTTTCATGTTCTTTTCTTTAGTTATTGTTAGTAACATTAAAAATGTAATATTTTTCAATAAAAAAATTATAGAAATTAAAAAAAATCTTATGTTGCTGGATGGAGAATTAAAAACCCTTTCAAATGAGCTATCACACGCACCATCGTTCCATTTAAAAATTTTAAAGGGGTAGCTGTGACTCCAAGGAGGTTGGAGGGGAGGTATAAAATTATGCTCAAAAAATGTCATTCTAGAATTAAAAATGGACGTGTTTCAGGATTTTACTCATAAATTGTAACTCACTGTATATTGCAGGAATGAATCTAGGTTCAACTTAATATTTTAACATAACGTTAACTACTTATTTAACAATTAAATGCCATTAAGAAATCGCTTAATTAATTAATGACATAAAATTAACAGTTGAGACGAGCAGCTAATTTAAACTTAGCTTTTAATATTATATAGAGGAGAATATTGAAATATAGACATGGACAAATTATATAGCTATGTATGTGTATGCTGACTTTTAATCAATTCATTCACTGTGGAATTACTAAGAATACCTGTATGTTTAAACTAGGTAATTATTACTCATGTCACTCACGAATAGCAGAGGAAAAATCTAATATTTTATTAACGGAGCTTAATATCCTCAAACTACTGATGAACAAATTATTCATAAAATAAAATGCACTCTTTCGTGGAAAATAGAAAAAAATATATACAAGAGTAATAATATAATAATGCTTATATTGTAAGAACCAATATATAATTATTTATTGGCTATCATAGCATAACTGTTATTTTCCGAATTACATTAATAATGTAGTTACATTACGTGTCTATCTTGACCTTCATAGGTTCAATTTCAAGGGGGTTAACCCCCACGTCCGAACTAAACAATGATTGCTTGATTTTTTTTTTAGTTTTAAAATCTAAACAAAAGTTTCTTAACTGAATTATTTATAGTATTCTGAATTTTTTGTAATCCTGTTTTTCCAACTAGGTTAGAGTGGCCTATACAGGTTGGCTCCTAAAAATCGCCACGAGCCATAACTCAAAACAAATAATAATAATAATTTTAAAAAATCCACAACGTAGATGATGGGCAAAATACGTTTGTCATAAATTAAATTAAGCAGCCGGTCCCCTATTACGGTATCGACAAACATTTTGAGTCTTTTTCTTTAGCTTCTATAAAAACCCATTTTTATTAATTTTAATTACAATTTTAAAAATAACGTACTTTTATACATCCTGGTATAAAATTACATGCAATTTCATACCTTGATGCAAAATTACAAATTATGGCCTACTGTTAAGTATTTTGCAACGTGAGGATGTATAGCGGTATAAATCACACATATTAGGCCGTCTTAACTTTTTAAGAAATTGAAATATGTATTAGAAAAATGTTATAATTGCACCTAGCGTCGTGTCGCCGTCGTGAAGTTTTCTTTATATACAGTAAGCGGCACCCTAATGCGTACATAGCCGAATGAAGGGCAGTTGATAATTTAACTTCTTTGTTGAGTAGATGTAAACATGAGGTGCGAACCAATCGCGATTCAATCGCTGTATGAAAGGCATCCGGTTTGTCGGTAGGGCTGGTTGAGTTAAAATTTGAAATACCATTTTATATTTGCTTCTGGTCTAGTGCCTGATTAGAAAAGTGCGTATCATCAATCAATATGGTCATTTACCAATGATTTTACGTATGTGGGTAAGCTAAAACATATACGCCAGTACATCTCCTTCGAACAACTATTCGCATACTAATATAAAATATAAAATATAAATTAACCAAACGATAACAAACGTCTAGTCCCCGAGCGCTGGTGCAGTTTGAATTTGACATGCGCAGATGCAGTTCTCTCTGCGATTCGCCGAAATTTTATACGCCGAAGCCTAACCGTTCTACCCTGTTTCGCTATTGTCATAGCAACATAATATTCCTATTAGATATTTTAAAATTGTTTCACAGCTGTTTAAAGTAATATTAAATGTTTAGAATTATTTCACAGTAGTTGTGTTGAAAAAAAGATAACAGTAAACTTTATTATACGATACGCAACGCAGTCTGACAATTAAATTGGTGTATATTAATTGATCGTACATCAATGCATTTTGTAAATAATTTTTTTATCGACTTATTATGCAGAGTTAAGAGTTACAGATAGTTCTGGCAACGTTGCTCTTTAGATTTCCGCTAAGACCCCCCTCTTAGCTTTATGTACAACCAATCCCCCCCCCCCCACCCAAGTAAAACTATGACAGGGATGGTGAGGGTGAGAAAATACAAATTTTCGTTTCGACTCTAAAAAAAGTTTTCACCCTTATTTTGAGGATTGAAAGTTTAAAATCGAAATTTCGAAAAGGATGACACGATTTTTTTTTCAATTTTTTTTTAGTTTTTTTTTTTTTTTTTTTTTTGTACTTTCGATTAGTTTTTAATTCATAATGGGCGTCGACCAGGAACTGGCCCAAAAAACGTGGTTTTAGCGTATTTTCTCATCCTGTGAGATAGTAAATGTCAAGTGAATAATATTTCAAAGGTTTTTGGGGTCGCTGATCACGAATCTAACATCAGATTTTCCAAAAACAAAATGACGGATCAAGTATGGTAGTCAATTTTTAAAAAAATGATCTCTTTAGATTTCCGCTAAGACCCCCCTCTTAGCTTTATGTACAACCAATCCCCCCCCCCCCACCCAAGTAAAACTATGACAGGGATGGTGAGGGTGAGAAAATACAAATTTTCGTTTCGACTCTAAAAAAAGTTTTCACCCTTATTTTGAGGATTGAAAGTTTAAAATCGAAATTTCCAAAAGGATGACACGATTTTTTTTTCAATTTTTTTTTAGTTTTTTTCTTTTTTTTTTTTTTGTACTTTCGATTAGTTTTTAATTCATAATGGGCGTCGACCAGGAACTGGCCCAAAAAACGTGGTTTTAGCGTATTTTCTCATCCTGTGAGATAGTAAATGTCAAGTGAATAATATTTCAAAGGTTTTTGGGGTCGCTGATCACGAATCTAACATCAGATTTTCCAAAAACAAAATGACGGATCAAGTATGGTAGTCAATTTTTAAAAAAATGGCTAAATTTTGAAATTTCAAAAAATACCATCGTATTCTACAGGAAATTTTCTACATTAGATTCGTAACCAGCGACCCCAAAAACCTTGGAATATATTATTCACTTGCCATTTACTATCTCACAGGATGAGAAAATACGCTAAAACCACGTTTTTTCACCTTTGGGCCGTTTTTTGGGCCAGTTCCTGGTCGATGCCCATTATGAATTAAAAATTAATCGAAAGTACAAAAAAAAAAAAGAAAAAAAACAAAAAAAATTGAAAAAAAAATCGTGTCATCCTTTTCGAAATTTCGATTTTAAACTTTCAATCCTCAAAATAAGGGTGAAAACTACCCCCTATAATTGTGAAAATATTTTTATCGTATTCTACGCAAAAAAATATCGAAAACCATTGCAACCTTCTTTTTAATTTTTTTCATTTTTTAATTGAGAAAGATTGAAATTTTAGTCGAAACGAAAATTTGTATTTCTCACCCTCACCATCCCTCTCCTTGTGGCTCAAAAAAATCTAAAATTTTAGGGGTTAGTTTTTTAGCAAGTACTAGTTTTTTAGCAATTTTTTTTAGCAAGTATATACTGTGATATATTTCAAACAGAACTTTTTTTGACCTCACTTAGTTGGCGTGAAATGCCCCATATATATGTTAGATTTCACTTTTTATTAATAACTTTTTAAAAAGATTTATTTTTACTTCACACAATTTATCACTTTTAATATTTAATTGTAAATATAATGTTGAGTTAGATACACGTAACAGAAATTCTTAGCTTATGTTTAAAATCAAAAATATATCTGAACTGTATTGTATACCTGTATATCTGAACTAACTTTACATATTCGGTTTACTCGTATTTATAACATTCAAATGCATTGTCAGCAAGCCAGTTTGCGAGAAACTAAGTCTGATGATGCTGACTATAGGGTCTTCCGAGATGCTGCTATCGCGAAACGTGATACTGCAGATAAGACACGTCTGCATGCTAATTCTGCATATAACAGCTCCCCTTTTTAAAGAAAAGTTGTTGCATTGTTATGCAACAACTTTTGGTTGTAGTTCGAATTGTTGGTCTTCGAGTGGTTCTTGCGGTCTGATACTGGGTCTTCTTTTGGGCAGTAGTTCTGTCCATCTGATCCGGGTTGCCGGCATTGGAGGTGGACTCAGTTGATGGTTGTTGGGTGTGCTAACGATTATTTTGGGGGTCCTTCTTCTTCTACACTTGCAGAACACAATTAAACAAATGACTAAGACGATATTGTAACCCATGGTATTCTCTTGGTGATGAATGGTTCATTGATGAGTTTGTCTAGCTTAATCTTATTTAATTTAAGCGGTTTCAGGTCCGGTACTTGCAATTTCTCGGGAAGGTGGTTGCAACACTCGAAGGGGATGATCACAGGGTGGTTCTTGTAAGTAATACTAGGGTGGTTGTCAACTTGATACTTAGATTGTACCCTAGTGGTTCCGATGAAAGCACTGCATTCAGGTTGTAATTTCAGGAGATAGTTGGTCAACTCCAACTTTACAACTAGGACTTGCCAAACGTTACTACTTTTCGCCAAAGACTATAGTGTTCAAGAAGTAGATCTAAATTTATGGTTAATAACAATATCGGACCCTCTACCAGTCACCATAAAATGTGCAAATAAAGACATTGTATCTAAATTAATAGTTGGTGTCTATTAATTTAGATACAATGTCTTTATTTGCACATTTTATGGTGACTGGTAGAGGGTCCGATATTGTTATTAACCATAAATTTAGATCTACTTCTTGAACACTATAGTCTTTGGCGAAAAGTAGTAACGTTTGGCAAGTCCTAGTTGTAAAGTTGGAGTTGACCAACTTGTTTCAGGAGTTGTGCTTCACAAACAGCATCACTGTCGATTGGATATGGTAGGATGTCAGAACAGATTTTTTCTCTGAGGCTAATGGATTTACGTCTCTCAGGATTCCTGAGTGATGCGTATAACAGCGAATCATCGTCTCGTGCCATATACCTTTGATTTATTGATAAGATATGATGAATTCGATCATCTGGTACTGGGATGGGATACAGTTTATACAAGGTACATGTATATATGTATACATTTCAGGATCGACGAGAGGGATTTTAAGGACAAAGACTACTTTCGTGTCGGTCTGGTATGCCTCAAGTTCTATAATGTCAATGTACTGTGCTACATTTGCCGAATTAATTGGTAATGGCAAATTATTTCTGTGAAGAGACTGCGATATTTGTTTTAACGAGTCGACTAAATAAGTTGGGGTTATAATTGAACTGTGTAGTATTTTTAATCGCGCAAACGATATGGCGTTCAGTATATCATTAAGTGAATCTTCTATGAATACATAAATTTCCATTAGTGTTTCGCATAAATTTATAATTTTTAATTTTGCTTGAAAAAAATGCAAGGTCGTTAGACAAGTCCATTAGCGCTTTGTGAATTTCACTAATGTCTTAATTAAAAGTTTCCTCGTCAACTTGTAACTTTTGGATCGTATCATTAAATTTTTTTATTACTGATGTAGTGACTGATATCTGGTTTTTGAGTAGATTTTCTATTTGTTGCTCGTCTCTCATGACTTTGTTAATACATTCATCAAAATAGTCTCCATTTGATGCGTCTAGATTACCTGTGATTGATTTCCAAATGGTTCCTATGCCATTGAAAATTCCACATTTCTCTCTGAACATATAGTTTTTCGTTTCCGATGTTATTTCGTTATACTTAAGATTTACGGAGTCCGATAATTGACTGAGAAAGACTGATGTGTGTTCGAACTTCTGATTTGAAAGCTAGTGTTCTTGGTTCGGGGTTATTGATGAAATCTGTGATTTTGCTTATAATGTTGTCATTATTAGCCATTGTAGTTTTGAGAGGGCCTAATTCTTTATATACCAAAAGCGTAAATTTCGAGTTAGATAATTTTATGGTACTATCTTCATGAAATTAGATTCCGACAGTATTGTTGATTGGTGTTATGGAATATTGTGACGTCGCTAAAACGATCAGTCCGAGAAATCTGTAAACAAATTTACTCGTGACAGGGTTTTAATCAGTCAAAGTTGATTTTAGTTGTTTGATTAGTTTGAAGATTTTTTTAAATGTCAGAATTCTTTATGTTTGCGCCACTATGAATGATCTATTGCTTAAGAGATGGCGCTACCGGTACATGTTCCTATTCAGGGTTTTTTGTACAAGAAGTAGTAAAATAAAAAAAATATATATACATATAGAAATAGATAGAAATTAGATCGGAACGCGCACCAAAAGATATCACGTTAGAGAAAATTCGGCGTTTTTGTGGAGTTTTCCTTTACCCCCCTGGTACCTTTTCCATAGCACTCCATAAATAACCGAAATTCTGGTAATCGAGATCCACTCTACTAAGTGGTAAGTAGTTCTTTTCTTTTTATTCGCATTATCATACAGTCCATTGCGTAGTTTATAGTTGTAACTTACATAAAAATTGGTCCTTCGAGCCGGATTAGGCGAAATTTCTTAGCTTTTTCATAATAGTTATTGGGTTTTAGTTTATTATCATTTATTTTATTGGCATAAACATTCCACAGTTTAGTTTAGCAGTTATTTGTAGTTGAATTCTTTAAAATTATATTTTCTTAATTTTTGTTATTGGTTGGTAGAGGACATACAGATTTAGTATTGTAGTGGTATTTGCATATATAGCCATACTTTCAATACGTTAATTATATTTGGGTAGTTAGTATTATGGCCGAGCTAGCTAAAAAACAGCAACGCCTAAAAACATTGATTGCAAAAAAAGCAACAGTACTTTTCTCGTTTTCAACGAATGTATGATAGTAGTAAACGCACGGAAGAACCGGCTCAGTTAGATTATTTTCGTATTAGATATGAAACTTTAGAAGAATCGAAAACGGCATTTTTAGAAGTCATAGATCAAATACAAGCTGTAGAATACGAAATAAATTCTGATTATGTCCCTTGTTTTCAGAGTTTAGACGCTTTTGATGAATTGTATTGTCATATTAAAATTGCAGCAAGGAGAATTTTGAAAAATGATGATTCCACAAATATGTCCGTCAATCGAGGTATTCCTAAATTACCAAAATTACAAATTCCAAATTTTAGCGGAAATATAAAAGACTGGACAACCTATATTGAATGTTTCAATAGTTTGATACATCATAACGGAAATTTAAGTGATGTTGATAGGGTGCATTATTTGATTGGGAGCCTCAGTGGCGCAGCGCTGTCTGTTTGTTCGGGTGTGCCCCCGACTGGAGAAAATTACAGAATAATTTATCAGACGTTAGTCGACAAATATTCGGATAAACGCGCTACGGCTAATTATTATTTAGATCAAATTATTAATTTTAGACAAGCGCAAACAGAAACTGCAACCAGCTTAAACGCTTTTTTAGAAAAATTCGATGTGGCCGTAAAATCGTTACAAAAATTGCAAATAAGTGAATTAGATGATTACATTTTGGCGTACTTGGCCCTCTCCAAACTTAACCCTGAAACACAACGTCTTTTCGAAAATGCTCATAGAAAAACTGAGATGCCCTCTTACACTGATATTGTAACATTTGTTAAGGAACAAGCAAAAATTTGTATTCGTAGTCCTAACAAAAAATTAAATAGTTCTTTGGATAGTAAAAATGATAAACCAAAACAAACCCATTCATTTCTGGTGCAAAATAATTTATCTCGTCAAAATAAATGCTACGTTTGCAAAAATAATTATCACCCTATTACAGAGTGTTCTAAATTTCTCGGTATGTGTCCATTAGATAGATATACTTTTATTAGAAACAACAATTTTTGCCTGAACTGTTTAGGATCACACAAAGTCATAAACTGTCAAAGTAGTTTTAATTGCAGGACTTGTAAATTGCGTCATCATACACTGTTACATTTTAAGAAATCTAGTAAAACTCCTAACAAAACTGAAAATGATATAGCCGGTGTTGATAGTATAGCTAGGGCGTCCGGATATAATTCATCTAATATTCCTGGAGATTCGCAAGAGATGAACCCGAGTAATGAGGTTGCGTCAACTTCAAACGTACAGAGTGTAGCAAATTATTGTTCTGTGAATGCTAAGTCTCATAATGAGGATTCTAATAAAATGGTCTTGTTGTCCACTGTAAAAGTAAATATACCCGATATTTCTGGAAAATTATATATTGCTAGATGCTTGTTAGACAGTTGCAGTCAAACAAATTTTTTGACTTTAGATTTTTGTAAACGCTTAAACTTAAAAATTTCTAAGTGTTATAGAGAAGTACAGGGCATTGGCTCATTATGTAGTAAAATATATGGCTGTTCTAAAATTATGATAGTTTCGCGAATAGATCCTAGTAAAAAATATTCTGTTGAAGTTTTAGTAGTGGACAAAATTACAAGTAGATTGCCTCAAGTTGAAATTGATTTTAAAACTCTGTCACACCTTACAGACGTTCCTTTAGCTGATGATACGTTTTATAAACCAAATCAAATCGATGGGATAATTGGGGCCGAACTTTATCCTTACTTAATTGGCCAAGGTCGTGTTACTGGTGCTTCAGAAGCTCCGGTTGCAATAGAGACTAGTTTAGGATATGTTGTGATGGGATCCGTACATATGACGGAGTCACCGTCAACTTCTCTTAGTTTTTGTAGTATAGTAGATCCGTCTCTAGATAATTTAGTAAAACGTTTCTGGGAAACAGAAGATGTTTCTTCCTCATCGGTAGCTAATCCAGATGATGTTGCGTGCGAAGCAATTTTCGAAAAAACATTTAGTCGCGATAAGTCCGGGCGTTATACAGTCACTCTTCCGTTTCAATATGACCCAACGAATTTAGGTGACTCCTATAAAATGGCCGAACGTAGATTTTTAGCTTTAGAAAAGAAACTCCTTACTAATCAAAATTTTAGGGAACAATATATAGAAATTATTCGAGATTATTTGCGGCAAGGTCACATGACAAAATTACATCAAACCGATTGTCCATCGCCCGTATATTATATACCTCATCACGCTATATATAAACCAGATTCTAGTAGTACTCCTATTAGAATAGTATTTGATGCTAGTGCTAAAACTGATTCTTCTTACTCACTGAACGATTTGTTGTACACTGGACCTAAGTTGCAAACGGATGTGGTTACAATGTTTCTTCATTTTAGATTATTTTCAATAGCTTTTATTGCTGATTTACGTCAAATGTATCGGCAAATTCTGGTAAATAAAAAATTTCGATGTTTTCAACGAATTCTTTGGAGAACTCATTCAAACGAACCTTTAGCCACGTACGAACTCAATACTGTTTCATTTGGAATTAAATCTTCTCCATTTTTAGCTTTGAGAACAGTCCGCCAGTTGGCTAATGATGAACAATCTTCTCTTGGCCTTGCTGCAGAAGTGGTAAAGCACCATATGTATATGGATGATTTAATTACTAGTTCTGCTACCGTAGATCAAGCTATTATTTTGTACAAAGAATTAGTAGAGCTTTTTCATCGAGGTGGGTTTGAATTAGTTAAATGGGCTACCAATTCTGAGAAACTTTTGGAACAAATTCCACAACAATATCGGTCATCTTCGACAGTTAGTTTCGACATACATTTCTTAAAGGTATTAGGTCTTCAGTGGCAGCCAAAGGATGATATATTATCTTTTTCTTTAGATATTACTGAAAAGAGATGTTCCAAAAGAAATATTCTATCTACAGTGGCTCGTTGTTTTGATCCATTAGGATTTTTGTCTCCTGTCACATTAAAGGCAAAATTACTAATTAAACAAATGTGGATATTAAAATTGGACTGGGATGAATCTCCTCCCGATGATATAGTTCAGTGGTGGAATGAATTCCAAACTTCTTTACCCCTTTTAACTAATTTTAGTATTCCTAGACATGTTGGGGCATTTGATAACTGCATCGCAAGTCTTATTGGATTTGCCGATGCTTGTAAGACTTCCTATGGGGCTGTAGTATATGTTAGAATAAAATCCCCAACAGGCGTTAGTACTAGTCTTTTGTATGCTAAAACTAAAGTGTCTCCTTTAAAGGTGCTCTCCATACCTCGTTTAGAATTGCTTGCTTGCCATTTGTTAGCTAAATTACTTTCATTTGTAGAAAAGACATACTGCAATGTTTTAAATATTGAAAATATTATCGCTCTGTCGGACTCCACTGTAGCACTTAGTTGGTTGAACTCTCCCCCTTACCGATGGACCACTTTCGTGGCCAATAGGGTATCAAAAATTCAAGAGCTAATTTCTCCTAAAAACTGGTTTCATGTGAATGGTAAAGAAAATATTAGCGACTGTTTGTCTAGAGGTTTGTCACCATCTAGTTTCATTCAAAATCATCTATGGTTATCTGGTCCTTTGTGGCTAAAAGACGACTTTTCTTGTTGGCCTATTAATCCAGTTAAAGAATATTTTACCAAATTAGAGGAAAAACCTATTTCCATGGTAACTTTAACCAAGGAAGTCCATGCTTTTTATTTGTTGGCAGATCGATGTTCCTCATGGTTAAAATTATTGCATTCGGTAGTTTATGTACTCCGTTTTCTCAAATTATTACATAAACATTCAATGTTCTTAGCAGATGATTTATTAAAGGCAGAAATGTTCGTTTTAAAGGCAATACAAAATGTTCACTTTTCTTCTGAAATAAAAATGTTAAAAACTAGTGGTAATCCTTGTTCGTCGTCTTTGAAACCTTTACGTCCTTTCCTACATGAAGGCCTCCTAAGAGTCGGTGGCCGTCTAGTAAATTCGCATTTGGGATTTGATGCTCAGCATCCGATTTTACTCCCAAAACATGACCGCTTCGTAGATTTATTAATTGATCATTATCATTGTAGTAACCTACATACTGGACCACATCTCGTTTTGTCATTACTTCGTCAGAAGTATTGGATTTTATCCGCTCGCAATGTTGTAAGACATCGGATTAAGAAATGCAATGTTTGTTTCA
The DNA here is from genome assembly GCA_029963805.1 of Aromia moschata. Taxonomy (NCBI): domain Eukaryota; kingdom Metazoa; phylum Arthropoda; class Insecta; order Coleoptera; family Cerambycidae; genus Aromia; species Aromia moschata. The sequence goes on along the minus strand of JAPWTK010000139.1, from coordinate 513,106 downwards.
AATTAAATCCAAAAACCCAAATTCCACTGATGGGAGATCTTCCTGCTTTTAGAGTACAAGAATCTAAGGCTTTTTTACACAGTGGTGTAGATTATTGTGGACCATTTCAAATTATACCCTATCGAAAAAGGGGTGTGCGAAAACAAAAGGCATATATTGCTGTCTTTGTTTGTGTTGTAACTAAAGCCATTCACTTTGAATTAGTGTCCGACTTGTCGACTGAAAATTTTCTAGCAGCTTTCAAACGATTCGTATCTCGTCGAGGTCTTGTTACGAATATGTATTCCGACTGTGGTACTAATTTCATAGGGGCAAAAAATTACCTTGATGATCTGTATTCTTTTGTTGGCTCAAACGATTTTAATAATAATGTAGCCCTGGAACTCGCTAATAGAGGAATCAATTGGAAATTAAATCCCCCATATACCCCTCATTTTGGAGGATTATGGGAAAGTAATGTACGCAGTTTAAAAACGCATTTATTGAGAGTTATTGGTCAACAGCTATTAACATACGAAGAAATGAATACTTTATTAACTCAAATAGAAGCACTTTTGAATTCTAGACCTCTATGTGTTCTTAGTTCAGATCCGGCAGAACCTCTAGCCTTGACGCCAGCTCACTTTTTAACTTTGACTCCTCTGAAACAGTTACCTTCACAAGATCTTATTCAAGAAAATCCTAATAGATTAGACCGTTTTCAAATGATAGATAGAATGATTCAAGATTATTGGAAACGTTGGCGTCTTGAGTATTTAACGAGCCTTCAGGCTAGACAGCGCTGGGTTACTCCGGCTACTCCGATCAAATGCGGCACTATAGTTTTATTAGAACTCCCTAACAGTCCTCCACTTCGTTGGCCATTAGGTATTATAATTGAAACTTTTCCGGGTAAAGATGGACAAGTTAGGGTGGTTTCAGTAAAAACAAAATCTGGAACCTATAAGAGACCCGTAGTAAAGGTTTGTCCCTTACCAACACAATAACCAAACTTGCCTTAATATTTTTTTTTTGTATGTTTTTTCTTTATTTTTTTTCTTTTTTCTTTTATGTTAATCATCGTTGAATTAGTAGATTTAGTAATTGTAGTTTAGCTAGTAAATGTAATTGCTGAAATGCTTCAGGTCGGGGGGAATGTTTGCGCCACTATGAATGATCTATTGCTTAAGAGATGGCGCTACCGGTACATGTTCCTATTCAGGGTTTTTTGTACAAGAAGTAGTAAAATAAAAAAAATATATATACATATAGAAATAGATAGAAATTAGATCGGAACGCGCACCAAAAGATATCACGTTAGAGAAAATTCGGCGTTTTTGTGGAGTTTTCCTTTACCCCCTGGTACCTTTTCCATAGCACTCCATAAATAACCGAAATTCTGGTAATCGAGATCCACTCTACTAAGTGGTAAGTAGTTCTTTTCTTTTATTCGCATTATCATACAGTCCATTGCGTAGTTTATAGTTGTAACTTACACTTTAGTATCTCTAAAATTTCAAAAGGGCCGTTAAATTTATTGTGGGACTTATCTTTGATTTGAAACTCTTTGACATAGACTTTGTCTCCTATTTGATATTCTGGGATTTTGTCTGAAACGGTTTTATCGAATCTAACTTTCGCTTTTTCTTTTTGTGTTTCCGTTTTTGCTCTTGCGATTTTATAATAGTGTTCCATGCAGTTATTTAAATCTCGCACCTACTTTGTAATTAAAGTTTTCTGGTTGTACAAGATTTCGGGAGGTCTACTAGAGGTATGACCAAAAATGAGCTCGTCCGGTGAAAAGCCGTGTGTTTTAATTTTTGTGTTGAAGCATATTACAGCGTACGGTAGTACATTAAATGGGTGTTCATATGGGTTTTCGGCTTTGTTTGCTCGAATCATTTCAGAGAGAGTGGCGTGGAATCTTTCAATAGATCCGTTTGATTCTGGATGACTTACACTAGAGAAAGTAATTTTTATGTTATATAGTTTGCAAAGGTCTTTAATAAGTGCGTTATCAAATTCGCACCCATAGTCGTAATGGATTCTAAGAGGGGTACCGAAATGTTGGAAAAATAGTAGTAGGGTGTTAACTACTGTAGATTCCTTTTTATCTGCTAGCGCATAGGTCTGCGTAAATTTTGTAAGTTCGTCTCTAATTGTTAGGGTATAATTTCTAACAGGGTATTCGAAAATATCAATATTTATTCTTTCAAAAGTAGTTCTAGGAGTTTTCGTTATTACTAAAGGTGAACTCAGATTTTTCCTGCAGATCTTTACTTTTTGACAGATCTGGCAACTTTTAAAAATTTTTCAACATCTTTAACTAAACCTATCCAATCATATTTTTCTTTTATATGTCTAACGGTTTCATTTATGTCGCGATGTAAATTGTTCTTACCGTTATGATATTGGTCAAGAATTAATGGTATCTGATCTCGATCTGGCGTTCTAATAACGTTTTGGCAAATTTTGAATTTTATTTCTTTGTCTGCAAATATAAAGCATAGAATTTCGAGAATAGGGAATTCTAAATTATTTTCTATGCAATACGTCATAGAGGGATTGAATTTATTTTGTGATGTGTAGAGGATATAAAAGAGATGTCCATTTAATGTTTCTGGGTCGAATAGTAAAGGTATGACGAAATATTTTCTATATTTTACCGTTTTGCTAGAAATGATATTAATTTCTGTATTACTAAAATTTGGTTGTTCTTAGAAAAAATCTTCAATAATTTGGTAATAAAGATCGTTTAATTTATTTTCAAAAAGAATGTAGCTATTAGTTTATGAGATTTGTCTAAAAGTTGTTTGTTTGTTGTTTCGATTTTCGAGTAGTCAATGATGGATCTTGTATTATACAATTCTAAGAATCTATTAAATTCATCAGTGACTTGTTCGTCATTTATTTCATCAGGGATTTGTTCCGTAAGATCTTCGTTATCGGGATTATCATTTCTGGTTTTGATTTCGTTTGAGGCATATATCGAAAATTTTGTTTGAAAATTTGCGCATTGTTGAAAGTGAATAATTTTGATTCTAGACAAGGCGTCCGCATTCTTGTTGATTTTGCCAGGTTTATGTTCAATTTTATAATTGAAGGGGTTAGAATAAAAAGGGTATAAGTAAAAATTTTTAAAAGTATGGGATAACTGCGTTTTCTTATAGGTGAGATGCCTATTTATTGGAATAAAAATGGTGCAAGTGATTTTAAATACATTTATCGACATATATTGCGTAGTAGAAAAATCTGGTAAACGAAAGTACATATTTTGTTGGCATAAAAAGGATACAAATGCAATTGTACCCTTTTTTATTCCAACCCACAATATACTAAACAATTACTGAGTTTCAACCCATCCAATAATACCTATTTATTCTTTTCTGTTTTGTGCTATATAAACACGTAATGGAAAGTGATGAAGAAATAGAAAGTGCTGAAGGTAAGTTGCTGTGTCATATATATTATTATGTTATAATAAATACCAACAAAATCTGATGAACGCTAAATTTAAAAAAAAGTTACTCAACTCGAAGAAATACACCATAAATTTTTGGAGCCGGGCCACACATACATGGAGTGTAACAGGTCATTTGGACTAATAGAAAAATGTAAAAGGAAATTTCTGCAAGTATTTACACCACAAGATTGGAGTAATGTAATAGGATCAGCTTCTAAACGCTTCAAGATACAAGAAAATAAGATGATACGAGAAAAGAAGATTTTTATTCATTTGCTCATCTCAATGCCACAATAGGCGATCCAAAAAAGGACATAGAGAAACAAAACTTAAGATAAACTTCCGAGACCTATGCTTTCCAGTTTAAGATTACTATTGATGATGATTTTCCTTTTACAATATGCGAGTGCTCTTTTTTGGGCAATGGCCGACCACCAAGAGATTTGCAGAAAATATTTTGCTCAAAGTTGAATGAAAATCCTATTAATATTTCAGTAAAAAAATGGAAAAATTTGCAAACACTTCTAGAATATATACCACCTGTATATCATAGCTGGAAAGGTTAAAAAGGTTTTACCCATTTCAAATAAACATCGAAGGTATTTAAAATAAAGCTCGAAGGTTACCTCCCGTCAGCGGAAGGTTACATATATTTTCTCCCGTTCCCCCTTCATGTAGGTGAGATTAAGTAATTTAAAAAATCCGGGTTGTGTTCCCAAGAACTAAAATATCGAAGGGGTTGATGGTAAAGGGTTAAAAAAATTTTTACCTATTTCAAATTAACCCTCAAAAGATTTTACTCCCCCCGCAACTTCGTTATACCGCCCCCCAGGCTTCATATAGGAAAGATTGAGTAATTTGAAAAATCTGAGCTGTGTTCTATCTATCTGTGTTCTATCTGTGTTTTACCTATTTAAAATTAACCCCCAGAACCACCCCCCGCCATGCAACTTCGTTATACCACCCCCAGGCTTCATATAGTAGAGATTAGGTAATTTGCAAAATTCGGGCTGTCTTCCCAAGGACGAAAATATCGAAGGGGCTGATGGTAAGGGGTTCAAAAGGTTTTACCCATTTCAAGTTAACCCCCAAAAGATTTTACCCATTTCAAGTTAACCCCCCCCCCCCGCAACTTCGATATACCCCAGACTTCATATAGGAGAGATTGAGTAATTTGAAAAATTCGGGCTGTGTTCCCAAGGATGAAAAAATCAAAGGGGTTGTGGGTAAGGCGTAAAAACGTTTTGCCAATTTCAAGTTAACTCCCAGAAGATTTTACCCCCATATAACTTCGTTATACCACCCCACAGGCTTCATGTAGGAGAGATTAAGTAATTTTAAACATCCGGGCTGTGTTCCCAAGGACGAAAATATCAAAGGGGTTAATGTTAAGGGGTAAAAATAAAATTAATTCGCTAAAACATTTCAATCAACATTACATTTTACAATATTACATTACAGAATGTGCCCTCTATCATCAATGTCAAGATCATTAACAAAAAAATCACTTCAAAAAAATCTTTTCAAAATATGTCAAAAACATAGGTTTTCAAAAAAGTGATTTAAGGAAATCGAATTTAAAATTATAACTGACACCTTGTACCTTGGTCACTACCATCTACTGAATTAACAATCATTAGTCAAAAAAAGTTTCAAAAGTCAGCCAACAACATAAAATTAATTATTGATAATTATTAAATTAGGTAATTAAGGTTTCACTTTTTGTATTTATTTTAACACAATTGATTCCAATTTCAAAAGTTAGCCAACAGCAACAGCATAATCAATTTGATGTTGTTGGCGAACTTTTGAAATTGGAATCAATTGTGTAAAAATAAGTACCTACAAAAAAGTGAAATCTTAGTTACATAATTTAATAATTATGAATAAATAATTTTATGTTGTTGGCTGATTTGAAACTTTTTTGGACTAACGATTGTTAATTCAGTAGATGGTAGTGACCAAGGTACAGGGTGTCAAAGTTATAATTTTAAATTCGATTTCCTTAAATAACTTTTTTGAAAACCTATGTTATTGACAAATTTAGTGAAAAGATTTTTTGAAGTGATTTTTTTTGCTAATGATCTTGACATGGATGGTAGAGGGCACATTCTGTGGCATCCTGGGTACATCAAGAAAATCGCGCACAACTTTTTTTGCCGAAATATTAATAACAAATGGTAATGTAAATATCCCACTTGCGTCGTAGGTAGCTAACTAAAAGAAAAATCGTAGTTCCTTAATTAAGTCAATAATTAATTTTGTGATGTTGGTTGACTTTTGAAAATTACAAACGGGGGAAGGTGGATCTAATTTTAATATGGATAAATGTGACGTGTCATTTTATAGGTTTTCATGGTAGAAAAATGCAGACAATTAATTATATCATTATTATTAGATATAAAAAATTATATTATTAAATAAGGTGATTAAAATTTCTCTTTTTGTTAGTTACTACAATGTAAGTGAGACATGGACTATAGTTCTTACTTATTTTTACGGAAAGAAGGTACACGAGGAGCTTCCAGTAGAAAGGAGGAGAAAGGAGGTAAGTACCAAAATAGAAATTTTTGTGATATTACCATTAACGGGTTCTATATACCACCGATAAATATGTAGAAACAGGCTAAACGCCAATTAGCTATTTAAAGGGTACAAATACATAATAATAGATGTCGTGACAGTAGCCTAAAATGCTAAAATTGAGAAAACTTACCTTAATAACTCTGTTCCAGTTTTTTGGTACTTACCTCATTTCTACCGGAAACTCGTGACTTATTTATTTCCCCAGAATGCCACAAATAGCGTCCTCTCAAAATAATTAACAAATTAACATTTTTATCCGGAAAAAAATCCCATATTCGAAATTTTGTGCAAAATTGTTTGTTTTCAAAAAAGGTAATAAAGAAAATTGACATTTATATTATATCTTTGACACACTGTACCTTGGCAACCAATAACTTTTGGATCAACATTTATTAATCCAAAAGTTTCAAAAAGTCAGCCAACACTATAAAATTAATTATTGATAATTATTAAATTGGGTAACTCAGAGTTTCCTTTTTGTTAGCTACCCACGATGTAAGTGGAATTTTTACGCAAAAAAAATTGCACAGATTTTTTCAATGTATGATTCAATATCAATATGATTATCAAAATATAGCAATATGATTAACAAACTATAATTTTTCACCCCAAAATATCCCATAAAAAGCGTCCTCTCAAAATAATTAACAAATTAACATTTTTATCCCGAAAAAATATCCCAGTTTCGAAATTTTGTGCAAAAATATTTGTTTCAAAAAAAGTTATGAAAGAAAATCGAAATTAAATTTATAACTTTGATACCATGTACCTCGATTACTATTAATTTTTGGATTAAAAATTATGTCCCAAAAAAGTTTCAAGTCAGCCAACAGCATAAAAGTAATTGCTGTTAATTATTAATTTAGGTATCTACCTAAAAATTTTAGGTAGGTTTTTCTTTTGGTCAGTAGCCTACGATGCAAGAGGAATATGGACATTATTATTTAAAGATCTAAACTAAAATGTTTAAACTAAAGGTCTAAAATAGTAGAGGGTATGTATTAAAATATTCGCTTTAAAAAAAAAAACTATTTACCGTCCACTTTTTTGTCACAAACTGAGTTTTTCAGGGGTGGAAGTAAGGTAGCCCTTATCCGGATGTAATACTAAATTAGACTGTGCAAAGGGACACTATCATCAAAAATCGAGATATTTTTTAACTTAACTTAAAAAGATCTTTAACTTAAATATCTCTGTTTTAGCCGTGCAAAAATTTGGTTAAGGTGGGCCGCCCTTTATACAGCAATTACTTATTTGCCACCCAAAATGGTAGAGTGGATTGCTTTTTTGCGTTGGTATAATGTGTTTTCTGTAGTGATGCATTGGTTCCGGGTTCAATGGTTACGGTTAAATTAAAATTAATTGCATAATAATAAAAAGAAAATTATAGAAACTTTATAAAACAAAACACATTTAAAAAAAAAAAAAAAAAAAAAAAAAAAAAAAACGGGCAACGCCCGCCGGGGGGGGGGGGGGGGGTTAGAAAAAGGAGGGGGGGGGGGGGGGGGTGGGGGGGTTGGGGGGGGGGGTGGCGGGGGGGATTTTTTTTTTTTTTTAATATTATGAAGGAAAGGGGGGGGGGGGGGGGGGTTGTAAAAAAAAAAAAAAAAATAATAGGGGGGGGGGGGGGGGGGGGGTGGGGGGGGAGGAAAAAAAAAAAAAAAAAAAAAATTATATATATATTAAAGGGGGGGAGGAAAAAAAAATTTTTTTGGGGGGGGGGGGGGGGGGTGTGTATTTGGGGGTGTTTGAATATAAGGAGGGGTGTGGGGGGCCGTTTTTTTTCTTCGCGTTGGGGATAATAAAATTTAAAACGATTTAAATAATATTATGGGGGCGGGGGGGGGGGGGGGGGGGAGGGAATTTTTTTAAAATATAAAATTTTTTTAATATTTTTCTTAAAAATTTTACCACATATTAAAAATATTTTGGAAAACGGAAAAAGCAATTATAATTATATTTAATATTTATTGAATAAATTTTATAATTTTTTAAGTTTTGGGGGGGGGGGAAAAATTGAAAAATAAAATAAAAAAAAAAACAAGAATTTTTTTTTTTGTTTTTTTTTGGGGGGGGGGTGGGGAGGAGGGGGGGGTTTTTTTTTTACGGGCGGGGGGGGTGTTTTTTTTTTTTTGGGGGGGGGGGGGGGGGGGGGGTTTTTTTTTAATATAAAGGGGGGGGGGGGGGGGGGGGGGGGGGGGGTGTTTTTTTTTTTTTTGGGGGGTAATTTTTTTTTTTTTGTTTTTTTTAATAGGCGCGGGTGGTTTTTTTTTTTCGTCGTTTTATTTATTATTTTTTTTCGGTGGGGGTTTTGGGTTAATTTTTTTTTGAATTGGGGGAGGGGGGGGGGGGGGGGGGGGGGGGGGGGTTTTTTTTTTTTTTAATTTTTGGGGGGGGGGGGGGGGGGCGGGGGGGGGCCGGGGGGGGGGGGGGGGGGGGGGTTGGGGGGGGGGGGGGGGGGGGCGCGGGTTTCTTAAGGGGGGGGGGGGGGGGGGGGGGGGGGGGGGGGGGGGTTTTTAAAATCTGCCGAAAGGCCGGGGGGGGGGGTGGGGGGGGGGGGGGGGGGTTTTTTTTTTGGGTGTGTTTTTTTTTGTTTGTTTGGATACGCCCCCCCCCCCCCCCCCCCCTCGTCTATGGCATGGGGGGGGGGTGGGGGGGGGGGGGTTTTTTTTGGGGGGGGTTGGGGGGAAGGAGGATGGGGGGGGGGGGGGTTTTTTTTTTTTTTTTTTTTTTTTTTTTTTTTTTTATATTAGTTTTTTTTAATTTTGGGAAATTTGGGGGGGGGGGGGGGGTGGCCTTTTTTTTTTTTATTTTGGTCGCTTTGGGGGGTGGGGGGGGGGGGGGTTTTTTTTTTTTTTTAAATTTAACAAAAATGGGGGGGGGGGGGGGGGGGGGGGGGGGGGGGGGGGGGGGGGGGGGGGGGGGGGGGAAAAATGGTTTTTTTTTTTATATTTAAAATACCTTTTTTTTCTTTTTTTTGGGCTTGTTTTTTTTTTTTTGCAAATTTTTTTTTTTTTTTTTTTATTTTTTTTTTTTTTTTTTTTGGAAAATAAGGAAAAAAAAATATTTGGGGGGGTTTTTAATTTATTTGGGGGGGGGAAGGGGTTTTAAAAAGGAAAAAATTTTTTGGGGGGGGGGTTTTTTTTTTTTTGGGTGGGGAAAGGGGGTTTTGTTTGAATTTTTGGTTTTTCTTGGGGGGGTTTTTTTGGGGGGGGGGGTGGGGGGGGGGGTGGGGGGTTTTTCTTTTGGGTTTTAAGGAATTTTTTTTGGGGGAATTTTTTTTTGGGTTTTTTAAAGGGTTTGGGGTTTGGGTTTTTTTTGAGGAAATTTTTTTTTTTTTTTTTTTGTTTTTTTTTTTGGGGTTTTTTTTGGGGGTTTTTTTATTTTTTTTTTTTTAAAGGGGGGGGAAAAGGGGGGGGGGGTTTTTAAGGGGGGTTTTTTTAAAAAAAGGAATTTTTTTTTAAAATTTAAAAAATAAAAATTTAAAATTTTTTTAAAAGGGGGGGGGGGGGGTATTTGGTGGGGGGGGGGGGGGTTTTTTTTTTTGGAATTTATTTTTTTTTTTTTTTTTAGGGGGGGGGGGGGGGGGGTTTGGGTGGGTTTTGGGGGGGGTTTAGGGGGGGGGGGGGGGGGGGGGGGTTTTTTTTTTTTTTTGTTTTGGTGGTTTTAATTTAAAAAAAAGGGGTTAATTGGGTAAATTTTTTTTTTTGTTTTTAAAAAAAAAAAATTGTTATTTTTTTTTTTTGTTTGTTGGGTTTTTTTTTTTTTTAAAAATTTTCGGGGGGGGGGTTTGGGGGGTGTTTTGGGGTTGGGGGGGGGGGGGGGGGGGGGTTTTTGGGTTTTTTTTCTTTTTTTTTTTTTTTCCCGGCTGGGTGGGTTTTTTTTTGGGGTTTTTTGGGTTTTGTTTTTTTTTTTTTTTTTCGGTTTTTTTTTTTTTTGTTTTTTTTTTTTTTTTTTTTTTTTTTTTAAGTGGACATAAAGTAAAATCAACACAAATTTAACCCTTTCGCCACATATAAAGAATATACGGAGTCAAACTAAATAAAACCGTTTACAACCAAAAGCCCTTTCACCATAAAAAAATTCAATGAAATTGAAAAAATCATTCCGTTAAACTTTAGAGCGCAAGTAAGATAAATTTTTAAAATCGGTATTTCAAAATCTTTCAAATGAGGTGTCACATGATCTTAATCTCTCTGGTATCTCGCTTAAAAAAATTGAAGGTATGACTGTCACGTGGAGGGTTATCACGCAAATATGTATTGTTAAACATGCTATGCAGCTACACATACAAACATGCTGCACTGATTTTAAAAATCGACCTCTCTGTCTGAACATTTCGATAATGTTTATCAAATAGGCTAGTTAATAAGGGGGGGGGGCACTTATTCCAGCGCACTGTATATTTTGGCCGATAATTCTCTGTCGTGTTCGGTTTTAAAGTTATGTTTCTCATTTTTTTTAACTAACGAGGGCTTATTCATTTAAAGAAAAAGAAAATTGTTTTCAAGAATAGGTAGGTTCTATATTTTTTTATTTTAAGTGAAATAGAGAGATTTCAAATTTAATACTTGTTTTAAATCAAATACGAGCCCTAACAACTATACGTTCGGACAAACGCATGTTTCGGGTATTAGACTGTTTTTATGTATAATGTAGCAAAAATTGACTATTTTGCTACATTATACATAAAAACAGTATATACATAAGAACTGACAGTACATAAGAACTCAAAAATTTAAAAGTGTGTTTTAATTAATGTTTTCAAAAAACCAAATTAACAATGTCACAACTTGACAAAACAAATAAAATGTAACAAAATAATGTGCAACTCAATGTTCGGAAAAAAATATTTTATAGTATTAATAAGGCGTTACGTCACATTTTGCCTTAATTACGGCCCAAATTCTTGCAGGCATTGTTTCAACCAAGCCTCGACGGAGTTCTGGTGAAAAGGTGTCCCAAATTTCACCGATTTTTTCCTTTCAAGTAGAGACTGTTATTTGAGGATCATCTCTCAAAACTCTTTTTTATCTTATGCCACAGTGTTTCAATAACATTTAGCTCGGGGCTGTTTGATGGCCATGATAGGACTTTGATATGCTGTTCACCGAACCACTTTTTCGTCTTTTTTTGCGGTATGGGTAGCTGCGTCGTCTTGTTGGAAGTGCAACATTCGCGGGATAGCCTTTCTCCTGTTTCAGAGGTCCCCCCTGCTCTTTTGCCTAATCCCAACGGAGAAGAGCATAGTACAGAATTTTCTTTTAGAAACTATATTACTCTAGCATCATATGTATCGAAAAAGAGAAAGGCTGTCATTGTGCTAAGTACAGAACATCGTGACAAAGCCGTAAGTGATGCGCAACATAATATGAAGCCTGATTTGATACTCCACTACAATACTACAAAAGGGTCTGCAGACACTATGGATAAGTTGGTGAATGAGTATATTGTGAAAAGAAGGACCAAACGGTGGCCATTTGCCCTTTTCCAAAATATAATAGACATATCCGGCGTAAATGCGTTTGCGCTATGGATGCGAAAATATCTTGAATGGAAAATCAAAGACGCTGACCGAAGAAGATTATTTTTACTGGAATTAGGCAGTGAACTAATAAAACCAAATGTAAAGAAAAGGGTGGAAAATCTTAACGGATTCTCAAAAAGGATTGTGGATACTATGAGGCAAGTCTTTCCTCAGAAAGAAAATCTTAAGCCCCCTACTCCCGAGCGACCATTTGGCTAATGTTATTATTGCTCAAGAAAGGATGACAAAAAGTGCCGCAGTTATTGCGTAAAATGCAAAAACTTTTTCTGTAAAAACAATTGCACACATAAAAAAAATTATTTTAAAAATATATTTTGCTTTAATCAATAATAAATGTTGTCCGAATTTGAATAAAAAAATACTTTGTTTAATTCTTTAATCTTCATTTTGTAAAACTAAACTAAACTAACTAAAAACTAACTAAAATTAGGTATCCATTAGATTAAAAAAAAAGGTGGGGTACACTTTGTACCCCACTTGGTGCTTTGCGCTACTAAAAAAGCTTGGTACGACAAAGGTTAAACATGTTGACTACCCACCTTGGACAACTCCCGTTATTAAAAAAATCTGGAGCGGTAAAAATTTGTAGCGATTTTAAAATTACCATAAATCCGGTATTGCAAATTGATTAATTTCCATTACCACGTATCAACGATTTATTTTCGAGGTTATAAGGTGGTATTTTTTTTTCGAAAATTGATTTATCGCAAGCAATTTATTTATATTCTATTCAAATACCGCAAGACGAAGAATCTAAAGAGTTGGTTACTATTTTTACACACAAGGGACATTTTCAGTATCAACTTTCCTTAATCCAAGACATTAAGTGATGTGTGTGTTTTTTAGCTGACATACTTGTCTGTGATAGAAACAGTAATTAACATTTAGTGGTGTTAGAAAAGGTACTTAATAGATTCAAGAAGTCGGATTGAAAGTGTTGCCCGAAAATTGTAATTTTGTTCTGTAATAAAATTAGTTTCCTAGGCTATATTATCCATAAAGATGGTTTACATACATATATCACCAGACAAAATATTGACGATAAAAAATGTTCCAACTCCTACTTTAGTTAGACAGCTACAGTCAATATTAGGTATGATTAACTATTATAGGAAATTTATTCCAAATTTAGCTACTTTATTTAATCCATTATATGAACTATTGAAACAAAATGTAAAGTGGTGTTGGACAAAGAAAATGCATTTTGTAAGATAAAAAATATTTTAATGTCTGCAGAGGTGATAACACATTACAATCCTATATTTGAATTGACGCTTATACGTATTGAGTGGGGATCGACTGCGTACGCTTCATCTCCTTTTAATGCAGATAAAAATTATGCGCAGGTAGAGGGACTTTCTATAGTTTTTGGACTTTGCAGACAATTTAATCAATAATTGTATAATAGAGATTTTATTTTAGTGACTGATAACAAGCGTCTTGTAGCAATTTTTAATCTAGAAAGGAAATTCCACAATATTCAGCAAACATACTATGGCGCTGGGCTGTGATATTTTCGAACATATATACATACTTTCGAACATATATTTACTTTATAACAGATACCTATAAAGTAAAATTATTTATCCAGGTTGCCGATAGAAAATAGTGAAAATGATATTTGGAAACCATTAGATGTAGATTATATAAATTATTTCTATAAAAACAACATAATTTCAACAAATTTTGATCTTATTAAAAAATGTACGCAAAATAACGTTTTAGTAGATACAAAAAAATCATTGAACAAGGTTGGTAAAAAAATAGGTAGTAAAATAAATGTTAGATTTAAACGATTTTATTCTATTCCGAAATGGATTTACCATATAAGATCATTTTAATGTGGAATAATAGAGTAATTGGACCTGAATTGCTAAAAAATCGGATACTTCCTCAGTTACATACATATAGATAGATAGATAGATAATTATTTATTTGTTCTGTATTGTCGGAGTGACATAGAACGTGTCCAAAATTACATTTTGTACAGTTTAAAAAAAACAACAATATGTAGGTATAATATTACACATAAACATTTACACATACATTTAGCATACATAAAATTGTTCACAGATAAAAGCATTAATACAAGACAACTTTAATATCACAGTATTTCATTATCATAGTGTTTCTGTGTACAAAGTAGGTAACTATATAAAAGCAAGATTACAAGCATATATTGTCAGAAATAAAATCGGTGACGGTATAATAGGCTTTATCTAAAAGATATTGCTTTAGTCGTCGTTTAAATAATGGTTCTCGATGGTTTCTTAATATCTGAGGTAACTTATTCCAAATTTGTATGACACTATATTGAACATTATTCTGTATATATGAAAATTTAGACATTTCTTGTTTTACAGGTTAATGTGAAAATTTTTTTGTTTAATGAATATTTCTTTACAGCTTTGTGTCTGTTTCATTTTGAAAATATTTCTTATGCAACGTTTTTGTAAGACAAATATTCTCTACTCTACTTCTACCGAGTTTCCCCAAAAGATTATACCATACTTTAATCGAGATTGAATATACGCATAATATGCTATTAAAGCCACATTTTGACTTATGCTATCAGCCAGTGTCTTTAAGGCAAAACAATACTTAGCTGTACTTAGTGCAAGTTTTTCTATGTGTTCTTTCCAGTTCATTTTTTAATCAATATAAACACCTAAAAACTGAATACTGTCTGTGAAATTAATTTTATTTTGTTGATAATTTATTTCAAGGCGTTCATGAGAGCAGTGTCTAAAGTTAACTATCTCCGTTTTTTCAACATTGAGTGTTAATTGATTGATGAATACTTTGCTTGCTTAGTTCTATGTTCATTTCGCTGAATATGAGTGACGTGTCATCAGCATACATAACTACATCTTGCTTCACAATACTTGGTAGTTCGTTTGTGTATAAAATATATAGTAGGGGTCCTAGTATTGAGCCTTGTGGCAGTCCTTTTTTTACATCCACTATGTTAGATTTGCGTATATCACCATTTCGGTCTAATTCTACGACACATTGTTTTCTATTTGTTAAATATGACTGCAGAAGATCTAATGACAATCCCCTTATCCCATAGAGTTCAAGTTGTTTAAGTAATATTTTATGGTCTACACTGTCAAAAGCCTTAGAAAGATATATGCACATAACTTGTGTCTTTTGTTGTGATTTAGTGATTGAAGCACCTTCACGAGAGCATCATATATAGCTTTGATAGTTGACTTTCCTTTTCTAAAGCCATTTTGACAGTGAGATAATATACAGTTTTTTTCCAGAAATACTATTAGTCTATTGTAAATAATATTTTCTATAATTTTGTTGAAAATGGAAAGCAGTGACATTGGTCTCTAATTTTTATATTCGCTCTTGTCTCCTTTTTTTGTATATAGCTTTTATGTGTGCCATTTTTAGTTTTTCTGGATACACTCCTGTACAAAATGCTAAGTTCACTATATGTGCCAAAGGACTTGCTATAAGATCTGCTACTCCCTTTAGTAGACTAACTGGGACTTCATCCTCATCTTCTTTATGCATTCCATGACTTCTTCTTTGTCTGTGCCATACAAAAATAGTGATTTTGAACATTGCTTTATGAGTTTATAATTTACTTCAGTATTGTAATGATTTACATCTGGACAAGCATTAAGAAAATAGTTATTTACTTGGTCCAATACCGTCTCTGAGTCCAAGTTTGCACAGTGTATATTGTCAAGTATCGAGTTTTTATTAGAATTTTCCTTTCCTGATATTTTCTTGACTAAATTCCAAGTAGCTTTACTTTTATTTTCTGATGATGCTATGTACTGCATATTTGACATTTTTTTAGCCTGTTTAATAACTTTACTTAGTATATCGGAATAACATTTATAAGTTTCTTTTGATGTTTGACCTGATATTACCTGTTCATATAACCAACGTTTTCTTTTACATGATATTTTAATCCCTTGTGTAATCCATCGTTGTGGATTGTTGTTTCGTTTTTTAATGTTTTTTATTGGAAATACTATATCCATTTTTTTTTTATAATTTTAATAAAAAGATCATAGGCACTATTTGTTTCTTTCATATTACATACAGACTGCCACCGTACAGACTCCAACTAATGACGATATTGTTCCATTTTAACTTTACTAAATATTCTTTTTTTTATACTTTTATCTTGATCTTTTTTTAACCGGTATAGATAGAATTTGTGCACACTGGACTGATAGTGCTGATGTTAAAATTGAGTTGTCTTTAAAGTCCTCAAAATTTACAAATATATTATCTATGAGTGAGGATGTTGTCCCCGTTACTCTAGTAGGTTGGAATATTGTTTAAGTTATATTAAACGAATTTAATGTATCTATAAATTCTTTTGACTTACTGGTATTAGTCAGTAAATTCACATTAAAGTCGCCACACAGTAGTAACTTATATTTTTTAAATTTGGAATATGCCACCTCAAACACTTGCCCCAGTATTTCAATCAATCGATCAAAATCACCCTTACCTCTTCGATATATACATACTATTATAACTTGTATCTCCCTACTTTGTACACAGGCGATATCAACATGTCACTCCATACTTCTTTCTTTTATACGTAATACTTCCTCGAAGTCGAGATATTCGTCAGTGAAGATGCAGGTACCACCGTGTTCCATATCTTTCCTTGAAAAACATGACGTTAAAGTATATCCTTCTATTTTAATGAATTCTTCTTCTGGGGGTGTCAACCAGTGTTCAGTAAAACACAACACATTTGGTTTTTGGTCGATAGTCTTCAGAAAAGCCTCAATTTCTAGATTTTTGTTTCTTATAGACTGTATATTTTGATGCATAAGTACCAGTCTACTGTTATTTGTTACATATATTTTATTTTTTGTATCTGTGGTTTTTTGTGGACTTCCGGTGTTTTCTTTGGATGCATTTTTTTCTAAATTTTTGTCGTTCGTACTGCTCAGTTTTTTGAATAATCCCTTTGTTTTATTATTTTAGGTGCCCCATTGAAGTATCTAATCTTGAGATTTGTTTCGCCTCGTTGCTCTCTTTGTAGTAGAATTGACTTAAGCTGTTTGAATTCTTTTTATTTGCATCGGAGTTCGATCAAAATTTAGAGAAGTGGTAGCAAATTGTGGATTTTTGCTTAATTCTCTCACTTGTCGAATAACCTTGAGTACATCCTGAGCAGACGACAAGATTACTTTTAGCGGCCTTGGTTTCTCATCACTTGCACGGCCCACTCGTAAGACCTTTATGTTTTGGACTTCTATATCTCTAGATGCAGTTGATATGATTTCTTTCGCCATAGCTAGATCCGCCTCTACTCCATTTGCTCCTGTCTCGTCGGGATTTTCAATGCAGCCGAAGATCATAAGATTTTTTCTGCGTGCTTCCCGTTCATTTATCTCACGAATAGGATCGCCTTCATATCCGTTTTCTTGCTTCTTTTCACTGATCTGTTGTTTGATTGCTGCTATTTCAGCCCTTAGTTCTTCATTTACTTTAAGTTGTTGTTCATACTTCTGTAGCAGGTCAGAATACTGACATTCCATTATTATTAGCTTGTCCATAACATCATTTATTGTGTACTGTTTGGTTTTTCTTGGAGTTTGACAAATTTTGTGGAGAATTTGTCACCATAACCTCACTTTTTTCACACGTGTTGCACGCCCATTTTTTCCCGCTTGAATTCTGAAGCTCTTTTTGAAAACTATTTAGCACACCGACTGTCATGCCTATACATACGAGCCCAGAATCATATCGTTTGGCCCAATGTTATTTTTTGGTAAGGTTTCTGAAACAAAGACTTCATACTATGGATACAACTATTATCCTTTATTGGCAATTTGTAGGATAAATGATATAATAAATAATATGATAAATAATGTAATAAAGAATAATTGTCGTATCCATAGTATGAAGTCTTTGTTTCAGAAATCTCATCAAAAATAACATTGGGCCAAACGATATGATTCTGGGCTCGTATAATGTGGTACCATTTTTTACACTTATGACATAGAATTGCATAGCAATTTTTAGCAGTTTTTGTACAGACATTGCAGTTGTCGGCCATCTTGAATGATGATTTTGAATAAGTCTCAATATGTCTGCTTGGCAGAACTTAATGAGGTAATTCTCAATTGGATACCACGACACATTTATTATATAATATACATATATACACCACTCTTATGGACAGAAACAAGCTTCATCGCTTTAGTGTCACAAGTGTGTAGATGCCATTTATATCCCATTTGGATATTGTAAAAATCAAACATATTGCCCGATCATATTTTTTTGGCCTGGTATAAATAAAGATATCGTAAATTTAGCAAAGAGTGCCGAACATTGTTCACTAAACAAAAAAGTTCTTCTAAAGTAAAGTAAAGTAAAATGTATTTTCGAAAATCCATATCTATTATATGGGACTTTTTTGGAATAAATATGTTTTTATTAGAGGTATTTCCTACTAATTCAATTACATCAAATTTTACGTTGCCCGCTTTACAGAATTTTTGCTAGATTTGGTTTGCCAAATATAATTATTTTGGATAACGCAAAAAAAATTTACAAGCAACGAATTTAAAAATTTATCAGAAAAACATGACATAAAACATCTAACAACAGCCCTCTTTTCCCCACAGTCGAATGGTGCTATCGAAAATGAAGTGAAAACAATAAAAAATGCTCTGAAAAATAATTAAGGACGAAATAAACAGTATAACGTATAATTAAAGACACATAGTAACGATTACCAAAACAAGTATTACCAAAACAAGTATAATAGTAAGTTTCTATCAAATTTGTTAAAATTTGATAGAAAAGTCATAACAAAGCTATTATCAAAATTTAATATACAAAACTAAAGGTAATACAAAAGGTTTATGGAAAGTGATTAAAGATTTAACTAAATCATTAGATTTACTTAAATCTTTAATCACTTTCCTAACAACATAACTTCAATGAAAAATAGTAATGATGAAATTATAACCGACCTAACGGACATTTCTAACGCACTCAATGAACACCGGAAAAAAATCTCGCAAAATAATTAAATCAAATAACAATACTGCATTACAAAAAATCTACAATGAAATCGTTAGTTCTTTTGCCTACAGATAATCTGGAAGTTTACAACACTATCGTTCAATTAAAAAATAAAAAATCATCAGAACTGGACAATTTAAAGGCTGAAACGCAAAAATCATCAATAAAATCATTGCATTGTATTTAATAGAACCGTAATATAGACCCAGGGTAAAAGTCCGAATTGTTGGCATTATGTCGCTGATTGGCACTTACTACAATAATTTCGTGATAACAAATTCTAGCATTCCAACGTTTTCAAAAAAGATCAAAACGTTCAAAAATGTCAGAGGTCAAAAGGCCAAAAAGAATAAAAGGGAAAGAGGTAAAAATACTCATAAATGTTAAAAAAAATCAAAATATGTTTATTAAAAGTATGAAAAACATTTAACAATTTATAAATCATATGCTTACGAAAAATATTCCGTCGTGTACGAAGAACTTTCTTTTAAAAGTTTGTTAAACTATTTAACCCAAACATTAAAAAAGCTAAAATAACTAAAAAGAGGTCAATCTTTTTATTTACAACAATTATTACAAACTTTTCATTATTAAAAGATAAAAAAGTGTAAAATGAAACATTCCAAATTAGTTTATATTAATATATCACTGCACAACTGTACTGTACTCTTACTTCCACATCGACTCCGACGTGGTGGATAATAACCTAATATCATGCTAATTCAGAATATAACCTAATGTTTTTAGCGAGTTTACTCTAATTTAAATGCAGAAAAATTGGATGTGGAAGTAGCGATATTTCCAATACATTAATTAGGACCCGTATGACCCACACCCAGTACCCATAGGTCCCAGAGATTTCTGACCCACTTTGATCGTAAATATCTGTTGACAGAGCGAACTTAGAAAGATGCGATTTTCGCCAGTCGATTTAGTATTTCAAAAAGTTTTTTTGTACTATGTTAAGTACCTGTTACTTGTCCTACAGGGTGTTTTTGAAATATGGTCAAATTCAACATTAAAATTCGCTACTATTTTAAAAGCAACACCATATATCTGTTTACACCAAATAAAAGCTGCAATCTTCCGCTTTCCAAATATGTATAGATTGTTACACTTTACTTTCAAAATGGGTTACTAATTTGATTTTTAACATTGTGTTTTGGATGTCCCAGAAAATTCTGACTCATTTTGATCATAAATATCTTTTGACAGTTTTTATACATTTATATCTCAAATGTTTGTGAATTTATAATAAACGTGTGTTTATTAGGTTACTATACATTTTTTTACGAAAATGGCAAATCGGATTTACTTATAAGTCCGGGATAGTTAAGCGCATATTTCAAATATTGGTGCTATATTTACAGTTGGTGAAAAATAAACACTTAGTTGCTTCTAACTGGATCTTATTCATTTTAAAATATCGACAAAGTTTTAACATGAGGTTATAACTTGATATTGAATGAATGTAATAATAATTGAATGAGGTTATAGCTTGAGAATTGAATACAATATTTTCTTTGTCAAGTCGATTCTGAAAGTAAAACAAAACCGGCCCACAAAAACGGTAATGAAACTAAACCGATTTTAAGAAATCGTGTTCAACATGCAACAGTGTAACAATTTTTCCCCTAAAAATTGTAGAAATTTTATTTCTCTTTACAGCGTTTTCGCCAAATTGATCTGCTAAATTAAATGTGATTGTTTTTACATCTTTTCGAGAAAAAGCAAATTCGTTTGCCTGTAGGTTTTCTTATGTGAAACAATTTTTACTCTATTCTCGTCTCCAAAAGTCGATGGATACAACTGATGGGCATTTTATTAGGGCCAGCTCTTTCAAATAATTCCAGTTGTTCGGATAAGACAGCGCACATTTTTTTCTTTCCTCTCTTTGAAATAGGCTTGACATTTTGAGTTTAACACTATACACGCAGCTTGTTGCAAATATGAATTTCTGATATCCGTCTCACCTTTACTCGAATATATAATAGAACACTCAAACTTTTAGGAAATGATAACCGAATGATATTGTACCCAACAGAGATTTAAAATACATTATAGATTAACAGAGTTAATTAATCGAGGGTTGGATACGTTTAAGTTTAAAAACACAATAAAATGCAAATCCTTGCTGAATAAAAACCAAGAATAGTTCCAATAGTTGCAAATTTAACCTACGTAAAACTGAATTAATGGTAATTTCATTAAGCATCAAATGTGTTACGAAATTGTGTTCTATATAACCCGTGTGCGTCGAAGTATTTACATAAACGGCATTTAAAAACATAAATATACATTCAAGTGGTCACAGAAGCGGTGAATGTGGACAAATCAAGTGCAACTGTACACACGCAATATGCAGTAATAGTTCCGAACTAGAGCATCGTGCTGAACTCCTTAACTTAATTGGCATCCCTAGAAGAGAATGGACAGACTGAGCAGTGGCGGTTCGTGGACATATATGTAGGATGTAGGTGAAACGGGCGGATACTAAGCGGCGAATTCACCATTATTTTATATTAAATCTTAAAATTTACTGCGGTTTTTCTTTAATTCTGCAAACATTTATAAACACCGTATATGTTCCCAAGATGCCTCGAGCTTATGACAGCCTCGCGCTTATGACATTCCTAAAATTGTTAAATGGATATATGGATGGATGTATATAATTATTGAATTTTTTTTAGATTAAGGGGACAGACCAGTGTAAAACTTAAAAAAAAAAGTTTTACACTGAAAACTACACTACAACATACACTAAAAAAAAAAAAACATTTTTTTTTATTTCCTGTTTATATTTTTCTACGTTTTTTCCGCTTAATTTAACCCTGCTATTATTGTGTTCGAGTATATTTGACCCGAAATATTTTTTATTTTCTTGTTACACTTACATAGAATAATAATTGAGTATTCTAATGTTGATGACTTTGTTTCACAACTCAAGGACGTTATTTTAATAAGACACATACGATTGTTTGTTCCTTTTTCTGAAATTTTTCTTTAATTATTATAGTATATATAATGTTCGAGTCATTAGAACCCGATGAATACAAAATTATATTTAAATGGTGCCCTTTGAGATTAACAACACCTTAATTAAAAAATAAAACAAACTTTCAGGTTTAGGAAGAGTTATTGTCGTATATATGTGTGTAAAAACAAATTTAGCTGTCGGTTTCAGGCATCATAACCCATATTATGGGTACCTATGTAAGAAAAAATTAAAATTTAATTTACAAAAGCCTGAATGTTAGTCATTTGATTTTACAGATCATATCGTAGCATCTACAACCTGTTAGCGCTGAAGTCACTACAAGATATCATACTTTGCAGTGAATACAAATTTGTATTTGTTTATATACCCGGCCTACAAAACTTCGTGCTCGTTACAAGTTTTTCCCGTCAGGCAGTGACAACAAGACATATATTTTTTCTCCGATTGATAGTTAAATACTAATTTTGCAGCCAAATATCAATCATCAAAGTATCACTTTTACAGTCTAGGCAAAAAAGTGGAAACTTTTTGCTGTCTACGCAGCAAAATGATTGGTCTTCATTAGAACTAAATATATTTTTTACGACACAGGAAGAACTTTTATGACTTGTCAAACATTGATTATTACGTTAATTATAACCAACCGTCCAACCTACAACTACGATTTATATCGACTTTTTATTGAATTTATCACAACCGGAAAAATAAAGAGGTTGTCGGAATTGCAATAATTTGCAAAATATACTTAAACAGTTGGAGAAAAAATTACATGTTCAACTCAGCAGCAACGTAGATTGACTGCCTAGTTAAACAAATATGTAACTACTGTGCAACAATTGTAAGAGGTAAAATTTCTGTCCAGAAACAAATTTAAATGACTGGTAAAAAATAACAAAACCCTTTAAAAATATGGTAATTTGCAAACCAAAGGCATACTTTTGGTGCCTTAATCCATTTTGTATAACTAAATATTCTAATTCAACGGAAATACGTTTTTGTTTTTGTTTCCGAACTACAGTGTCGAAGGAGGAGTGCATACCATTCAAGGCTTTATAATGTTCCAAGTCTGGTATTGAAGACTGCAACCAAAATACTGAAGCCTTTTTAAATTTCGTATGTGTGTGAAATTTCTTAAATTTTAATCTTTTTCTAATTATAAATTTCTTCTTAAAAAGTTAGTTAATAATAATTTGTTTCCACGTTTTGGCCTTCAAGTACCATACCTTCACCAAAAACATCTCATTACCAATAAACTCCTCCATTGTATGTCGTTTAAGTCGTTTTCCCTACTACGTCGTTCATTTTCATTGCTATGTCAAAAGAATAATTTTGTATGATAGAACCAACTAAAAATTTTAGGTAAACTTGCATCCCCTGGCATGCCGCCACTGAGACTAAGAAACCTATAAACTAAGGTTTGTTTATCGGAGAGCAAACCGGTACCAAGCCAATGAAGAGGCTTTTAAATGAACAATAAAATAAAGACCAGATTTCAAGCACAAATGACGTCAATATCAGCAAGACCCGCAACTTGCGAATAAGGGAGCTTATAAATAATTAATAATATCTTATCGTCGACATCTACTCGTATATGCAGTTGTTCATGAGTTCGCATACAACTTATACACTGAACTAAAGTAATTAAAAATATCGCGTAATTTTAAAAGATTTAAATTTGGATGGGTTAGGGGGCTTAAGCGACCATTAAATTTTTCAAGAAGCGAAATAGTTTTTGAAATAAATGTTCTTGAGGCACATTAAGATTTTAACATTTTAAAATTTAATATTTAAATAGTTGAAAAAATCAAAAAGCCAGATCATTTAACCGGGTCAAAAAGTATGCCAGACGTTTACAAAATTAATTATTTAAAAAAAAATCAAAAAAATGTACTTGAGGCACTTTGAAATTTTTGTAGGGTATTATTCGTGACTAAAAATAGTTATTTACAAAAAGACAGGTCGTTTCGGTGGGACATTTTACCCGCCAGGTGAGTGAGAATGTTCAACGTGAGTGGGAGTGAGTAGTGCGTTGCGCACATTGAAATGGAAGAGAACGCACGATGCAGTGGATGGAGTGCGATGCAGTGCGATGGAAGAGGAAGCACGATGCAGTGTGATTGGCTCCCGCAAAATCACGTGATTATGAGCATTAATGTGGTCGTTTGTAAGAATTTTGGAGTATTTAAAACGTTCTTAGTCGTAATTTTGTTATTTTAAAACTTTAAGACTACGATTAACTAACATTATTTATGGGTATATTAAATAAAAAAAAAAAAAACAACAAAACAAAATAATACCACACCTTGTGGGGAAGGAGGCACATCAGAATTTCTAGATGAAGTGTCATGATATTTTTTCATTAAAGCTAGGAAATTTTTTGTAACAATGGGTATGATAACCGTCATTTAGGTTGGAATTGGTTGGTAAAATAATGTCTTTATATTTTAACCCCTGTTTTTTTCTAATTTCCAACACTTCATTAATTTTTTTCAATGTCTTCTCATTAAAAAGAAATATTTTTTCAGTGTCTTTTGTGCAAATAACACACACTTTTTTTACACAATTATCACTATCCTTTGCAAATAATCATCTACAAAAGAGGACTTTTATTAAAACACGTGTTAGATAAATACATTGCAGTATCCGACAGAACGTTTTAAATATTCCAAAATTCTTACAAACGACCGCACGAATGCTCTTAATTGCGTGATTTTGCGGGAGCCAATCACACTGCATCGTGCTTCCTCTTGAGACAGCTGCCGATATACGCGTTCTTTCGCATTTCAACTTGCGCACCGCACTACTTAATCCCACTCACGTTGTATATTGTCACTCAAATGACGGGTAAAATGTCCCACCGAAACGACCTGTCTTTTTGTAAATAACTATTTTTAGTCACGAATAATAACCTACAAACTTTCAAAGTGCCTTAAGTACATTTTTTTATTTTTTTGAAAATTAATTAATTTTGCAAACGTCTCGCGAACTTTTTGACCCGGTTAAATGATCTGGCTTTTTGATTTTTCAACTGTTTAAATATTAAATTTTTAATGTTAAAATCTCAATGTGCCTTAAGAACATTTTTTTCAAAAATTATTTCGCTTCTTGAAAAATTTAATGGTCGCTTAAGCCCCCCTAACCCATCTGCCAGGTCTGCATTTTTTTATTTAGGTTTCACTAAAGGAAGTTTTGAGCAACTTTTCACATTGCCTCAAATACCTTCCCAAAAATGTCTACCAGCTCTCCTACTATTACTTTGTATGTATATCGATCAGAAGCTTTTATGAATCTGTTAAAGCATACTTATAAATTATATGAAATTAAAGTCATCTAACCCATTTCTTTACTATTAATTCCGTTTTTGTAGAGTAAAACATATTTTGGTGATTGGTGGTATTGTAGGATATACAATTAAAAAAATATACATATATAATTTTTCTAAATACATATTTTCAGTAGGCATATTATATTGTTGAAAAAGTCTTTTCGAGCTGTATCGAATAAAATTTAGATTAAAAAACGAAAGTTTGTGTTATTATGACGAACACATGAAATGATCGACATATTTGATAGTAATAAAATTATTTTTTCCAAAAAAGTGCCTTATAAAAATAATCTTGACGGAAACGAGACGCGCCACAGAGGCGTACGCATCATACGTGTAATACATGAAAGTAACTAGTAGCCTTTCGCAAGTTTGCCATAGTTTATTATGAAATTATATCACACTATTCAACATATTACAAATAGCGGAGGTCTATCTAATATCACAGGACTACTATAATAAATACTAATTAAGGCGACCCCTATCACATGCTACACGAGTTGCCTATGTGAGTTGCCAACTTTACTTTTAAATGTAACACTATTACATACATTATATGTATGTCAAACCAAAACAATGTTCATAATATTAGCGAAAAATTTATATCTCGATTGATAGTTTTTTCCAAATATCACAATAACGAAATACAATAAAAAAAATTCGGCATCTTCCCGAAAATTAGAGTTTTTTGTTTTAGCGAGTTTTTTTTTTGTGCGAAGGCCATCAGTTTAACAGATCACGTCTTTCGCTAGTATAACTTTCCTTTTGACTGGACGTAATCTTAACAAGCACTATAGCAAATAAAGAAAATATTTATCTATCTAAAATGCAATACTAGGTTCGCAACGGACGAACAAACAAGTTACTAGAATTAAATTTCAAAATCGACCAAATTCCTCTCTGAATCTTTTAGCATGTTGGATGGAAACACCCTAACATGCTTCAAGTATTAATAAATAAATGCTTATGCAAAATTTTCCGTATATTCTCGTCTAACACAATCACCAACGAAGCCATGTGAAGAAGAACAAAGCAGAAGAAGATTGATCTGGAAATAAGACGCGGAAGTGGAATTGGCTGGGCCACACACTTCGTAAGGAAGACAGCATAGCCTAGGAAGCACTCGATCGAAAAAGAGGTAGACCTAGGAATACCTGGCGGAGAACTATACTGGAGGCTCAAATAAAGGATAAAACATTGGGAGAAACTAAACTGCTGGCACGTAACCGAGTCAGATGGCGCAACTTTGTTGATACTCTATGTTCCACTTAAGAGTAATGGAAACATAGTATATATATATATATATATAGTATATATGGAAACACCGCCGAAACTTTTTTATTTATACTCCGATTTTAATGAAGCAGATAAAAAGCAGATCAAAAGATAAAAAACTCTGTTTATGTTCGATAAACAAGAATCGATCGTTAATAATCGATTTAAAAGTGTAAGACCTACTATAACAGTATGTGTTCAAAATCGGAAAAGGGGTTTAGGAATTAAAAAAATATAGTACGCCACTGAATTCGGCATTCTTCAAAATGGATACATAAAAATTTCATCAAAAAATAACAATTATAAACCACTTCAGAGAAGTTTTAACACAGAAGATAGAGTCGAGATAGCCACGATAAACAAATATAGCTCTACGAAAAACGTCAAAACAAATCAATTTGAAATTATCCGTTTAGTAGGAGGTAATATTCGCATGCAATATACGGTGCGGAATTACTCAGAAGGAACGTATCCCTTTTATTACCTTATATAAAATCTATCTCAACACAAATGCTGGATGATGGTGGTCGTCTGGTAACAACGTATCGATAGACTCCGTTAGTTACAGTACAGGATACATTATACATATAACAAAAGATCCATAATCCTATTACTATCAAAATGACGGTAGTGTTTTCACAAAAAACAAACGAGATCTTTAATAACACATGTTCTGTTTGCTACGACATTATAGCTCTAAGAAAAACATGGTTGCATGATGGTATTAATAGCTTCGAATTATTTGATAATGATTTATATGCCATTAGGGTGATTCGTTTTGAACGACTATCGAGGTCTAATATGCCATATATCGTAAAAAGCGCAACTTTCTTTGTCTAACAAAAAAAACATTAGGCGGTGTTTTACTTATAGTGAATAAAAATATGATTGTGTATGGCTTAATGTTTTTTATATATGTATTTTTATTTAATCTATAATAATTGAAAAATGGAAATACGGATTCCCTACTCAGCGGTTTATCTATCATGTCAAATCATTGTTCATTTTCCTGATCGTTTCTTTTGTACTGTGGCGTCAAGGTGTCTAAGTTGTTGTCAGTAAATGGTTGCAATTATTAAAAAAAAATCATATCCGAGCAAGCTATTTTCTTCGCTTCTTAATAGTAAGTGTTAACATTTCATCACCAGTAACAATATGCAATAAATATGTTGCTGTTGTTGACCTGCTAAACGATGAGCAGGTAGAGGCAGAATTGGTTATTGATCACCCTGTGTGTACGATACCTATACACTATTTTCACGAAATCAATTATTTGTATTTGTAACAATAATTTTATAACTAATATGATAGTCAAAAAATAGTAAGGCAAATTAGGTTCATTTAGAATTCCATATTTGAGCATATTGCATTTAGCAAGTTTGTAATGTAAGTACATCCAGTTAACAGGTTTAAAAAGTTTATATCATCATATATTGCATGTATTCTATCCAGAACAATACTGTCATTTCTAGGCAATTAGTATTGAATAGAACAGATCTGTGCACATTTGAATACACCTTCTTTGTGTCTGAATTCGTTTAGCCATTTATGGATATTGAGTAAATACAAAATGGACTTTCATAAACCAAATTAACATATTATCAGAAAAACGCGAAATTAGTAAATTGTTTAACGCAGATTGTGTTGAAATAATTAAAAAAAATTTCACCATCGAGTTTTGGAGTATTCGCAAAAAGTAAGATTTTCACTTAAATGGAAGACCCTCCACTTGTGTCTGATAATATTTTATGAAATATACATTGTTATTCAAAAATAAGCCTACATGTGTTTTTTTATTTCGCTCTAACATCGTTCTTAACAGTACTGCAGCCGTCCAAAAGAGGGCGGTGCGAACAAGTTTTTATTTAAATATTTTCGAAACCACTGACTCAGTGTGGCTCAAATTTGGTACAGAAGTACAATAAATAATCCCAAAAAATATGAAGAGGTCAACATTTGTTTACTTCATCCAGGACGTACCGCAATATGTTATAATGGCAAACCTGTCATATTACTTTTTTTTAATTACTTTCTTTTTCCATAGAGGAATTTCAATCCTGGCCCGGTAGTGCGACGTGCAATTTAAATCTCTACAGCAAATGTATACTTGTTCGTAATGCGAAAAATGCACCGTTTTCGATAAAAACGAAAAAAAAGCAGATTGAATGATTTTCGCATATTCAGATTAAATTAAAAAAAAATAATAAGGAAAACAATGCTATAGATGATATTTTCAAATTTATCAGTTTCTAATAAAAACTAGAGTTGTTTATTTTTTTATTGATTCATTTTATGTGAAAAGCTAGTCGTACGTATAACATAATTCATACGTATTTATAACATATCATAATACTTGAAGACTGTGTAAAATAATTCAACTCTTAGTACCAGGAGATTGTTAAATATGTTACATTTTAAAGGTAATACATAGGTTAAATGATTGTTATGTTATTCTAAAATGAAATGTTATTCTAAATTCATTTTGGTAATGTCCAGATTGTATAATATGTGGATGTTCTTCTGCCCTCGTATGATTATTATGTTCAGAATTCTTGTTCTAATAAAGCAAGTTTAAAGAATATATTTTTTTCGGAAAAATCGTTTTCTTGTTCGTATTCATTTCTAAACCATCGGCAAAAATTTAACCTATTTCCAAAATCTTGTAGAATCAACTCCTGCACAAAGGTACTACGATAGGAAAAATAAATTATTTTCTTTCAATACATGTCATACACTTGATTGTGATAAGTGTAACATATGTAACAATCTCCTGGTACTGACAGTTGAATTATTTTACACAGTCTCAAGTATTATGATATGTTATAAATACGTATCAATATGTTATACGTACGACTAGCTTTTCACACAAAATGAATCAATAAAAAAAATAAACAACTCTAGTTTTTATTAGAATGGAACTGATAAATTTGTAAATGTCATCTATAGCATTGTTTTCCAGACCACCTTATTATTTTTTTAATTTAATGCGAATATGCGAAAATCATTCAATCGGTTTTTTGGTTTTTATCGAAAACGGTGCATTTTTCACTTTCCGAACAAGTATTCCTTTTCTGTAGAGAATTAAAATGCGCATCGCATATCTGTCCCGGATTGAAATTCCTCTATGAAAAAAGAATGAATCATAAAAAAGTAACATGACATCTCATCATATTGTTTGGGACTATTTATTAAACTTCTGTACTAAATTTGAGCCACGCCGAGTCGGTGGTTTTGAGAATATTTGAAAAAAAACTTGTTCGCACCACCCCCTTTTAGAGGGCTGCAGTACTGTTAAGAACGACCTTAGAGCGAAATAAAAAAGTACGTGTCGGTTTATTTTTGATGTAGTTTCTATTATTAATTTTTCCCATATTTTTTAATCATCCTGTATTTAAAATAGAATAGAATATTTATTGATCTATTAGCTATCACCATGGATAGATCAGACATATCTGGAGAAAATGTATATAGTACATAGAGTCTTATATTACGTACAATTCTTATATAAAGACGACGCACAAAAATGTATATAGACAAACATTACAAAGAAAATAAATATATTGTAAGCAGTGGCGTACCGAGGGGGGGGGCAATAGGGAAATCCCCCTCCCCCAGAGGTATTGTAAATTTGTGTTTTGGTTTTACTGAAAACGAAATGAATTCAGCTCTATCAGCTGAATTTTATTTTCATTATATTCTAAATTATAAATTGCAATTTTCATTAGGCGAATATAATTGTTATCCAATCCGTGTTAGTACTAGTTCAGATGTCGTGTCGATGTCGCATAACATCGACTTATTAATTAATATTGACACTATTCTTGCAACTTATGACACTAGAGACTCTGTTCTAGTAGCAGAGTTCAAGTTGTGGGGAAGAAGATGTCTAGAAGATGCCTTGAATATATATATCCTAATATAAAAACGTTGAAAATTTTTGCCACATTGCCAGTTTCAACTTATTCAGCTGAGCGATCATTTTCAACTTTAAAACGGCTTAAAACATATCTCCGGAATACGACTAGTACAAATCGCCTCAATGGTCTAGCATTAATGAATATTCATCCAGAGGTACCATTAACATGTGGCGAAGTTTTAAATGAACTTTCAAAAAAAAAAAAGAAAAGAATAAAAATTAATATTTAAATTTTTACTTCTTATACACGGTTCTTTTATATTATTTCTTATACCTTCATTTAGGAAATATAAAAATTTTAATCTTTTGTATTTGTAACTTTGCTCCCCCCCCCAAGATAAATTTCTGGGTACGCCACTGATTGCAAGACATTATATTATATTTTTAAAATAATCAATAAATCCATTCGTTGAATAAAAACATTCAGTTGTCAACAAATTTTTTTTGCGCTTAAATAAATTGACATTTTTTAATTGTTTCATACTAGTAGGAAGTTAAAAAGTTGACAACCAGCTGCAATAGGAGACTTTTTTATAAACAGTATGATACAATTTGTTTCTAATTAAATTATTTTTGTTACGAGTATTGTAGCTGTACTCATCATTATGTTTTAAGAGCTTATGTTTGTTGCAAAAAATATTGATTAACAATTTATATAAACATACATGGTGCTATATTTTATTGCTTTTCAAAATTTCGCGACATTTCTCAAGGATCTACAGGGTATTTTAAATGTAAGTCTAATGAATCTTTTTTAAAAAACAAACGCGCTGAAAGTCAACAGCTTGTTCCCAGAGTACCACACAATAAGAAATAGCAGAGTATACGAGTGCATAATATACGTTTAGAAGGGCACTAACATTCAACGAGTTTTTGAGTGTATTTATCAAGTAGTAACTTTTGCTAAATTTTTACTTCGGTACACACAGAATCCACGTTCATCCTAGGAAAGGTGGTAGTCAAGGAATACTCTGAGATATTTATCCATTTTAGAAGCTACTATTAAATTATTGTTGAAATTAAAAGAGAAGTTAAATGGCATTTTGTATTTGTTGTGAAACTAGTAATGTTTTATTACAATTAATTATATTAATCTGCTTTTCCAACACCACGTCTGAAATTTCGGAATAATTGTCTTAATTTTATTTTTAATTTCCTCTTTAGAGGAATCTGAAACAATTACACAGGTGTCGTCATGGTGAGTTTACCGTGATTTATATGTAAAGGTAGATCATTGGTAAATAATAGAAATATTAGAGGAACTAATATACTCCTTAGTGGGGTTCCACAGTTTAAATCACATTCGTTTGATCTGAGATCGCTTATGTTAACTTGCTTTTTTTCCAAAAAGGAAGTGAGCTACATATTAAGAGAACCTCGAATACCAAGACTGTCGAGTTTCTCCGACACAAAAAGACTTGTAACAGTATCAAAAGCGCGAAACAAATCAAAGTAAATACCAACAACAAAACTTTTATCCGCGTTATCATATATGTACTTAACAGTCAGTAGTTCCCTGTTCGGTGGGAAATCCTGATCGAAATCCATATTGACAGTTAGTAATAATATCGTAATGAATTAAATATGATTATATCCTTATAGCAACAACTTTTTCAATAACTTTTGAGAAGATAGGCGATTAGTCTGTAATTTTCCAAGTCAGTGGGGTCACCCTTTTTGGGAAAGAGTATTATCGATGCTAATTATTAAGTAAAGGGATTTCTTATTTTTTTTTTAATAATATTTAATGTAATATAGTGTAACACAGAATAGGAATAATTATTATAAGATTTTCGTTATGATGACCCGATTTAAAAAGACGTACACATAAACCCTCTTTTGTACTTTTTAATCTGTAAAAGTAGAGACATTTCAAAGACATCAGAGAACGTGTAGGCTAAAACAGAGAGATCAACATTACAGAACGTGTAGAACTGAAATGATGACGAAAACTTTAACATTTTCTTTTTGTAAACGCCTCCTAAGGGAACCACACCCTACCAAAGGGGCGGCCCTGCAGACAGTATTTCTTTGATCTTAAAAATTTCTAGACATAATATCACGAAATTTAAGAATCTCGTAAACCTTGTGATGGATAACAATAATTAAAATAAAATAAATAAAAATTATATTACCAGATATGTGAAACGCTAAGGGATTTCAGTGAAATTTTCCATGTCTTGTCTTATTGTTTTTACCAAGGTATTGTCAAGTTCTACAGATTTTGAGAAACAAATGGTACTAGTTTTGAATTTGAATAGGACACACCGATTTCGGTCACTTTGTGGACCAATCTGTCTCGATTTTCAAATATTTTATGGTTTATTTAACAAAATATTAATTTACTTGAGTTACACCAAAAAAGTATTAATGATAATAAATGATTGTAATTAAACGATGAATACAAAAAATTAGCAAATGTTAATAAAATTATTAACAAATAAGCACAAACAACAAAACTATTTTATTTAACTTAGTGGTACATTTTTACGATTCCTCATATCATGAGATCATTTAAGATCCTTTATTAAAATAATTCTTATTTTGTTATATTTTATAAATAGCCGTTCATTTCGTCATATATATATTTTTGTATTTATTATAAATATAAAAATGTTTGAAAAGTCCATAATGGTGTTAGTAACTACGTGAACTAATTATTATTTTACTGAAATAAATGCTTACAACCTTCTTGCTCCAAATTCTATATAAATCCTTGCAATCTGCATATTTGCGAACACTGCAAGGGATATAATTCTCGTTCATAAGTAATTACAGAACTAAGAGTGTTGCAAAACATATAATAACATTGCTGAACAAGTGGAGTTATTATTGTTTTATCCAAAACTCATTAATAAGAATTATATCCTGTTATGGTTATTTATCCTTGGATTTTAAGGTTTGGTATAATTTGCGTGTAATGCAAATCCATTTGAATTATTGGAATTAAATATGCACGTAATTTTATAAAAACATTTATTGAGACACTGGTTCAGGGAAGTAGAAATACTTGTGTATTATTAAACAGTAATTTTAATCACAATAGAAGTACTTATGAGTAGTTATTTAAACTTTACGTTTTTTGTATAAATATTTTTATACACTAAGGGTTTAAATAGTTTTTTTTTAAGTTTGTTCTTAGTGTTTGAAATCATTAGGTAATGAAAATTAACTTGTAATACCAAATTAAACATTTACAATTTAATGAATATGACTGTAGGCATAAAATTTAACTTGGTGATGATCGATTAACGACAAGGAAACCATTTCTTAAATAGTCTACACTCAATATCAACTTGTATGTCGCGGAAATGCAGGGTACCTACTTCCCTTACTACTTACAGGTGCACCAGTGTCTTTCCTATACCATTGAAGCCATATTTAACAAACCTGATGTTTAACATTTAACATGGTATTATAGCTTGCAAAACTACAGTAACATTGTAGTCAAGTTAATATTGTAGAAATCGTACCTATTGTAGAAAATAAATTTTTCTAGTTCCTAATGGCACACATGCCACTCTGTTAATTTTATAAACACCGCTGTTTAAGGAAT
Source organism: Aromia moschata (assembly GCA_029963805.1). NCBI lineage: Eukaryota > Metazoa > Arthropoda > Insecta > Coleoptera > Cerambycidae > Aromia > Aromia moschata. The sequence continues at coordinate 479,434 of JAPWTK010000139.1, read as the reverse complement.
CAGTACTTACAACACAAACATAATTTCTATATCTTATTAGATTAGATCTAAAAAACTATTATATATGATGTACATTCCGTAGATATGGAAGGAAAAACTTGAAGTGACGCTGTTGCGGGAAGATAAAATAATAAAGTGAATCATTTACATACAGATTAAATTAAAATACCTACATACATATGTATAACCAAAGGATCTTGTCAATCCTTCAAATATGTAGTTTTACTCTATGAAATATAATTCTGAATTGTTTTGCTACAGTTCTTGAATTTTGACCCATTTTTTTTAATATTTGTATTTTATTGGAGATACATTACGTTTTATCGGTTCAAGTTCGATTGTTCCTGTGTTTAAACTCATATATTTATATTTTTATATACTATATAATATACACCATAGGAAAGCGCAAGATATCAAAGCCGAGCATTAATAAATAAGAAAAGAATAAACTCTTCAAATAAAGGGAACTGACAGAGAAATATTATATCCTTAGTTGCCAGACTGATATGTTGTTTTAAAGCTGTTATAATTTATTCTCTGTCTCTGTTTCTCTTTTATTGTCTGTCTCTGTGTTTACATCAATAGGGAACCAATAAAATTATGTAGGCGGGACGCCCCGCCCATAAATTATAATGCGCACGTGTGAATTGCATTCTTGTCTAGACTCTAACAATAAGTACAATAATCGAAATAAGGAATCAGTTTAGCCGTGTTTGCGTAAATAGAATGTGTGGTTTCAACGAGACGGCTGCCCGGTCCACAACAGCCGACAAGTAACAAATTTCTTGGAAACCACATTTCCTGGGCGACTTAGTACTACGGGCACAATTAAATGGCCACCCAGATCCCCCCGATTTATCGCCCAACGACTTCTTCCACTGTACCATCTAACTGTCTTTGTCTGTCCTTACTGGTGTCTTTTAACTTATTCTCTTCTACACATGTATCGCCAATATGTAATGGTGGAATTTCCTACCCTAGTATAGCTATTATTATATTATATACACGGTGGAGATTTTACCTGGAATATATTCGCTAGCGGGGTGGTGAATGATTTTTCAAAAAATTCCCGAGACGTCAACTTTTAAATGTATTTACCTATATTTTGCAAGTAATATGAAAAATATAGCCCTTCAGGGGTGGCTGAAACCACCCTCGGCATGATTTTTTTCAAATGCAACCCTATGGCTTGTGACCCCTCATTGTAAAGCTGGTGGAAAGAGGAATCCAACGCACAGATCAAATTTTAATTTTTAGTATGTTTGTAGGGTTGCATACAATTAAAACAATTTAAAAATTAAATTTATTTTCAACATAACAATTGTTCAAAATGTGCACCATTCACTTGTTGGCAGCATCTCAGTCTGTGGTAGGTTTCGTCCCTTACATTATGCAACATTTGCGGTGTTATTTTTCCGATTTCCTCTCTTATCCTTTCCTGCAGATCTGCTATGTTGTTGGGTTTCTGAATGTAAACCCTACTTTTAAGATGTCCCCGAAATCCAGTGGTGTAAGATCTGGAGATCTTGCTGGCCACTCAATATTACCTCGCCTCCCAATCCACCTACTGGGAAAAATTCTGTCCAGATACTGACGAACAATGGCAGCATAATGTGGTGGGGCCCCATCTTGCTGAAACCATAACCTCTTGTCGGTCAAGTTAGGGTTTAAGGGGTTTGGAAATAAATGACATAACACTGGCATTAGTTCGTGCTGGAGTAAACGCAAGTATCTTGCTCCATTAAGAGTGTCATCAAAGAAAAATGGTCCTACAATTCTATCTTGTATTATTCCGGTAGCCTCGTCAGAGAAAACTATCCACTAAAGATAACTGGTTTTGATCAATACAAGTCATCAATAAATCGCAAAATTCCACTCGTCGATCTGGATCATCTTCAAGTAGCTCTTGAACAGCTTGCATTTAAATGGGCGTTTTTTCTCATATTTAAGTATTTTTAAAACTGTTTTGTGATTAAGATTACTATCACGGGCCAGTTGACGGGTTGGAATGATTGTATTTTCTTATAGAGCAAGCAACAAATTCAACTTCGTGTCGTCATCAACAACAGCCTGCCTCTTACTCGGTACTTTCCTGACATGACCCATCTCTCGATATTGTGCCTCAATTTTACTAATGGTACCTTGATTTAGTGTTGGCAAGTCAGGATGCGTTTCTCGAAACAAGCGAACAACTTCGCATTGAGTTCGCGCCCTATCACCATATCCAATCATCATCAAAATTTCGATTTTTAGTGATTCAGTTAAATAAGACATTGTCACCAATTTGAAATAACACTTCGTTTCAAACTCTGAATACAGCATACAAACTAAATTACTCTTTGCGGCCGTGTCAATATCAGTTGTGGAAAAAATTTCTTGGAATTTTTTTGTGGGGACATATGAAAAGTAAGGTTTACATTCCAAAACTAAACAACACACATTTTGAGTACGAAATTGTTGCGTTAAAAATAAATTAAACTATAAAATTACGTTTTAATTGTATGCAACCCTACAAACATACTAAAAATTAAAATTTGATCAGTGCGTTGGATTCCTCTTTCCACCAGCTTTACAATGAGGGGTCACAAGCCATAGGGTTGCATTTGAAAAAAATCATGTCGAGGGTGGTTTCGGCCACCCCTGAAGGGCTATGTTTTTCACATTACTTACAAAATGTAGGTAAATACATTTAAAAGTTGATGTGTCTCGGGAATTTTTTTGAAAAATCATTCACCACCCCGCAAGCGAATACATTCCAGTTAAAGTCTCCATCGTGTATAAAATAATAATATACCTATTATCTCAATATTATTATAGGTAAACATACAAATACCGCCACAATGTCGGCATCAAATGGAAAAAGATTTTTATCAAAAACTTTCTCTAGATATAATTTCTACTTGTCTGATAACCTATTTAACCCTTAACAGATGTACGAAGTGTTTCTTTATTACTTAATTAACAAAATACTTTTTTCGAAATGGTCAAAATCCAAAAAATCCCTATTTTTTGAAAAGTAAGCAATATATCAATGATATGTTGTTATATTGTGTTAGTTTTAGTTTACCGAACTTCCCCGAGGCCGAGCTTGACCCTTTGGGGGGGGGGGGTTGCTGCAGATTAAACAAAAAAGCCAATAAAAAAGGTCACTACAGGCAACAGCAACCGCATTCCCCCGAGTATTTTGGTTTTACTTGACCCTTTGGGAGAGGCGATCGCCCCCATCGCTCTCCCCCCTGGCTACGCCCTTGTATACTAAGTTCAAGATCCTTTCGTTATCGGCCTAAATCTTTCATTCTAAACATTTCCATCAACTTCTTGAGAAAACTGATTTAGATTAGGATATTTTTACTTCGTCTTGACTTTTTTTAAAACTGAGTCCCATATGCTTTCCAATATTCATTATCATCAATGTTTTCTTAAATCTACCCCTACTAAGCTAACTACTCGGTAGCTTTCGTTTCGTTTTGTTCTTCGCCACATCGCACAGTGGGGCAAAGTAGTTTATTATCGTATTTGTCAAAAATTATAACAAATAAATATAAATTAACTGTAACGCAATATTTGAAGTGTAAAATAATGAAAATTTGTGTGCAATCGTTTCAGAAAAATAGAGAAACGTTAAAACTCCCACGGATTTCCGCAGTGAAACAAATTTTAAATTAAAGTTTATATTATTGTGTAACAAAATTTGTAAAAATTAGCTCTCACTAACTGCTACTTTGTTTTTAATGTACTTAATGTACGTAATGTTCTTAATTTATTTGTCACGTTTTTTCATAAAATAAATAAAAACTATGGATTTTAGATATTGTGTTTTCGTCATTTTACACCTGCCATTCATTTTGTTTCAAGATTCGTTATTTGCGACCCCGAAAACCTATAAATTCCACGTTTCACATAAATTAAATAAAAATAAAGGTTTATAAATATGCTTTTTAGTATTTCGTAGCCGCCATTTTGTTTTTTTATTACTATTATTATTTCGACTTCAGCTTACTAACCAGCGACTTTGAAAACGTATGTGTACAAATTTAAACATAAAATCAATAAAAATTACGATTTATAGATATGCTTTTTAGTATTTTATTGCCACCATTTTTTTTTAATTTTGAAATTCGTTATCAGCGACCCCAAAAAACCCTGAATACCAAGTTTCAAGTAAGTATCTTAATTTTTCGACTTTTGGCCAGCTTTTCGGGAATCGGCCCCACTGTGCATCGGTGGAATCCGTTCATTTTCGAGTAGCAGTCGGGTAACCACCTGGGTATGCTCATGATGCAGAGTCTAGTCGAACATTTGAACATTACTCAAAATGTAATTATAGCTCAAGCGCCCCACACAGTTATCTCTCAAACATTGCGTTCCGCAGTTTTATAGTTTAGTTTCGCAGAGACAAGAGGTTGCTCGTAGATCATTACTATGCTGTTCGTTCACCATTGCCATGGGAAAAATCGCGGTGCAACACCCCCTAAGTATTGTTTAACATTGTTTGTGTGCAAGGGCTCTAGAGCAGTACACCCAAGGTGTCAGACGTACGCACCCATCTCTGTGTGGTCAAAGGACCTTGGCATATTTGCGACTTTTTGCCAAAGCAATAAATTATATAAATACTTTTGTATTCTGGCACTTTAATGAATTTTTTTTTCACAATTTTTCAATAGATGTAGCGAAATTCCTACCCGTTGGGGGGGGTGTTATCTTAAGGCAACTTTTCATGGCCATGATATAATATGGATAGTTCTCCTTCCCCTCACCTGCCCTATCGTAAACTGCATCCCCTCAACAGTGAGCTTGCACTTTAGCCACCGTCGCAACTATTAACAGTAATTTAGCTATAACAATGCTGGAACAACGAACCATCCTTTGTCGCTGTATCGTTGATTGCTAGATATATTTCACATAATCAGGGTTCTACATGCAACTTCTAACCACCTGTCGCCGTGTGTCCAGGGTTTTACACCCCCCGTCCCTAGAATACAAGGTAAACCGTTTGCCATTGTCGTTTTGCCAGCTGATGGACCAATGGTCTCATTCATATGGCTTGTATATACAATCATATCTGCACTCACTAGCAAAAACATCTGGACAGTGTGATTTTTTTAAATGTTACATATTTTTAAATATTCTAAGTAACTTTATTTTGTCAAAAGATAGTTTTAAAAATGATTTTCTAAAATCTTAACTCTTTGGCTTCATTTTGTGGCATATTTCTCTTTAGATTCAATATAACGTTTTGATTTAGCAAATGAAGCAAATATATATGTATATTTGATTTGTATCAAATCAAATATATACCAACACAATGGATAATATATTTTATTGCCTCATCGTTTAATCGAGGCAATTAGTGGAATCTGACATTGGCTGCTAAGATATCTCGCGATCAAAGTAGTAAGCATTAAAACACTTTTGTCATCTACAACTCTGCTTTGACATAGACATCAGAAACTCGTTATAACATAAAAAGATACACGTTCTAAAAGTTCATACAAAGATCGTTGTTATGTAATAAATTGTGGCAGTGTGGCAGGTAACAAAGTCAAACAAACGCTTTGTGGGGCGAAAATGTTAATCAATTGAAAGCATGGAAAATCGTTTTAAAAGTGAAACAAGTTACCCCAAAAATAAAAGTGTGTTCCCGACATTTTAAAAGAGACGACTACATGTTACTGGTTAATAACGTCCAGGGAAATATTAGGATATATTAATTATTTACATAAGTACATATATGATATTAGACTATACACATACATACATAATATAATATGTAATAATACATATGTATATAATATGTATACATATCGTATACAAATAATTTGTTTTTTTTTTGTGCTTACATACGCAGTAGCAAAGAACTTTTTTTTGTTGCAAGAACATTATGGCCTCTATGACCCACATGATCTTTATAACTTATATACTTTATGACCTACTTTATAACCTTTATGACCTATATGACCTTATGGCCTGTAGTACCTATATGACCTAGATGATCTTTATTATCTGTATGACTGAAATGACCTAAATGAACATTATGAACTTGATGACCTGAATGACATTTCTGACTTGTATGCTGTATAACCCATTTATGCCGACCGTTATGACATATATGACCTTTACGACCGATATAATCTATTGCTGATGTTGATTTGGAAGTAAAAATGAGGGTAGAGTCTTTATGATGTGATATTTTGATTCTTCTACCTCGAAAACGGCATGTCCCATGAATGTTGTGTGAATTAATTCACACTAAGACACAATAACAATCCGCTGTGTATACCAAAAATACATATAATCAGCCAAATGAACATAAATTTAATATTTGATTTGGCCACACATATCTATGTACAGGTATGTATATGTTTTCATAAATTCTTAATATTTTCCATATATTTTATTTTAGTTCCCCTCACGAACTGAACATCACGACTAAAAATCACGACGTTTCAGAAAATCAGACGTTTTAGGCCTATTTTGCCAATAACAGTTTTTTCAATTTTCTTTATTAATACCCTACTCTTTTATTTACACTCCACTACGTAAATTTTGAAGTACAGGGGTGATCTGGTTCTTAATGGGCCACACTGTATGTATTACTGTATGCAACCGTTTAATAAAGTGGGGCACAGTTACGAGAAAAATGGGGTACAGAGTTGGGCAGAAGTCCCGGAACAGCTCCATTACAGCCGAACAGCATCGTTCGTATCAATCATCGAAATTTTTAGAACTTTATGACGTTTATTTTAGGTCAGTTATACAATCAGGTTTAAGTTTTTTATGGATTATGTCACGTAATTTTGTCATGTAAAATCAAAATAAAAATCAAATTTTCATGTCTAATGAAAGTAAGTCATTTATTTGCAATTTTGACGTAACTCAAATATTTTGCGCAATATGCTTGAACGTGTATAACCTTATAATAACACTTTACAACCTTACATTTCCTTTTTGCACTTAATTTAAAATAGCACTTTTTTTGCTAGCGTTTTATAGCATATATGTATCACTATTTATAGCATATAATGTCGTAATTATACATGTATTGTATAATTTATACAATAATATTATACAAATCTATTGCGGAATCGTCCAAAACGCACAATATTGACGCCACTCATATATTTTGCGCAATATGCTTGAACGTGTATAACCTTATAATAACACTTTACAACCTTACATTTCCTTTTTGCACCTAATTTAAAATAACATTTTTTTTCTATCGTTTTATAGCATATATGTATCACTATTTATAGCATATGTAGCATATGTAGCAATCTTTTATATTTATATTTTGGATATCATATGTATCACAACAACGTACCTGTTATATGTAAAAATTTCGTTGATTACATTGTCGAAATCCCGAGGTTGATACGCGCCCCTTCAGCTGTAATCGATCCGTTTCGAGACTTCTACCCAACACTATATTTGAAGAGAACTATAAAATATATGATCACGATATTTTGAAAAGTATCGCCCTACTTTTAATTCTTTGTTAATATGATCCCTAGTAAATAATGATTTAAAGTGAAGGCGGAAATTTTCTGTTACTTCGAGTGTACCGGCAATTAGAAAAGCAATATTCACCAAGTTATGTAAAATGTAAACGATCCTTTAAGACAAATTCCGTAATTGTAATGTTACATTTCATAAGGAGGTCTGTAATCACATTTAGAATTTTTTTCGCTTTAGCAGACGACGTAGAGCTGGAACTAGTTTCACAATTTATTGAGTACACACCTAAAATGATGGGAATGTTTACGGGCAAATGAATCTATTACTGGTATTTAAATAGTAACATGTAAGCTTGAAACAACTTGTCAGAATGCTATTAAGGATGAATAAAAATGGTATTGAACAAAAAATTAAATTAAAATTGAAAGTTTCAATTTACGTAATTAAACACTTGCAGTATACAGTGTGTAACAGGATTATGGTACACCCACATTTTATTCTTTACCTATTTATTGAGACAACTTTTTGAAACCTGGCCTAACGAAAATACTTATTAAATTCAATTTTTTAACGTAACAAACATTATGGTATCACTTCCGGTTTCATTTGCCCTGTTATTACTGTAATATGTAAATCTATAAAATATAGAAGACAATATTGTCAAATTAATCAATAGTCAAATAGCTGAGAGCATGAAGTAAAACATATATTGAATATTGATTTTGTTTCAGATTAGTAATTAATGGTGTTTATTGAGTTTAACATTTTTAGTACGCAAAATTTAAAACACTTATTTTTCGTATTACGTATTTCATGACATATTTTTCACATAATAATTTATGCGATTAATATACAGATAAGCTTATTTCAAATAGCTTATATTTTAATATGTTCTACTTTACTTTAAATTCAGTTATATTCAGAAAAAATAAAATGTATATTTTTTTCTGAATATAAACTGTTTTCCAGTAGTTGAAACAAAAAAGAAAGGAAAAAAACCAGGATGAAAAAAAACGAATTTAATAAAGTCAAACTAAACGTAAATTTTTCGAAACTATCATATATAATTCCAACATATGTTCGATCTTGTTAATTAACACAGCAAAAAGGCAAGAGTATGAAAATATGTATATTTAGACACACTTGTATGTGTGTGTTAACAACTAGTAAACGAGATACAATTACCGCCCATTTTAAAAGTACTTTAATGAAAATTGCATAATATTAACATTTCTTACGTCACTATTTCTATGTGCCATAATGTGACACAATTCTCTTCTAATACGTACGTATGTATGTTATACCGGTCTCTTATCGAGTATCAACAGGCCTGGGGAGGTACAGTGATTGTAGGTGTAAACAATATCGATCTCTTGGTACATTTGTTACACTCTTATTCTCTTAATAATTGAACCAAGAAATATGATTTTTCCTGAATACTTCAGCTTGCTTTTAGAAAGCTACGGTAAAACGATTAGACTGTTAGAACTCTTGAACTATTTATTAGGGTGTATGAAATCTAAGAATGTATTATGCATGCGTATTGTAAAAGGTCATTTCCGAATTATGGTCGAAGGAAACTGTTTGAAATTGCAACACGAAATTGCTTGAAGTAATTTTTGTGATATTTGTATCTTTATTTTGTATGAATGTGCATGTCTAGATACATATATATGTAAGGATTGGCACACGTATTGTTAACAAAACTTAGGTTAGGTTTTATTAGCATAAAGTAGTGTTTACGTTTTGTTTATTTATTTTAAGATGTTTACTTTTCTAGAGCTGTATATCGAATAGCTTAAGTTAAAAACTTATCAGTGCGTTCACTAACTATTCCGTTGTGATTGCATTCGTAACTTCTAAACTATAAAAGGTACGAGATCGGTTTAATTGGAGAAAAGTTACGCATTTTATGGTTCCTGAAGGTGACGTGTTCATCAGTTTCAGAAAATTTAGAATGAAATTTGAAGGACATCGAGAGCTGAATCTACTGTTAAAAAAAAGGGTAGCTAGAAGGAAAACAAAAGTTGGGATTTACGAGTTATTTGGGATTGTCGCTTATCTGAACCCAGTTTAAGGAGTATCTCAGATAATTTTCCACTTACCCAGGTGGTAAAAACGTACATATGGCTTACTTGCAGTGATAACACAGGCCCAAAAAAAAGTGTATGCTTCTGGGATGGAGACTAACTTTTTCTTATGTATTTTGTGCGGCTAAATCCGAATTCATCATAAAAATAGGGGTTCCGCAGGTAATTTTGAAGATAAGCTCAAAAAACTGTCGAAAACGACCTGTTTCGGTTGTAAAAGCTTAAGAAGACCAAAAAAATGCCCACAAAAAAAAGTGTCAGGTTCTGGGATGGAGACTAACCCTTTCTTACGTATTTTATGCCGCTGAATCCGAATTCGTCATAAAAAATAGGGGTTCCGCAGCTAATTTTGAAGATAACCTCAAAAAACTGTCGAAAATGACGTGTTTCGGTTGTAAAAGCTTTAGAAGACCAAAAAAAATGCCCACAAAAAAGTATCTGGTTCTGGGATGGAGACTAACTTTTTCTTTTGTATTTTGTGCCGCTGAATCCCAGAATATTCCCAGATTTACGCTCTCAGAGATACAACAATTTCCAATTGTCTTCAGCCTGCTGTTGTTTCAAGTTATATTCGTAGTCTGAATTCCAGAAAGTTAAATTCAAGTATGATCATGTGATTACTAAAGAGTTTCCAGATTTTAGACTGATTCAATCCACGTTATTCAAGATTTTAGCATTAAAAACGCAATTTTTACATATTCATGAGGATGATCTTTGAAATTCACTTGTTAAACCAAATTTTTCATAACCATTCGGATATAAGAAATTAAGATACATAGGAATACGGTATTTTTTATGTGACGCGAATCATATTCCCATTTCTTTCAAGCTTTTATTACAAAAAAACGTCGTTTTCAGCAGTTTTTTGAGGTTATCTCCAAAATCCGTTGGTCAAACCTCTTTTTTCATAGCAAATTCGGATTCAGCAGGCCAAAATACGTAGAAACAAAGTGTTTTTGATGTGAAGCAAATATTTTTTTTGTTCTCAAGCTTTTACCACCGAAACACGTCGTTTTCGACAGTTTTTTGAGGTTATCTTCAAAATTAGCTGTGGAACCCCTATTTTTTATGACGAATTCGGATTCAGCGGCATATAATACATAAGAAGGAGTTAGTCTCCATCCCAGAACCAGACACTTTTTTTTGTAGGCATTTTTTTTTGTCTTCTCAAGCTTTTACAACCGAAACACGTCGTTTTCGACAGTTTTTTGAGGTTATCTTCAAAATTAGCTACGGAACTCCTATTTTTTATGATGAATTCGGATTCAACGGCACAAAATACATAAGAAAAAGTTAATCTCCATCTCAGAACCAGACACTTTCTGTGGGCCTGTGTAATCATTAAAAAACAGGTTGCTTCCTTGTCCCCGTTTTTAATCGCTCTTACCGTAGGTACATAAAAATTACCAATTATACCGCCCCAATTATACAGGTAATATTATTATGACCTGCCTTTGCGTCTCAGTTAGCAAGGTCAAACATTTGCACTTACAGAAGTTTTTTGACGCAAAAATGTTGGGACCAAAATTTGGGCAAAAATGGTCTCACAATCAATAATAGGTCCCACTTAATTAAGGTTTGACTGCTATAAAAATTTGATAGAAATTTTTTAAAAAATACTTGTTCAAATAACAAGTGTATAAAGTCTTTAGATAATTTATTCTTACTGTATACATTACTGTATATTTTTTATTATTACTTAGTATTACTGTATACTGTATGCATTTATTATATATACATTATTTTATTTATATTTATGTATATTACTATAATTTAGTATTACTGTATACATTACACATACTAAAAATATATGTGTAATAAATATAAATCTAAAAACAAGATATCTCGACATATTTATCTCGAAAATAATTGAGGTAATCATACAATTTTGTGATCATAAAAACTACGGACGTTATTCTTAATTACAAAGATACAGAGTGTTTTATTTTTTTTTTGTCGTACCCTTACAATTTAAGGCGTTTTCTAAGCTATGTTTAAATATGCTAAACATTGAAAAAAAATCGTGCACAACCCTTTTTTGAATTTTTCAATTCGATGAAATTTAGAGATTTAAAAAAGGTGTCAATTTTAGGTGAGTAACCGTATACACATATGTATCTACTTTATGTTGAATTATATCCAGTACCTAATTATATTTATAATAACAATGACTAACTAGTTCGTTACAAAATAAAGATTTGTCAAAGGTTTAAAGTGTTATTTTTTTCAAGTATGTACTACCTAGTATGGTCAAATTTGAAGTTTTGTAATTCGGCTTCAAAATTGTATTTCATTCTTGTAGAATTTCATTTGATAATAACATTTTTTATAATCGTATAATGCACCAAGCAGTTAAATAAAACTAAAATTTACGGTTTTTCAAAATATCTTATCAACCAAAAGAAATAGAGGCATTCCGTAAGTGACGTTAAGTTACTTTAAGACTGGAATTGTCTAATGCTAATTTAACCGTTTTCCAAGACAGCAATCCAATAATACATCCATCCCTAATTCTGAACACACTGTATAGCATATGCATCACGGTACTAGGATAATTAAAGAATCAAATAAAACTGATATGTTAACTTCTTCATCAATCTCAAATTAATGAATGAGTCATCAATGTGTTTTCATAGAGGGCATTTCACAGTTGTTAAAATCTAAGAATTTAATATCCAGCACACTGTTTTAAACCAACCTCTTAATTATTTTCATAAATGATGTCATACAACGACATTAAAAACTTGCCTCATATTTTTACGATATCTTAACATTGAAGTCATTTGTGTTACTTACATACATGGGTAAATTTACCTCATTTTGACACAAAAATTCAGTATGAATATCCAAGGAAATTCCTTGTCCTGACGCATTCTATATAAGGCAAAACGAGCTTGAGCTACTCTATTCATTAACATAAATATATGATTTTATTTCCTATTTGTGTCAGCTAGTCATCTTAAGAAACAGAGGTTGTAACGCATAAAGTAATTCTAATACCTGTATCAATTATATACGTATTTTATTTTTTGCAGTGTTGATTGCTGGCAAATAAGTGTTTGTTCTTGAATAGGAAAAATTGTAAAACATAAAACAAAAATAAATATCAATTTGTAATAATTTTGTAATGAATTTAATTTAGTCGATCACCTGTGTTGTGTAAGCTATATAAAAACATACGAGGTCATACGTAGTTTAGAATATGTAGTTTAGAATATGTAGTCATAGAAGTAGGTACCCAACAAAAGAAAGAAAATACAAAAAAAGGGGAAAAATATCTTTATTTCTCTACATAGTCTTCTTTTAGTTTGATACACTTTTTCCAGCTATGTTCAATAGCCTCGACATGCTGTTTATAGTGAGAATCGTCGAGCTCCTCAAAATAGCATCAACTGCAGACATGGAGTCTCTTCATTGTTAGCAAATCTTTTACCACCGAGTCATTTTTTCAAATTTGGAAACGGAAAATAATCCTAAGGGGCTAAATCTGGCGAATAGGGTGCATGAGGAAAAAAAGCGAACTTTAACTCATTGATTTTGGCTATCATGATAACGGATGTGTGAACTGGTACATTATCTTGATGAAACAAAACTTTCTTCTTCGCCAAATGTGGTCGTTTTTTCTTGTTTTCATCACTCAAATGCTGCAATAAGTTCGCATAATTCGCCGTTGATAATTTTTCTTTTTGGAAGATAATCAACGAAAATTATCCCACGCACATCCCAAAAAACTGACGCCATGACCTTGCCTGCAGGTGGAACTGTCTTCGCCTTCTTTGGAGCCGATTCTCCCCTTTCAGTCCATTGTTTTGACTGTTCCTTCATCTCAGGTGTAAAGTGATTGACTCACATATCATCCATGCTTATAAATCGATGTAAAAATTTGGCTTATTGTTGTGAAACTTTGTCAAACACTCGATTGAAACATCCTGACGACGCTGTTTTTGTTCCAATGTTAGTAATCGCGTCACCCATCTTGCGCATAATATTCTCATGTCCAAATGATCAATCAATATGGGTCATTCCATGTCAAATCGACCAATGGTTGGAATCGACCCCTTTTGATTTGGATGAATTTTGGTCAGAACTTTTTTTTACCATATAATGAAGTTCTGCCAAAGGTAAAAAAAAAAAATTCGAAAGATGCAAAATTTCACCATTTTTCTCATTTTTCAAATTTGTTTTTCAAATATCTCGAAAACTATTATAGTTACAAAAATGATTCAGATTTTGTTTTAAAGGGGATATTTGGGGCTACAGAAAAAAAAAATCGAAATTTTTTTTCAAAAAAATCGCTTTTTTGCAAGATTTTGAAAATCAAGAAATCGTAAAAATAGGCGCCTGACATATCATTTTTTGCTCTGATTTTTTTTTTCTAGCGTACCTCTAACTGATCTTAAAAGATTCTGCAATTTTCAAGATGGGGATTTTTTTCTTTCAAAAGATAAACATTTTTGAGTTTTGAAAAAAAATAATTATTTTTCTTTGGCAGTCACTGAATAAAACGACGATAAATTTACTTCTAATTTTTAATTCCAAGGCACAAAAATTAAATTGAAGACGTAAAAAAGTAAAAATCAAAAGAATTGATAGAACATTTTTATTTATTTGGTAATAAGTTGACAGTCATATCAGTTAAGAAGTAACACACTCTGCCATCTATATGTTTACTACTAAAGTTTTTTATAATAGATAATTACTATGAACCTTTCCAGAGGTCTCTATTCTCTATGGTAGTCGTTAAGATAATATAGAGCAAGGTATTCTAATCCTGCAATGCATTATGAGAAATGTGTCAAGAGGTCGCGCCGCCATACGTGTGTCTTGAAAACTAACTTATATTATACCTAAGCTACATTTCGTGTAGATTATGATGTGATATGGAAATCATATTATATTATTATTTAGTTTTGGTATTTAAATTACTAATTACAGCTCATTAATATTATTTGTAATGAAAAATAATTTTTGCAACGTTTTTTTTTTATAATTTATATTGCCCTGGGAGTTGCATGAATGTAGCTTAGGTATTAGTTAGTTCTCAAGACACACCGGTGGCGGCGCGACCTCTTGACACATTTCTCATAATGCATTGCAGGATTAGAATACCTTGCTCTATATTATCTTCGACTACCTATTAACTTCGACTAACGACTACCATAGAGAATAGAGACCTCTGGAGAGGTTCATAGTAATTATCTAGTAGAAACAACTTTAGTAGTAAACATATAGATGACAGAGTGTGTTACTTCTTAATTGATACGACTGTCAACTTATTACCAAATAAATAAAAAAACGTTCTATCAATTGTGTTTATTTTTACTTTTTACGACTTTAATTTAATTTTTGTGCCTTAAAATTATAAATTAGAAGTAAATTTATCGTTGTTTTATTCAGTGAGTGCCAAAGAAAAAACATTTTTTTTTAAAACTCAAAAATTTATATCTTTTGAAAGAAAAAAATCCCCATCTTGAAAATTTCAGAATCTTTTAAGATCAGTTAGAGGCACTCTAGAAAAAAATTAGAGCAAAAAATTTTATGTCAGGCGTCTATTTTTACGATTTTTTTGATTTTCAAAACCTTGCAAGAGCGATTTTTGGAAAAAAAAATTCGAAATATTTTGTTTTCTGTAGCCCCAAGTATCCCCTTTAAAACAAAGTCTGAACCATTTTTGTAACTATAATAGTTTCGAATTTTTTTTTAATTTTTATCCTTTGCTAGAACTCCGTTATATGATAAAAGAAAAGTTCTGACCAAAATTCATCCAAATCAAAAGGGGTCGATTCCAACCATTGATCGATTTGACATGGAATGACCCATATGCGATGTACAGCATTTTTGAAATATATACCAATTACCATATCTGCTAGCTCACGCAAATTCAGTCGACGGTCTTCCAAAACCATTTTGTGGATTTTCTTCACCATTTCTGTCGTAGTCACCTCATTTAGTCGACCACTGCGATGTTCGTCTTGTCAGCTCGTACGGCCTCGTTTAAACTCTGCCACGTAATGTTTTTCTGTTGTAAACGAAGGAGCAGACTCCCCCAGAGTAGAATCTAGCTCCACTTTGATATTGGTTGGACTGAGGCCTTTTAAATGAAAGTATTGAATCACATAACGATGACCAATTTATTCCATGCTTACAAACTCTGAAAGCGTTCATTATTATTGATGGCTGCCAAATAAATACTAAACAACGTAACATTGCCAAACTTCAAACTTAACGTTTATAAGGTTGGTACTTTCGACCATAGTCATTCTTTTCAAACAACAACCGCCATCTATACGTCAGGTTGGACACTTCTGGGATTATCCTTGTATGTACGAAACACTGTCCACGAAACACCACTATTCAAAATGGATATTTATTTTAGAACTAAGATTTAAGTAAATTTGGCTGAAAAGTGTATACTTACTTGCCCTTATGTGCACGACGGCGCCGAGAAGCCTAAGAAGGAAAGAAAATAGCCAGAAAATAAAATGTGTCGGGTGTCACAAAATCTTGGTATACTCCCGCTTTTTTCTTTATTAAGATATTTTCAAATTTTCTGTTGCTTATACTCATAATAAATGTCAATTTTTGATATATAAATGATATAAATCCGATTTCACTGGAAGGGTCATCATCTTACGATTTTAAATTGGAATATATAAACATTTTTTAATATTCTTTTTTAATTTTCAAAATAAGTGTGCGTTAACATCTAATTGCACTTTAATAATATTTGTAACCCTAGAAAATAGTTGTGACAACTTATTATAGAAACATGATAATTTGATAGATAAGGCGACAGCCATTTGGTTACGTCACCTTACGAGTATAATCAGTAACAAACGGGGCCCCGCAAGGCCTAAAGACGTCCGCGTGCTATCAATAATTTGCGCCCTTACGAAATATAATATGAAATATCAAGTATTTTTGAATGGTCAGTCAGGTATCAATTAAACAAGTTATACTACTAGACAAATATTTTTTTTACGTAATAAAAATATTATTAAAACATAATTAGTATATTATATATTATATCAAAACAAAAACAAAACAACAGAAACGTCAAATTTCAAAACCAACCACCAAAATTGTGTGGCATCACATGTTAAAAGTTAACAAGCAAAAAGCTACCTAAGCAAAAAACGGAAAAAAAACAGTTTCTTGGAAAAGCTCCTGGTACATAAAAAGTAAACTGGCGCTAATAAATTAAGTATAGGTACTATAAATATGTTAGTTATTATACAAAACACCAAGACATTAGCTCACACATTTTTTTTTTTAAACAAAAATTATTATTTACATTAAATTTTGATCGCGAGAAATTTAACATCTGTGTATTAACTAAAATTGAACTTTTCGACTTTAGATTGCCGTAAATTCTTTTAAGAGTGTTCTGCATCAATAGTATCTAGAACTTCGTATCCTATGAATAACATTGCTAATACAGATAACCTTTCTTCTGACATGGTCGACCATAAATCATTTTTGGTCATTTTATGTTTCAAAAATGAATGTTCACCTTGATGTTACTGATGCAGGTAGAGTAACCCTGGGTTTACAGAGCAACAACTGTTACTCTGCTATAGACGATTTTAACCAATCAAGTTTAAATCTCAGTTGCCCATCTCCAATCTGGGGTCTGAGATTTAAATCAATTGATTAAAATCATCTGTAGCTGGTTGGTACAAGTATCCTCCAAGAAATCTTTAAATTGGGAAATGTAAAGATTAAATCTTTAAATGATAAATTAGTACTAACCAAAAGTGTAACCCAAGATTACAAAATACGAAAAAAAGCGACTTCTTCAAAGTAAATGTACAATCTAAAGTACATTAGGTTAAATAATACAAAAATTGTATGGCATCACATGTTAAAAGTTAACAAGCAAAAAGCTACCTAAGCAAAAAAACGGAAAAAAACTCTTTGTTTCTTTGAAAAACTCCTGGTACATAATTCTCCCCCTATATTTTTTTCACATACACAAACAAAAATAAGTACGCAAGAAGAAAATATCTGTTGTTGAAAAGTGGTTGCCTTTTTCACTGTTTGTTAAAGATTTAAATGAAGACTAAATATATACATTATTAATGTTACGTTTTTAACAGTACCTAAATATTGGGTCACCTTTAAAAAACACCAGCTTATACATATATAATATACGATACAATTCAATAGTTAAATAAAAAATAACAATAATGAATTTAAATATGCAGGTACCAATTTATTTATTTCGAATATGATCTAGCTTGGAAAACTTTGTTTTAATATAATATTATAAAGAAAAAAGAACAGGACATGATATACCCTATACCATGATCCTGTCACAAAGCATGAAGATGTAACCATACCGGTTTTTTTCCACCCACACATACAGCGTTACTGAGGCACAATACAGAGACATCCAAAAAAACCGTCATCAAATCTGGTTATAAACGAGAAAGATAGAAGTAGCGGCTATGTCGAAGCTCAAAATGAAACGTCAAACTTTGTCAAGTGGCTGTCACAATTGTAATATAACTAATGACTATCATATAATGTAACAGATTTGACAATTAAGTAAGGTTATCAATAAATTTAAGATAGAACAGAAATTTGCTCAGCCGACTTTGATGACGTTTTTTAGATGACTCAGTATATATTACTACACAACTACTTTAGTTGTTCCTGTATACTGATATCTTCCAATATAGCGATTAGTAATTGCGATTGCGATAGACAAGCGATTGATACACAATTTTTGGTTTTAAAAATAAAAAGCTACCTTTCTGTAAAAGTTGACTGATACTGATTTATCAATATTAATATACGTAGGTAGATGTCCTTTATTGGTAGATACTGTATCTGTAAATTTGTCAGCTGCTTTTTCGTTTTCTACAATTTTGAGTTTTATTTTCTTTAGCAGCTAACTATCAACTGATATCATTACACGTATACTTGGTAATGAAACAATTGTATTTAATTGTTTGCTTTATTTTAAGTCCGATTTGAGTTTAATGTAAGTTGGACAGATTTTTTCTTCGTTTTCTGAGACATTTAATTTACTTTTTCTTATGGGCAACTCAATTTCCTTCTTGCTTTTGAAAATGACTGATGTTTTTATATTATTTCTATTTAGTATAAAAATACTTAACAACTGAAATGTCACTCATGTGATATAATTTGATTCAGAAAATTATGTAGATTTCAAAAATATACAGGGTGTTCCATTTAAAAATCAACATTTGGACGCATTTCCGGTGAAACCAGAAGTGACACCAAAATATTTGTTAAAAGGTTGAAAAATGGTATTTAATAAGTACGTACGTCGAAATTTCAAAAAATTTATCTCAATAAATAATGGATAAAAATACTTACACACTGTATATCGAAATAATACATGTTTTAATCTTTTACAAACATGAATAATACATTTTTACAAGTCTTCATTCCTTTTACCTTCTTTCCAATTTACCAATAATTTTTTGAATTATTTATTTTTATAAGTTTGATTTTTATATAGCTTTTTGAAAAATGTTCATCAGGTTTACTTATTATTTTTAGATTTTTTAAACCCGATTTAGTAATTATAGTTAATTTAAACATGCTACTTCACATTTTAGTTTCATTTAAGTCCTAGATCTCGTCACTGCTCTAACTGTGATGAAATTAGTGGATTTACCACTTAATTTAGAAACGCTGTTTCTATCGCATGCCGCATCGTTTTCTCATAGAGGGTCCCTATATACATAGGACCAGAGATATTTTCAATACTAAAACAATAATATATTTATTTATTTGAGAACAGGTGAGCACGATCGTATCAAAAGTTAGTTTAATTCCTATGCTAGGCACAACGAAATAACTACAAACAGAAGTGACTCTCTCCAGTTCAAATGCCAATTTATTTATTGTATTTGTTGAGTTGTCGTAATTATTTATATATTTCTTAAAAATGTGTGTGTCACCCCTCAAAAAGAAAATCAAAATATCTTTCGATATTCATTTGGAAATAACGGGTAAGGAGTCATTATTTTAGGCAGTATGAATAACTTGATTAATATTTAGAAAAGTAATAATCCATATTTGAAAACAAAAATCTGAAGTAAACTGGTAATTCCAAAATACAGTTGCATACCTAATTAAACCGTAAATAAAAAAAAATACACATTGAGTTTTTTATTATACACATATGAGTAAAGTAAGTAAAAATTCACATATGAGTTATTTTTTGATAATTGAAAAATCGCAGGAATGGTAAGTTCTGTACGATTTAGTAGTTAGCAGTTTGATTTTTCGCGTAAGAAAATCTGCGAAAAGGAATTAATATATTCCGAGTGGTTAAATAAATGTTCCGATCTGGATGAAAATTAGCAATGGTAACTTGGCTTGATGATCGGAACCGGTTAATAAATAATATTGGGTACAGACTAATGATTCAGGTAACATAAGGGTCCAAAGTTAAATTTTACTTTGGACTGTCAATTACAAAATATTTATTGTTAGACTTAACATTTAAAATTCTACAGGATGATGATTCATAAAAATCTACTTGGTACACATACATGATACATTGTCAGCGCAATCGATCTTATATAAAATTTTATATTAAAAATAACAATCAATAACAAATAAACCGCTCCCTAAAGTCGGGACTCATATGCACTCCGTATTTGTATCATGTATTGCAATAGTTCACTATTGGGTCACTGTATGTACGCCTGACTCTGTTTAATTATACAATTACAAATTGTTACATTAACAAATATCATTTGTTCAAGTAAATGTGATTTTCGGCTATGCCTAAATGACATTTATATGACCTTTATTACTTTTATCGCATGAACTGCTCCCGATACTAAACGCTAAACGATAGGTAAATTTACTGTAGTTGATCCTCGTATGCCGTTAATAATTTACGAGCGCAGCTAAAAAATACCGGCATTTTCTTGGATGTCAAAGGAGTGATAAGTTATTATATCAATGGACGGTGGTATAAAACCTTTAAATTCGCTGTCCAATATATTTAAACATCAAACTCCTTTTTCTGTTTTTATGGAGATGTTGATTTTTTAAACATTTATTGTAGCTTCATTTAGATGAGTCAAAATTGACAGACGTATTCAGACATTCCCAACAATAAATTACCAGGAACAGCAACAAACTAACACCTCGAAAATTCCAGGATTTCCAGTTCCCGGGAATCCCTGGGACAGAATTCCTATTTTTAGCTAGTTTCTGCAAGTATTTGGTTTTAAATTTTCGATGATTGTCTAGTTAAAAAGAAAAAATACGTATTTCAATTAAGTTACATCAAAGCGTTCTCGTGTTAACTTGTATATAAAAAAAGGTTAACAGGCAGACCGACAGACAGAATATTGTTTAGTGTGTTTACTATATTTGTTTGTCATGTTTTATTTATGAACAATACTTAACTTCTCTACCACTAATTAGAAGTAAACATTTATTTAAAATTAATTTAAAAGCTCTGTTTCGACAAGTCTGTTAACATCGTCAAAAGCTCTTACGGAGCAAAATTTTAAAAATGTTTGTATAAATTGTAGGAGGTTCCAACAACAACAGTGGACTGTTGTCGAGCTAGACCTTTTCACCAGACTTTTTTTTACAATTTTTCGGTATTAGATGAGCCTCAGTGGGATACAGGATCCTCACAGAGTGATAACCTCTCTAAATTTTAATACATTACAGGAAACCAATTATTTGTTCACGAAGCAATACATCTGGGTTAATATTTGAATATAAATATAAAAAAATAGAAAAATGAAAGTAAACTAAAGGGCCTTATCTAACATCACCCAATTAAGGGTATAATGTAATATAGGCAAGCTATTTAAAATTCAATATTTTTTCATATTACAATAATATTTCGTGTTGCAAAAAAAGTATAAAAGCAAAATAAATAAAAACACTTACATGCAAGATTGTACTGTTGATCTACCATCGATTGATTGTTTATCGGTTTGTATTGTCACTATTATTTTATCAAAATCACAAAATAGTATTTATTAAGGAAGTTTTTTCTTAGAAGTCTACTCATTTAAATGTATTGTATAAGAGTCTACCGCGCTGCTCTTGGACTCAATCAGTGAAAGTTCCAATCCATGTTTCATCTCACATCAATTTTAAAATGGATTGTTCCCTAATCCAAAACAAGAGGGGAAACGCCTTGGTTTGTATAAATATAAATTCTGGATTGGTAAGACACATTCACCTGAGATACTATGAATAAAATGAGGGCAATTCAAGTAAGTATACATTATTTTTAATTTTTACAATACATAACGATGTAAAATGTTAAATGAAGTTATGTAAAAAAAATGTTTTTTTTTTGTTACAGTCAGAAATTTTAATTTTAATTTTTATTAATTTTCAGATCTGCATCCTAGTACTGGCCGTATTTAGTAGCTACTCTTGCGAGGAGTTACCACAGAAAACAAAGAGGGGTATTATTGGTCTCGGCTACGGCTATGGGGGTGGCCATTTGGGATCAGGCGGCCTAGCTATCTCTGGAGGACTTGGAGGTGGATCATCAGGTTTGTGTTTGTGTTTTTTCTTATTATAGTGTTATTCAACAAAATACGTTTGTGTAAAGGCTGCTTTTTGCAGTGTTGTACATAGGGAGTGGTTCAATGACGAGTGGCCTATTAAACGTTTTGCGAGAACCATACATAATATGGAGTTGATAATCTATTTCAGGAAGTTTCCAGGGGATGCTCTAATAATCTAATAATAATCTAAAGTAATTGTGTGTTTCTGTTACTTCTGGGCATACCGGAAGTGAACACTTACTTGGTTATTTTAAATGAAAAGCTATATTTTATGTCATATTTGAATCATTATTTTATTGCCACTTTAGCAACAATTGTCAATCTGTGAAGTAAAAGGTTTATATCTAATATGTATTGAAAGAGGATGGACAAGGGAAGCGAGGGATATGATAAAATGATTTAATTTAAAATAAGCCACTTGAGAAAGCACATATTTGATAAAATTTGATCCGCTGATAACAGCCATTTTGAGAAATAACTTGGCAAACCTACAAATAATGTATAGGGAATGCTAGTATGTCCAGAAAGCGAGTGACAAAAGGAAACAACACACGTAGGAAACGAAAAGCATAGTACGTTCTATTTAAAATAAGTAACCTAATAAACAGTGGCGGTTGGTGATATTTCAGTTAGCCATTTCTTGAAAACGACGCATGGGACCCACTTCACTTTTTAGGTGATGACTATACACCTCTTACAGAAAGGATTTATAGTGAAAAAACCGTCAACAAGGTTTGCGAAAAAAAAAATTAAAAAAACCTGGAGCACTCCCTGGGATCTCAGTAACGCTCTATGGAATATTTGCAGTACATTTTTTTTCATAATCTAGAAACAAATATAAGGAGAGGTTTTTCGATTTGTTACAAAATATTTTTTTTTCAAAATGTTATGGCCATTTTAATTTTAATTGTATAGGAACATTTTGTTTCCCAAAATTAAAATGACCATAACTTTTTGAAAAAAAAAAAAAAATGTAATAAATCGAAAAACCTCTCCTTATATTTGTTTCTAGATTATGAAAAAAAAAAATTGCTGCAAATATTCCACAGAGCGTTACTGAGATCCCAAGGTTTTTTGAATTTTTGTTTCGCAAACTTTGTTGACGGTTTTTTCAACTATAAATCCTTTCTGTAAGATGTGTAGTCATCACCTAAAAAAGTGAAGTGGGTCCCATTCGTCTTTTTCAAGATATGGCTAACTGAAATATCACCAACCGCCACTGCTAATAAAGATTAAAGTTGTTAAAGTTTGAGTCATTATTTTGACCACCACGTTTTGCCGAATATCTAGTAAACCTGTCTGTAAATTCAATATTTTTTATTTATACATTGGTAAAGAAATAAATAAGAATATATTTTTGTTTCCACTAAAATTATTAATTTTTTTGTAGGAGTTTGCAGTTGCATATTTTTTTTTTCAAATTGAATAGTTAATGCCTTTATATTTACGAATTTCAAATATATGTTGTTAACATATTATAAGATAAGATACGAGGTTTCATGCAAAAATGAACTTTTCTGTTTTGTTTTTTTTTGCATATTTTTGCAACGACAGTTGGCTTCATGAAGTACATTTTTTTAAATAGAATAGATAAAATGGAAACATTTTTTTAAATAAAGTTATTGTAAGGAAAATCTGTAGGGCAATGTTTGCGATTTTTTTCTGTGAAATGATTAACTGTCAGTTGATGAAAAGTCAAAGAATATAATCCAAGAATTACAATATCCAAACTGTTTGTGATTTCAATATCCAAAATGTAATTAGGTCATTTGAATAAATATGTAAAATTCTATAGATATTGTTTTGAAAACGCAGAATCTAGGTGACATTCTAATTTACTTTTAAAAAACCTAATTTTAAAAAATCATTAGTTGGTTTTCATCCATTATTTTATAAGTTACAAACTGTAACTATTTTTGTTATTTCCCCCGATTTGTATCGATTATTCCACAGCAAAAACTTTAACATTTAAGAGTAGTTCAAAAACGTTCTATTCCTTCCAAACGTTCCTTAAAAATCATTTTATTAAATAAAATTATTTTTTTTTATTCTTTCTGAAATAGTAAAGCAGTATTTTATAATACAGTACAACCTCGATAATCCGAACACGTGTTAGTTCGAACCACCGCTAATCCGAACAGACTTATCGTACCGTTTTAAGGCTTTGTTAGGAATTTTAACTAGGATAATAATACTACACATATACATAAAATTAAACATTCAAATTTGTAGTCTAACTTTTCCACTGAACCATTCAAAGATGAGGTGAGTTTTGTTTATTGCATAGTGAGTGACTTTAATTGCATTATGTTGCTGTGTAAGTATTGAATTTTCTACCGCGACCTTTACTTCAGAGTGTTCAGACGATTCATATTTACCTGATTAATCCTCTTCAATTAAAGCAAAAAAGTATTTATATAGGTACTTTGAGATTTTTTAGGTAGAGCTTTTTTTGGTATTCTTGTTTTGTTTAAGAAATAAAACTTAATACATGTATGTATGTGGTTCTGTTTAATATACTACATATGTAACAAATGACTCCTTTTTGGTAATCCGAACAAATCGATAGTCCGAATAATCCTTTGCAATAATTAGTTCGATTTATTGAAGTTACACCGTAAACATAACATAAAAATTGAACTCAATTTAAATTCAGTCACATTCCAAACAAAAAAAAACAGAACAAAAAAAAACAAAAGCTGAAATTTTTGTATAATATTGTATTTAATGTCTTAACATTAATATTTTTTTATTATGACATTTTTCTATAATTTAAATAATAATGGTATGTTATGGTGATCATTTGCAGATACATAGATACATTGCATGTTCTAGAAAGGATGCCCCAGGCAAATATTTTTTTGTAAAATCTTTTTTCAGTTAAAAAAAACATACCACAGGAATTGACCTACATTTTATTCTTCAACTTAATACCTTTTACGAAACTAAAAAAATTCACATTTTATGAAATACATTGGGCAAATAAAAGATCTTTAATGATACTTTATTAAATTGTTGAATTTCAAGTTGCTAGCCAGTGTAAACATGCAAATACATGTAAAAATATGGAACATCTTCAAATCAAGCAATTAACAGTAATAAACTAGCATTATCATAACGTTCATTCAGAAGAAAGGGAGTTACATTTTAAAAAAATCAATGTGTCAGTACACAGCGATATGTGCGATATGCTCAATAGTCCAAGGAATACCTTACATTTAATTTTGCCACGATATTCAAAAAGTTACATTTGGATTTCATTAAAGTTAATGTTCAATATTTCAACTGATTGTTTTTATGGTATTTTTATGATCGACTATAATAATAAACAATTAAAACTTTATTTTTTTGCTATCCCAGACAAAGTTAGGTATCTATTACTACTATCTATTACTAATTTTATTTCAAATTGGTTACATCTACTTACAATAATGAGAGTTACAATTCTCAAACAAGATTTAATTAGTTCAAGAGTTACTTGTATTATTTTTGTTGAAAAAAAAAGTCAACTTAAAATTCACCTATGACCAAGCATGTTTTAGTGTTGATAATAAATAGAAATTATGAATTTGAGTTGATTTATAATAGACAATTATCTACAAAATTAGACAATTATAGATCTACATAATAGATAATAGACGATTATCTACAAAAAAAAATTAAATTGATTCTCCCGTAAAGAGACGATAAGTGAACGATAAGTTCTGTAAAAAGTCAAAATGAGTGAATGCCAAATATTAAACTTTAAAGACGGTAAATTAAGTTTATTCAAAGGATACATATTATTTCTCATTGAACTTCAGAAGACATATTCTGTCTTTCGTTACTCTAGACAGACGTAGAGTAATTCCAACAAGTATGCGTTTTTATATTCGTAAATTGTTTAACAAAAAAATAGTTTTCGATTGCTAGTTATTTTAATATACATAATATACGTTTTATGAATTTGGATAATTGACTGGTTTTGCAAATTTTTGAATACATTGAAATTCTACAGGTTACGGCAGTGGTCTCGGCCTTAGCGGAGGAAGTATTGCCCTTGGAGGAGGTGATCTAGGAGGGGGTGGTCTAGGAGGAGGTTTAGGAGGTGGATTAGGAGGTGGATTTGGAGGAGGTATAGGAGGTGGATTCGGAGGTGGCAGTCTAGGAAGTAGCAGTCATACTATCACTACTGTCAACCAAGCCATTCCAATACCAGTCCCACAGCCCATACCATTTCCTGTAAGCCGTCCTGTGCCTGTACCCGTTCCTCAACCCTATCCCGTACATGTATCTCGTCCAGTACCCGTTCCAGTACCACAACCTTATCCTGTAACTGTCACCCGACATGTTCCCGTTGTAGTTAGTCGACCTGTTCCCGTTCCCCATGCTGTTCCGGTACCAGTATCTGTACCGCATCCAGTGCCTGTTCCTTTTCCAGTTGCCACAGGTCCAGCGATAGCAATTGGCTCAGGAATAGGGGCAGGCGGATTTGGCGGTGGAATAGGAATAGGAGGAGGAAGCGGACTGGGTTCTGGATTAGGAGGAGGACTAGGTTCGGGCTATGGAATTGGTTCTGGTAGTATTGGAATAAGTTCTGGTGGTATTGGAGGCAAGCATGGAATTTCTTTTAGGACACATTAAGGGGTGGTAGACGGCCGATCATTCAACTTATAAATATCATCAAAGTCTCATGTGAAATGCCATTAGTTTGTAAATATGGTAAATATGTAAGTGTCATAAATATACATATTTAGTTTTGTAGAACCAATGTCAAATAATGTATTTTTATTTCATTTGTAATCTATAACAGATATATGATTATTCTTCAGGAATATGTCCCTTTTGGGTTAACTAAAAATATCCATAGTTATAAAAAATATCCAATAAAAAAAGTTATTAATTTACGTACATATAGTATGTATTCACACCTCTCTAAATAATTCTGAATTAAATAATTTACAAAATTTTCGTGAGTTTCATGTATCAGTCTATACTCTTTTAACAAATAGTATTAAAGTTATTAGATTATGAATACATATTTAATACACGTATTAAAAAAAGGACACACATTGGTATGTACATATTTACATATGTACATATTTATACATACAGGGTGATTCGCATAAGAACCGACACAGACCAGGGGCATGTAGGGGAACCTAAAATAAGGTGATTTAACGCAACTTACCTTTATACTTAATTGCACCCCTGAGAAATTATAGGCCTTCAAAGTGGGGTTTCAAATTTCGAAAAAAATCAATCTCTCAGTTATACTTGAACTTAGAAAAACCAAATTTGGTAGAGGTTGTGGGTGTACCAAGAGCATTAATCGACAGTAAGTAGAGTTCAATTGAAGCATTTTAAATAGTTGATTAGGGATGATGCACCATTAAAAATGCGACAGAATTTTTTAACCCTTTGGCGGACTTAAAACATTTTCGTTTTATTTTTTGGATGTGAATTTAATTCTAAAACTTTTCTTATTCTTGTTATTTTTCAAAAAACTTTGTCGTTTTCAAGAAAAACTCGAATAACTAAAAAGACCTATTTCAGCAGTGTTATTTAAAATCATCGAAAATTCAAAAGTTGGCTATGAAATTAGACGTCAAACTTGACAATCAGGGAAAAAGTTACTTAGTTTTGCTGAGTGTTTTAAAAATTACCGGAAAGTTTTCATTTAGCGAACAAGTTGACATGATATTAGTGTTAGGTTTCTGTGAAGGAAACTGCAGAAGAAGTGTTGTAGAATATCGGAGATTTTCTAATTGTGTGATCCCCATAGAGAAACATTTTCCAATGTTGAAAGACGGGCTCGAGAAACAGGCAAGTTTTAGTATTATGGTTAGAGACTTTTTAAACCACCAGTATCCAAATAAATGGATTGGACGAGGAAATAATTGCCCACAAGTTTTGCCTCCACGATCACCAGACCTCAACAAATGTGACTTCTTTCTTTGGGGGACGTTAAAAGAATTTGTGTATTCCTCGCCAGTTGCGTTCCGAGCAGAATTGTGGAATCGCATTACAGATATGTAAATGCAATGTCATTAGTAACAATCAGCGGTTATTGGAAAGTGTAGACTTAAATTTTAGACGAATAATTTTATGCCTGAGAGAAAACGGTGATCATTTTGAACAATTTCTATAACTTATCAGTGCAAATCTGGTTTTTCTGTTGTTGAAGTTGTTTGTTTTTTTCTATTAAATTATTCTTATTCCAACTTGCTGGTTGATTGTCAAGTTTGACGTCTAATTTCATAGCCAACTTTTGAATTTTTGAAATAGGTATTTTTAGTTATTCGAGTTTTTCTTGAAAACGACAAAGTTTTTTGAAAAATAACAAGAGTAAGAATAGTTTTAGAATTAAATTCCCCATAAAACAAAATGAAAATTGTTTTATGGGTTTAAAAGTCCGTCAACGGGTTAAAACATTCTGTCACATTTTAACCCTTAGTTAGTCGCTACAGTGTAAAAATTCACCAATTTCATAAAAAGGCATGTTACACTGAAACTGCGCAAACTCTAACACTGCCGCTTCTTGTATCCCTGAAGTCAGCGATCTAGACATCATTCAGTCGATGACAAACTGTGTTGTGGAGTGGTGTGTGTTATACATACATATAATAGTCAGGCTGGTGAGACGGTGAATGAAATACACCAAGCGATCCATTATGTGAGTATTTCTCTTAGTCCTATTTTTTTCATTGCTTGTAAGAAGTTTTAAAAGGTAGTTAGTTTTTGCAGTTTGTTTTCAATTATTTATATATTTTAAGGTATTCGATACCTGTGAGGAATCCAAAACAGCTCTCAAAACAAGAACTAGAAAAAATTGCCCAAAAAATGTTTGACTCGGAACAATCAGATGATGAAGCTCATCATCAACATGGAATATTCAAGAAAAAGAATCTGATAATGAAGTAGGCGGCGAGAGCGACGAAGACGGAACGCAAGGAGATCAAAATATTTTTTACAGTGATCACGACAGCACGAGTTTATGCTACAGGAAGAAATGAATAAGGATAATCCCATTGACGTATCCATTAGTGAGCCATCATTTTGGGGGAAAGATACTAGTACATTATGGAACAAACCTCCAGTTGTAAAAAAATTTGCTAAAACAAGTGCTAAGAATAAAACAAAATCACAGGTGTTTTAAGAATCATATATGCATACCAGTACTTTCAATAGATAATCACATTGTTTGTAATATATAATATATTTATACACATATGTATATTTTGATTATATAATAAATAAAATGTTTACAGTAACATGATGGGGTTTAATTTTTTTGTGAAATATAGTATAAATAAACAATGAGAGTTGTCTATAAAATATCCTCAAGTTTTGTTGTACAAATTACACCAAGCGACTAACTAAATTACAATTATTGAAGCGACTACTTAAGGGTTAATAGTGCATCATCCCTAACCAACTCTTTAAAATGCTTCAATTGAACTCTACTTACTGTCGATTAATGCTCACAACGGTACACTCACAACGTCTACCAAATTTGGTTTTTCTAAGTTCAAGTGTAATTGAAATATTGATTCTTTTCTAAATTTGAAACCCCACTTTGAAGGCCTATAACTTCCCAGGGGTGCAACTAAGTATAAAGGTAAGTTACGTTAAATCACCATATTTTAGGTTCCCCTACATGCCCCTGCTCTATGTCGGTTCTTATGCGAAACACCCTGTATATACTTTTTATTTCCACATCAACCTAGTGGAGTGGAACTATAATATCACCGAAATAAATGAATAAATAAATACATAAATGCCTCAATAGGCCGAAGGTGTCCTGAATAGTCTAGATTTTAAGTTTAAGCCAACAAAATATGTACCTATGTATATACATACTTGTGTCTCTTAATCTTCTTTGTGTCCATGATAACTCGAAAACTCTTTTTGATATCAACTTTAAATTTGGAATATTTACGTACCATGACAAGGTCTGGAGCTGACTAGATTTTGAGTATAGTTGGTTAATGGGTTGGGGATATATAACATTTATACCATATATACATTTATAATATATAAAATAGCGCTTTGTCTACTTGCTTTTCGGCGGGCATATTTGTTAACATTTCCTGTTTATACGACAACTCCAGAAAGTTTAATCTTGAAATTTGACGTTTTTGTGTAGGTAAGTACCATAAAAAACATGATTAGATATTGTGCGTAATTAAGAACCTGAAGGTTTAGGGATAAATCTTGTGGATATTTGCTACTTGTGGAACATTTTTTCAATTTAGAAAATAAAATGACCTCATATTTAAACAACAAACACAAGGGGTTGTACGTTTTTAATAAGAAACAACATATATGTAGGTATTTTAAACAAAGTAGCTGCTTTAGTTCAAATACAGTTTCATTATTGTTTCAGAATGGACCACAAATACAATTAAATGACCTAGCATTCTTACTGGCCATTCAGGATTTTCAAATTGTTTCCTAGTGAATTTGTATGAAAAGTAATATACATTCACAGTTAAAAAACAAACGGGTATAATTTATATTTCATCCTTGTTAAAACTTACGGAGAAATACCTTAATGCGTTTGGCACTTTACCTTAATACCTTAAGGGGGTATTCTAGTCTACATTACATACAATAAATTTCAATTATTTTATGAGTTACAGCCATTTTTGTGACGCGGCATCGGCTCCGGTTCGACCGGAACAAATGAACAATAGACGGTAGACGCTGCCCAAGTACTTACGAAACACGAAACGTATTTAGTCGGAATCTTTTCGTCTTAGTATTTATATCAAATTAGTTTTTTAGCCAGCCTTCAAGCAACGTGGACGTGCTAACTGAGTAAAATTGCTGGAAACTTGTCTCAAAAACTTTAAACGCGTTTTTCTCAAAACTACTTTTTTCGAGTTGGCGTGCACGATAGCTCAAGTTCTAATGAACCGATTTATTTGAAATTTGGTGTTAATGTTCTTTATACATTCCTCTATCGCCTCAAGCACGCTCAGATTCAAAATTTTGTAAGGTCATATTCAATTATGATGCCCCGGAAAATGTAGGAATACTCACCCCACTCAACTTTGTATGAGAATTGACATTTCAACTCCCAGAAGGGGATGTATGGGGGTGATAAAGTGACGCTAGGGGGTAACGAGGGGGTCTAATTTATTTGTGGTAGTCTTCTAGGATCTTAGTGGCCCAGAAAACATAATAATACACCCTACTCGACTTTGTATGAAGAAGGGGTGTATGGGGTGGTAACGGGGAAATGGCTAGTTAAATTTTTGTATGGTCATATTCGGTTTCAGCGACCCCAAAAACGGGGGGGGGGGGGGTAGGGGGTCTACTCTCTGGGTCTGGACATTTTTTTTGTGAGGCTGTGTTATGAAAGACCGAATTGCATCTTATGTTGAATCACATAATAACGTACCGCACTTACATTTCATACAAAATAAAAACCGATGCACACATCAAATCATCAAATACGTGTTTAAGTTTTAGAACGTAGTGATGCCTGATTGTTATAAAATTATTCAATATTCATTAATAATTTTGACTGGCAGATGGATGGATTCTTTGGGTTTAACAGTTTTTCAACACAAAACAAGAGTTTGAAACTCAAAAAAGACACAAACCGCTATTAAACCCAATGTAAGGTTCAGATAATTTCAAACTGTCAAAAAATGTCAAGTAATACAACACGGCAACTTCGGATCTGCTGCCAACTGCATAACGACGAATCAAACGCGAAATTTAAAATTCAATAACACATTCCATTATAGTTTTTTGAGTAGTGGCATACTTGAGTAGTGGTATCACTGCACTCATTTAATAGCGTCATTGGCGTGCATCGATTTTTATTTTGTACAAAGTATAGTACAACCTATGTCTTTGCCTGCGAATTGTGCACAACGAACGTAGTATGACGTAGTACGACCAAACCCCAGAAATATAAGAGATACCCGCAAAGAAACAATAACACACCCTATTTCTTGAAGCGTTCACTGCTGCAGCTAACTTAAGTTTCAGCTGCATCGCAGCACAACTGCAGCATTAACCAACATGACTGATGGCGATAACGTATAAATCGTGGAAGTTAAGTAACATGTTTAGTGTCAATCGACTATTCTTGAGCCTTTGATACTTTGAATCAGTTCTTTGTAACAAACTGACTTTTTTGGCTTTGATAAAAATGTAGTACTATTAATAAAAATAAAATAAAAGTAGGTAAAATAAAAGTAGGTACAAATGCTTGTGTCTGTAGTTCTTGTAGTTTTCAAGGTTTACCATGGATTTTTACATTACGATTTGAGTTATTATTTTGAACTTAGCCGACAGAGAAACACGGATATATATTTCTTTTTCCAACAGAAGCTTTTCAAGCAGGCAAAGTGTATGATTTACCTACCTTCTATTAATTTAGCTTACAAATTAATTGGTTATTTAGAAATATTGACTTAAAGAATAATTAAACGACTTATAATCTGCTACTTCTAAACTTTTATTTTTATTTATATCGATATTTTTTTCAAAATATGTAACACTCCCAGAAAATCTTGAAAAGGGCTTGCAAAATAGTTGTGATTTTTTTTCTTCATAATCATGATGTAAATATAAAAACTTTTATTCCCATGGTTTTTGCAAAGTTCTCTTTTTTTGGAACGAAGTGTAAAATATGTAAAAAATATGTAAAATAGATTGGAAAAAGACGAATAATAATAATGCATTGTACTTAATGATTTATAAAAAATATATTTCGCAAATATTTTGCAGCCCGTTTACAAGATTTTTTGGAAGTACTGCAGAATGAAACAAATTGCATTCGTTTGAAGTTCTTTGCTATTCTGGCATTCCAGTTGGGTCAGGTAAAAATCCCTTAAAATCTGGTGTGGGTTACATGCTCCTTCACGAAAATACGAGAATTTAAAATTCCACAAGCCGCCACTGCGTTGAAGTGTCGTCGAATGCCACAAATTAACTGTGATCATTCTGAATAGTAATTTTTGATTTATAATAAAGTTGAATAAATATATGAAACATATACTTTTTTCTTCTTACTCTTCCTTCTATGCTCAGAAAAGTATACATTATACAAAGTGAGCCAATGAAACGAAACGATTTGGTAAAGTCACTTCAGGAAAAGTAAAAGAAGGGCACGATTGGGCCATGACCACTGTGATTCTAGAGACCGGAAACTAACCCCTTACTTATGCCCAACTTACCAAGGATGCTTACCAAGTCGGGCGAATAACGTGCATCCGTGCATAACGAGCGTTACCTTTTACCGCCTCGCGTTCGTGTACCGTCTAACAATGCTATCTAAAAGTGGGTTAGATACATTAGATACTTTGAAACAACACAAAAAAACGTGGAACTGCCAGAACTGGCCGCAGTAAGGCCAAGAAATGCTGCGTAATATTGGGAGCAACTGAGGCTTCAAGGATGTGTGCAACAATATAGAGACCACCGTGCATTATTTTCAGAAAATGAACGATTGTGCATTTACACAAAATCTCCACTCATGTAGATTATGTTTTCATCAATAAATTTTGATGAATGTGATTATAATTTTTTTTGTTGTCGATCCTTCTTTCAAATTGTCCCGTTTCATTGGCTCACCTTGGATAAAGATAGGAGAAAAGTAATTTTACCTATATTTCTAACAATTGTACGAGTAGGTACCTCCGTATATTACTCGAACCTTTGTGTGTTGCTTCATTTAATTCCACACCATTTGCCATTATTTTGACAAATTTTATTTGACGAAAACCTAAAGCCACAGTTCACTCAATATACACTCGACATCCACATATCCGAACTCCATATTTCCGCTCATGATATTTCCGAACTTGTACTTCCACACAACCGAACTTGTCGCTGTCGAATGTCGAATGTCGCTGTCAAATGAGCCAGAAAAACCCTTTGCGCATGCGCCAGGTTCGGTTATACCGAGGTGAATAGAGTTCGGAAATGTGAAATTTTGCGGAACGGAAAAGTTCAGATATGTGGATGTCGAGTGTAATTTTAAGGATTGTACGTACGGTATTATACCGTAGTACGTATCTTATGAATAATTATTAATTATTCATACAATTTCACCATTTCGATCGTAACCAGGTGGTTTATGAGAAAAAAAATACTACCGTAATTTAAATACCAGTATTCAGTCCATTAAGCGTATTGTCAACATGCCTTGTATATTCACATAAATATTATACCACATTCACATTTTTTTATCAATTACAAAGCAGACCCGAATTAGAACGTATCTACATAATTATGCATGTAATGTACATATAAATACATATACACATTTTGAGTTTGCGTGGCCCTCAATAAACATAACTGTGTCAATTTATATACTGCTATAAATATTTATGAGTATAATTTTCACAAATCTAGGAGGCAATTATTGATACGTGACTAAAATTTGTTAAAAAATAAATGCGTACTAGAATATATTATAGATACATATTCAGAACTTATAAAACAAATATATTGAACGATCGTTTTAATAAAATACATATTACGTACGAAAATAATTGAAAATCGTTTTACCTGAATCAATTTTTACTTTTCTTTTTTCGTTATCATGTATCTTTATATGAGGGGTCCAGATGCAAAACTCACATTATCCATAATTTTTCGAAATAGAGTTAGTGGCGCTATCTTGTTCATCGTGTTGAACTACACCATTTTAAATTTTAAAAGTGGTAAAAAACTCACATTTTCGTATTTATTTTAAATTGTGGAATCTGTGAATTGTTTGAAAACTCTTGTACTCTGCAATTTAAGGTTTATTGTTTATATATGTATTATATATATTATATAATAACTGCCATATTACATAAAATTTGTATTAATTTTTATTGATATACCATTGAGTTTGTTTCCAAGTTCCTTTTCTTAACTTAACTTCATGAATTTTAGTGTAAAAAATAATATTATGTAGAATAATTTGGAGAAAAACGACCATTATCCAAAAAGTTGTA
Source organism: Aromia moschata (assembly GCA_029963805.1). Lineage (NCBI taxonomy): Eukaryota > Metazoa > Arthropoda > Insecta > Coleoptera > Cerambycidae > Aromia > Aromia moschata. The sequence continues at coordinate 444,400 of JAPWTK010000139.1, read as the reverse complement.
TCAAAACTCACATTATCCAAATTATAATTCACTTTCTTGGAGTCAAATATTGTTGTGCTGTCATTTCACCAATTGAGAAGCAAAAGTAAAGTTCTAATACAAATACCAAAAAAAATTTCAGAGCGTCAAGTCACTTGAAAAGTGAGAAATCAGTTATTCCTTCTTCCTGAACAATCCCTGGTGATGCTGCATTGAAACAAATTTTAAACCACACAATAAACACTACATTCTGCACTGAAATATAATGAAATAATATAAAACATAAGTGAAACAGGAACATTTAAGGATTGTATAAATGTTTATAAGTTTCATATAAAAATATCCGACTACTGAGAATGATGTCTCTAATTGCACACTAGAGGAGTAGATGGTTAACCATACCACCTAAAAAATATTTGTGAATGTAAATATTCGTAATATAACTGGAATAACCGCCATTCTCAAAAAGTCATTTCCCAGTGGCGGCTGGTGACGGCTGGGCACAGGGGCACGTGCCCAGCCCAAATTTCAATAGAAAATATTTCTTTTGTGTTCATTTACTATAAATTTCTCTTACAATAATATCAATTAATTGTATACGACAAACTATTCATATTCTAATTATTATTCCTTTTATACCACCAATAATGATTTTTATCACATATATATGACAGACTATCGATCGAGCACCGAGCCACTGTAGTCTGAATTCGCATCGAGCCACCGTAGTCACATTTCGCGCGCGTGGCCGAGGGCACACTCAGTATCCCAGCCCTCGTTTTTAATCGGGCTTTTTCGGTGACTGGTATGTTTGGAGACAATTGCAGCAGACAGACGTCGTTAAATCGTTCGAAAATCAGCTGAACGGGTCACACTTGTTGAGTGACCTTTTTTAGTGATTGTTTATTTTCTTCGCTGAGAATTGTGTTTTTATTGTTTTTGACTGTGAAACGTTTCAAAATGTATTCGGTGAACTTTTTATTGACTAATAAAGATATTACATACGAGATCCGAACGGAAATTAAACGGTTAGGAAGGCCGATACCCGATTTGATTATTTCCAAAACAGACGTAGGAAAATAGCGAAATTATTCACAAAAATTTTAATAGTAGTGTCTACGACAGATTTAAGTGGTTATGTGTCCTAAAACAAACAAACTGTTTTGTTTTATTTGTTTAGTGATGGGTGGCAACCGAAGTGCATGGACTCAAGAAGGGGTAAGTGATTTAAAACATTTAAATGAACGAGCTAAGGAACATGCTAGCTACAATGAAAAACATTTACATAACATCTTAGATTTTAGTGTGTTGGGAAAGGTAGACATAAGGCAACAGCTTGATAGTGCTTATGGTGAAAATATAAGATGCCACAATTAAAATGTGGATAAAAACAGACATATTTTACCAAATAATTAATTGTATTAAATTTTGTGAAACAAATCCGAGACTAATGAAAAGGCGATTAAGGTATTAAGGTATTAAAAGGCATTTTTTGTGAAGAATAAGGACAGGCGAGCTGATTTCCTCTACAAATAACGGTAAGATACCTATATCAAATGTTTTTCACATGTTGCCACCCATTATTTTAATATATTTAAGCCCTCAATATGCGTGACTAAATATTATTTCAAAAAGCTACCAAATCCCAAAAATTATTCTTGTGAAAGTCTACATTTTTTGAATAAAAGAATTTTTCATTGAAATTCTGAAGTGTCAGTAAAACGCATGACCTTGAAAATTTTAAAAATTTTGTTCTAGCATGTTCAGCTGAGCACCAATGGCGTGTTGAAATCTTTACACTTTAGCTCTACATAGGTACATTTTTTGAAGAAAATATCAGGTTTTATTGTATGTTGTTTATAGTAACTTGGTAAAAACGGAATATATAAAATACTTTACATAACAATATGGTTACTCTAGTGTTCCTAATGGTTAATGTTGACACAATAATACATTCAATTACATACATTTACGAGTAAGTACAATGTTTTTGAGATAATTTTTTAAAACTAGTTTTAAGAAATGAATAATTTTTTAATAATATCTTTTAAAAGTACTGCATTAATATTTATACTGATCGATAATTTTAAAATAAATGTCTGCTTATAGCAATGTACTATTATCACAGTAATCGTTATTTTGATGCTTCGGCTTTCGTACAGAAAAGTCAACAAGATAGTGAAAATTCAGCTAAAAACTAGATTGTAAAATGTAAATTGTATATAGTATTTTACTATAATTAGAAGTTCAAGCTCTTTAAATGCCTGTAGAAGTTGTACACAGCTAACACTTGGTAGGCCACTATCACTGGAAAAAAATATATACATTACATACTGCATACACATTATAATTACAATTTTCACTTCTAATTTCCACAGTCAGCTGCACAATTTGAACATTATGTTTCATAATAAACTACATTTTTTATTACACTTGTTTACAAATTTTAACTTGTGTCTTCCCTCAGAAAAACTGTGTTTTTTGGGATGTGTATTAACATATATAATTGTATTGCGTTGAATTAATTTCAACGCCATAAGACTGCGGGGTTATCGCTGACAGTTTTTCTGATATACGCACTTGAACATATTTGATAGTATGGAATTTTCAATAAATCTGCAATAGGCCTTAAATATACATATAATTAGATTCCGGAAAGTGTGTTACAACCCAGGGTCGGCACTATACAACCTCGAATATAAATCAACAAAATACTACTGGTACTGTTAGAAAAGAGCAATTTTGGTTTTATTTGTGCCTGATGTTTTGCGCATGTAGCTTTTCGCTAACACATTTTTACTCCGGTCTTCTTGGTCTCTCATATGTCCCTCCGTCAATGACATGACGGATTACGAGTCCGACCATGCGTAACACACTTTCCGGACCCTACCTATAACATTTAACAAATCACGGGGTAGGCACCACCTGAGTTAATACGGCATTCAAGAGTATCTATCAAATTCATTACGAGCAGCTGGGGAAATTAAACCATTCAACATTAATCTAGTACAGTGCCAACGTCCAAGCTTATTTCAAAAGATTCAATTAAGATTATTATAAGCTCAAATATGCCGAAAGACTTTTCCCAATGATTCAAATATCAAAACTTTAATATGTTGTTATTGTTCTTGTGTTCTCTTTAATATGTTCGTTTTAGTAATAGGTAATTTTATTTAGTTGTGTAGAATATTCCTGATGATAGTAAAATATATTCTATAATAATTATATTTTACCATTTACCGTATTCTATACAATAATGAATATAAATATATTAATAGTATTTCGAGTTGCTTATTTATTTATGTATATTAACAGTTTTAGCAAGAGTCTATACTGTAATATGCACATACATATGTACATATCTAACAAATTTTCAGATAACAGATATGAATATCGCAGATATATAAAGAGCTTGCAATATTCAGAAAAAAATGAGTAATTATATTTTTCAACAGGCATAGAGGACATCTCATTTAAAAAAGTTGGGCTAATTGCCACTAACATGAATCATTTAACAGTCTGTCCTATTATTACTATATTTAAGAAAATATAAAAATTTTATTAACATGATTTTTCCACAAATTTTTAAGGTAAATATTAACGAAGATAGGAGGTTATTTCTGGAACAATCTCTCTGTACATACACGGAAACAAAGAACTTATAATGACATTTATGTAAATGTATATAAAAACTATTGATTTTTGTTGCAGCATGAATTTAATTATAATATTAATCATATACCAACAATATTTAATTTTTTATCTAAAAAAAGTTTTTGCTATGTTTTATATAAAAAGTGAAGATATATTTTTTACTATACTTTTTTACCATACCTACTATATGTACTGTATCTATACTTACATGTTACAGACAACGCAAGCAGTAAATGTCCAATAATAAACGGAGTACGATTATAGTCAGTGTGATGAATTATTGCGATGAGGGTCCCAACAATGTAAGTAGTTAATGCTACTGGGTTTAAAACTAGCCAGGGCAGGAGCAGATTTGGATGATTCTGAAAATTAAGGTAAACATGTGAGAAAATTATCAGAAAAAAAGTAAAAAACAGTAAGGATTTCAAAAGAAAAAGTAAAAAAGTAGGCAGTATATCTTCACTGGACATTACTTAATTATAAGCATTTGAGGCTTTTTCAAAAATTTTAGGAGTCATAGTTATTATATACATTATTTTTCCGCTATTTCGTTTGTGTTTAAATCCCTTAATTTAGTGCGTAGGGCGAAATTATGTAATCCATGCTTTTACACCCCGTAACGTTGCGTACTTTTTTCGCGACATGATATTTTTTCAATTTCCCCAAATTCTGTTTGAAGTAAATCGATGGAGTTTTGTATATATATAGTTAATGAACTAATACACCATTTGTTCTCTATCTTACATTATATACATATTTAAATTGAATAACACATTAATATTTGAACAAATTCATATTTCGATGGTTAAACCTCAAAAGTAATTTTGTTGCCATGCACCGTTTATAACGTATAACATTATAAAAAAATCATTATTCTTTAAATTGCGCAGACTCACAGCTGCCTATTTATATCTAAGACTAATGCAGCTCACAATCTGTAAACTTAATAATCTGACGAAAGATTACAAAACTATCATCTTAAAAGTAGAAACCTGCAAAGTTTGACTGACTGAGGTTTTACTATCATACACTGTACACTCAGGCATATTTTTTTTACTGGCCTACTAAATTTTAGATTTGCTTAGTTTTGACACATATACAATTTAGTATAGATAAAATATAAACACTTTTTTCTTTTCTCCTATAAAAGTTAAATGACAGAGGTTTTGCAGTTTAACCATCGATTTTAACTCATAGACGCATTTAAGCCATGGAACAATTAATAATTAAATAAAAATTGGTATCTGAAACACTTATAAATTATTATATTATATTAAAAATAACATGTTATTAATATTATGTTATATTATGTCATAATTATTAGAGATTACCTACTTAAAATTACGTCGTAACATTTTTGACAAATAGTAAATAAAACCAACAGTTGTAATTCCATTGGCACGTGAATGAACAGAAACAGACCAAAAATAATTAATTATAGCTTACCCTACTATAAAATATCAGAAACAAAATACTGGCATGAAATAAAAAACATTTTCATAATTCCAACAGATCTCGATATTTCGAAAATATCGCAAGAATAAAAAGGCTTTGTATTTACATGTTGATTAAAAAAAAGTCAAATATTTTGCAAGCCGATTCCTAGATTTCCTGGTGAGGCAGACATTTTTTAAAATATTCTTGCGAGTTTCATTACTAGTTTTTTTGCAATTATAGCTTTCTATTTAGGTTTAATAATCATTTCCAGAAATGGTATGTAGATCTCATAATTATTTACGTATATATGAGAATTTCAATTTCAATTCCACCGCTACATACTTCTCCTTAATAAGGTTCTGTTAGGGTCCGCGATTTTTTCGAGTCTACTCTCATAAGCGCCCCGCCCCGGTGAAGAATATTTTTTAATTCTGTTTCCGTCCTTTCACGTGCCAACGGTATCAGAACTCTTGGATATTGGTTGGACCCAGATACGTTGTTCTCATAGCGGCAAATATTTACTATTTATCTTACGCGAGATATTTGTCAAAACTGTTACAACTTACTGAAGTTTTAAGTAATCTCTAATAATTATGACAATATAACATTACGATATTAATTAGACGTCATTAAAGCGTTTGAAACAAATATCAACTTTTATTTGATTATTATTTACCCCATGGTCGATGAGTTCAAATATGATGTTGTTCAAATATTAATATAAGTATTATTTCATTTCAACAATCTTGATATTTATATGTATTGTATAAGTATACATATACAAGGATTGTTTGGAAAAAATGGTCGTTACTCTTTCGCATATAAAAATTGTTTTTTAAAGTAAAATTTTTTTAGTATTACTTACTTGATATGCACCAATAATTATTTAAAAAATGTCCCTGATGATGACTCTTTGATGCAACTCTGATCACAACATAGAACAATAATTATTGTCCAATCCGCAACAATAGTAACACAGAAAATAGTTTGTTTTTCTCATCCTATTAGTCATAAAATAATTCTGGATTTTACGACTAATAGGGCCTTTACTACTTTTATGACCAATGTGACCTTTTCGATCAATTTCACCTTTATGACTTTTATGGCCAATATAACCTTTATAGCCAATTTGACATTTATGACCTATTGGTCATAAATGTCGTATTCGACCTTTATGATCAATTTGACTCTAATAACCAATATGAATTATATGACCAATACGACCTTTATGATCAATATGGCCTTTATAACCAGTATGACCTTTATAACCTAAAGGATCTTTATGACTAATATGATCTTTATGACTTTTGTAACCTGTATGACTTATTACGACTGACACTATTCTTCCTCAATTTGTTCCCAAAAATTCAAGTTATGGCAAATCAACCAAGATCAATCAAGATATGGCAAATTAAATGCGACATTGTTTTTTCAAAATAAATAAAAAAAAATAACTCAAAAAGTTGAAAAATACAATGTTCCATTTAAATTAAGAAATCTGATATAGACTTTCGGTAGAACCGGAAGAGTTAGATATTTGAAAATATTTTCTCTAAACAGTCCTTAAATTATCAGAAGTAAATTCCAACCATAAGTCCCAAATTTTTTAATAAATGTGACTAGTCAGTTATCCTCTACAAGTAATACCCTTGGCAGATTTTTTTCTGCTGTCAATAAAATTTTTTTTAAATGTACTTCAATACGCAACAATGTGATTTGTCGTATAACCAGTGGAAAAACAATGGTGCAATTTCTTTTGTTCACTTTGTTTTGTTCTCACTGAATCGATTTATGTATATCAGCAAACAAATCAAGGTTGTATTAAACTGTTAAACATTTATTACAAGTTAACTACTAATGATTCAATAAATAGTAAATAACGAAAACGGAATTGAAAAATAAAACAATGCGCTAGTATATAAACACCGATATACATACATAATCCTCATATTATATCAATGGATATTTTTTGTTGTTGTTTGGCTGTTGCCCCCGCCCTACCCTTTACGTTTAGTTTTATTATACAATAGTGTTGTCTTAAAAAAAAAAAAAAACAGATAACCATCCACTATAACCCCCTAGTTGCCCCCGCCCTACCCTTTACGTTTAGTTTTATTATACAATAGTGTTGTCTTAAAAAAAAAAAAAAACAGATAACCATCCACTACAATCAAACGCGAATTGTATCACACGAAACCAAATGATATAAAAAAAAACACTTTGCTTCGGTCATGGTGATCCCAATATGGCCGATTGACATCAGGTGTACCAATGTGAGAATATGCACATTCTCTCAAATTTATTTTAAATCTCGGTGCTTTTAATGTTAAATTAACAAAAAAAAAATAAAATCATAATGATGACATAACTGGCATTGTAATTATATTTGTATCTATATTATCCTCTATTTTCTGTCATGTTTGTTATCATTCCATTATTATATGTTATTGTAATGTCTGAGTAACAAATAACAGTTAAGAACTAATAGGTCAATCTAATCTGCCAGGTGCACTACAAGAATGAGTCTATATACCATGTATGTAAAATCGATTATACAATTTAGTCTTGGTACTAGTGGCTTGCGTCTCTAAATGGCGATACAAAAGTCTATGAATAACGAAAAAGACAAGTATATATGTATATTGTCCGTTTAAAAAGTAAAACTCATTAAGCAATCAAGCCAATTCTTAAAAAAAAACTTTCTAAATACAACAGACGAAAAACTTATGTCAACAAGTTCCAAAGATGTAACTATATCAAACCTATGACATATATTATTGCATTTTTTTTCGTCTCTTGTTAAACGGTTGCAATTTTCTTACAACTGGTTTGGTATTACTTAAAGAGTTTTACATTTAAAACGACGATATGTAAGGATACACTTACAGTGATCGCTGCAAATATGAGAAATATAGAGAAGACGCACTGGAGAGCACTACCTACAGCTAAGATGATTAGGATCCACTTTAGAACTGAAAAAAAGAAACATAATTAACCACGTGGTTGTTCATCTTTGAATAACTGGAAGGTAGCTTTCTGTCTTTTATAAGAGGACTGATGGATTATTATAACAGGACGACTCTACATCTAAAATTGAAATTAATAAATTACTAGAAGTACCTTATAATAAAAAAAATCACAATTATGGTTTCATTGTGAAGAGTATATAAAAAAAAAAACATATTTTGACTAAATTTATTTGCTAAAGCTTATTAACGTGTACCCGTACATCTGTGGCTATTTTGTAGTTAACTAGTGATTACTCTGTCAGCACAGTTAACTAAATAGACACAAATATTTTGTGGCCGTTAAAAAGATATTTGCAACTGATACAGATGACTGCAAATATCCACATAACAATAGTATAAAAAACGATTTCAAAGAAATAACACTCGAACATTTAAAATGTTGAAAAGAACATCTTCATCAAAACACTGTTTATTGGGTGAGCTTATTACAGAAAGCAATAGCAAATAATAATAATAATCCTTGGTATAAACATAGAATTGGTGTTATTAGGAAAGCCATAAAAATGATCTATAATGTTATATTAATATTTATTATACATTAATTTTTCTTACCAGTTAAATCAGGAATTATAGACGAATCAGACATATCCAAGAGTTCATGAGGATTTTCAGCATAGGCTGCGCTCAATACCAGAAACATAAAAGCTACGATACTTTGTAAAGTTGCAATAATAATGGTTCCCGTTTTTAAACTGAATCCACAGCAGTTAGTCATTTCAATTCCCATCTTTATCCTAAAAGACAAAAAAAATATTTATAATTTGGATATATACGACTATTATATTCACTCGGTAAAATTAATAATTAGTTAATAAGAGTAGTGTCATACATATACCCGAAACAATACCTAACGGTTTTAGGGCCTGCGGATTGTGGCCGTGGTGTCCCAATAATCTTGACTTCTCAAAATGCTTAGGGAAAAATATGCAAAATACCCATAGTAAAGGAAGTAATAGTGAAATAGAAACATCTATCACATTCACACAGTTTAAGAGCTTAATTGGCGACGAAATAATGACTGAACTTGAAAACGGCAACTTAACAAATGAACATGCCGGAAGTTGCTCATATTTTTTCAGAAACTACGAAACATTTATCGGGAACTTAAGCCTATATCAGAAATCAATAATACTACTGTAGAGATTAGCATTATAGAAGTAGATGAAAACAATATAAATTTTACGGACGAAGAAATAATGCAGATGCCCATGGTTATGGAGATTAGTGAAGAAAAACAAGAAAATGACGATATAAATGAAAAAACAAAAATAAATATTATTCAAGACATCACCTTACAACACGCAACAGAATTTGAATACTGTAAAAAATGTGTAAAAAAAAATACTGTGAAAAATGTGACAGTAAAAAAAGCAGAAAGTTACGAAAAAAATGTTCTCGTAGATAATAATATATCTCTTGATAAAGAAGGAGCATATTTATCGCATGATAAAGGAGAAGAAGCATTTTTATCGCATGATAAAGAAGGATCGGAAAAAAAAGCATTTTAGAGTTTCTTCAGATTCCCAAGACTCCTGTACGGACAGGTAAAATAAATTCAGAAAGAACGTCATTTGTGCTAGTGTCATCGACATATAAAAAAGTATCTTGAAGAAAAAGAGGACACAAAAAAAAAGAGAAAGAAAGAAAAAAAGAGGAAAACATGTTGAAGAGAGCAAAACGAGCAAAAGAAAATCTATTAAAAAAAGCTAAAGTTGATACTACCCGGAAAAATAAAGGTAAGAAAGGGATTTCATCCAGCAAACAAGGTAACTCAAAAAAGTCAACAAATCAGCTCAACTAGTCAAGAAGTCAGCCCAAACATCTCGGAAAAGAAGGCAGACTTAACACCAATTATTTTAAAACAACCTCGTCCTCAGGCAGCCATTTTTAAAAGAAATTTATTTTGTGATGATGATTCTCGAATGGGTGAAATTGATCGCACAAAAAATTATGTAATTACAACAGGGCTCTGTTTTATTTGCACTCATAATATAAGTGAATGCAATAATGGCATAATGTGTCAAAAATGTAATCGAACATATCATGTTAGTTGTTTGAATAGAAAGGGATTGTATAAAGATTTTTTCTTATGTAAGACTTGTAATACGTTCTTTTAAGAAATTATGTATACTATTTTAATAAATAAAATCTTGGAATAATATGATACCTATTTACATTACAAGTTCTACTATTTTATTACAAGTTCTTGTGTTGTGCCAATAATTAGGATGCCAATAGATTGGGTGGATGCCAAGGATTAGTTTATGTCCGGTGTCAATCATTACTCGTTCAGTGCCAACAATTGGGTTTTAGAACAATATGTATAAAAAACCAAATTTCTCAAATTGCGTAGACTATTTTAAAGAAATAACATTAGTTTTCCTTAAAATAATAACTTTTATATTAAGTATTGGCCTTATTTCAATATTTCTGGAATACTAAGAATTAATAGAACGGTTAATGAGGCCCATTGCTCTTAAAGTGCCAATAATTGGGCGTTTTACCCTATTATGTTTTAAAAATAACTCATTGTATTTTAATTTTAGTTTTCTTGATGCCTCTCTGATTGTTACTTTAGGATATGTGTGAAAGTATGTGTGAAGAACAGTTTTTGGCTCAACTTTTTGGGGAAAAATGAAATACATACCTATACATCTTAAAAGATTAACAACGTTGATCTCTATTGACAATTTGCAATTAAAATTTGATATTTCTGACTACTTGTGTAAGTAATTTCTTGCTAAGTAGAAAGCACCTAAGGGAACACACAACATTTACAATATTTCCACCAGTATTTTCTAAACTAAGACCAGAAAATGAGAGAAAATGAATATACATATTATTCATATATGCGTGTGTAGGTACATATTTAGATGTGATATACGAGTAAGTGTACTAACAATTACCGACATACCCCGCAATACATATGTATGTAAATTAAACGCCACACTCTTTATGAAATTAATTTTGATATATGTATAATCGGGTAAGTATAGTGATACTAGGCACAGAAGCTCCCGAGAGTGTCCGCTTGTAGATGGTTTTTTCTCAACGTGAAGTGTGCAAATAAATAGAATATAGGCCTCAAGTCCTCGTTCTAGTGGATATATTAGGGTTTGATGTTGCAAACGGACCAAAAAAATATATGTTAAGCATTGATGGAGCTATCACCTATAGTAATTAAAAAAAAAAAATCGCAAAGCATGTCCATTATTGAAGGGAAAAGAATACAATTATTCTACATCAATAATATGAATGACAATTCGATATTAATGTATATATGATAGTAATAATAGTAATTCGAAAGTAATAATACTAGACCTATTAATAACTTATTTATAAGAAAAAGAAAGTAAACTTATGGAAAGTATAAATGTAAAGAAAAATCCTAGCTACAGCACTTTTGGAACAACTATGCCAAATATAACTGATACCCGTCAAGAGTTACCTCCTGTACTAAAATATAGCATATACATAGACAACTTTTCATTGCGCATATATACATTGCGTATTGCCCTTGGGTAACAGTTATCCTTGAAAGGATGAGAGTTTTGATAAAGACACCTTAGAAAAGTACATTGTCATAAAGATTAATTATCGGCACCGGTCTGAGGATGAGTCAGACATCTTTTCAGATTCAATTGTTTGTAAGTTTTTTTTTTAATTTGTACATTTCGTTCACCATTTTTTATGATCCTTATTTGAAAAATCAGCAATATATTATGACGTATTTTCTGTGCACTACTACATAAAGTAGTAACACGGACCTGGACTCCAGACCTGTTTGTAGCCCATGATTTAGGAGCTCTAATTATTATTAACGAATTATTATTGATATTACTGGTGTAGAATCTTTGAATTTTTTCTCCCTTGAATAATATATAGATATGCTTTACGTTTGAATATGCTTTACGTTTTTTTTTTTTTATTTGCTATGTGCCACTCCGATAACTCCTCAACTAATGCCTAACATATATTTTTTTGGTAAGTGTCACTGCCTAGGAAGGTAAAATACCATACAATCGAAAACTATAAAATTATAAAATATAATTTCCCACCCTCCAGAAAAAAAAATGTTAAACATGTAACTTTCAGCTGCCGACAACGTCACATAATAATTAATTTTGGAGAACGACCCGTTTTAAATTGTATTGAGGCATATCTACTTCTATTTATTTGCACCCTACATGTCGGGAGCAACCTATATACAAGCGGACACCCTCAGGAGCTGCTGGGCCCAGTACCACTATACTTTTCCGGGAAGACTACTTAAAATTCAAAGGCTATTAGAAATATATTAGTATTATATTATATTAGTATTATATTAGTATTAGTATTATTAGTATTATATACTTCTAATATCCTTTGATATAAGTAACACTTAATAAACACTTTGTTGGATTTTAACAACAAACCAAAAAATAATAAAGAAGGTAGCTAAATTCCCCACATATGTATATAAATAACATTACAGTGTTATTTAAAATTTCATAAACAGCTTATCATAAACAATACGTGTCAATCGGAAGGTTATCTATGCATATTAATATTTAATGTTCATATGCAGGTATAACAACCGATAATTATTTATTGTCAACATGAACCACTTGTAGACATAATTATATATGTATGTATTTGCATAACTACGTGCTTGAGTGTATATGTTTTCAAAGTTTATATTGTATACACATAAATAATGGTCGGCCATGTTGAAAAACTGTCTCAGGCAGTATTTAACATCCTTCTTATTAATTCTTAATTAAATCATGCAATGAAAAATAAGACGAAATGTAACTTACGAGCAAGAATAACACACAAAGTTACAGGAACAGTGAAGACTAAAGTTTGATAAGTTGAAAACTACTCGGAAACAATGCACAAAACACTATCTTTCTAGAAGATACACTTAACGGAATATTATTTATTGTAGTAGATGAAATAAACTCATGGAATTTGTGTTGTCTCTACTTTCTAGTCAGCTCTTTGATTCTTTACTGTAATGTACGTATGACGTAGACTGAATAATAGTTTTGTGGAGAGAGTTAAGGTTTTTACGTGCCAGTGAGTCAGACTGAACATTCAAGCAGCAAAACCGTGGCAATGCTAGCCGGACAAAGGCGAGAGTAGGCTTTGTATGGCTTTGTTGTTTTTTAGGATAAACTAAAGCAATTCAATAAACTCATATCCGTATCTTTTTAACAGTACTAAAAGTAGGAACAACAAAAAATAATATGAGTGCATACCACGAAAGAAACTATTTTACCTATTTCTGGCAACGTTTGACTACCAGTCAAACCAATAATGCAATCACCTACATAGATATGTGCAATACATACTTAATATGTACCTACATATTTTGAAAACAAGCATTTTAAGATCACTGCAATCTGTACGGTCCACGTTAATGCATAGAATTACCTCGTATGTATACATATACACACATAGGTATACGAATTTATACAGACAATTGTAAATTTAAAAAATAGCACTCATTCAATAGAGCTTATGGTCAAAAATTGTTTTCCTGTAGTTAGTAAATAGAGATACACTCAGGTAACCTTAAAGAAAAATTTGTATTTGTATGTAATATTTGTCTGTCAGAAAATAAAGGCATTTCAGTTTAAAATAAAATTATATTAATATAGATACGAGATAAATAACAGCATGTCAATAACATGTTACAAAAATAAAAACCACTGCCAGTTGAATCAGTACTTCCACATTTAATTAAACTAAATCATTAAAAACATCAGATTATATTTTAAATTTATACTATTACATATTTGGATGTGACCTTCATGACTTACATGACATCTATGACCTTTATGGCCAATATGGCGTATTAGATCGATATGATCACTGTGACCTTTAATGATCATATGACCTTTATGATCCATATGACCTTTATTACCTATATGACATCAATGACCTAAATGATATATACATAATAATATATTCGTTAGTAACACTAACAATCCCTACACTATTATATACAGAGTCCGGCAAAACTATGTAATAATATAATACCACTACATTTGTAACTTTTATTTTTTTTTTTTTCTTTATAGGAAACTATTTCAAATAAAAGTTATTTTACTTTTTTTGGACGTTCTGGCGATCTTCGTTTTTTATTTTTTCCAGTTCTCTTCGAGATATCACATCAAGCAGCCAGCAACCAGCAACCAGCAACCAGCAACCAGCAACCAGCAGCCATGGTTTTTTAAATATCACTGTATATTTTGATTATTTTTTTAAGTCAGTATATTATTATGGGTACGATTATATACAAATATCATTAGGTGACGTAACGAGGGTTTCGCGAAAATTAAATCATTTCGCAATGTGGACATTCGGCATCGCCCAAATACAATCAATAATTTAATATTTGATGATAACCCACATTTATAATAATAGTTACCATCGAGGCTACTTTATGTCCATCACATTAACCGCATCTTCAAAATGTCTACCATTTTTGGCTCAGTGACTACTCTGTCCATATATTATTCACAATAGAATACATTATATTCACAAGTCACTCACTTTTTTCCCGGGAAAAAAGTAATTTCATAAAAAGTGATATTTTGTTACCTGTCAACAAGGATAAAATGTCAAACGTTTTTTCTCGTCACAGAAAAAAAATAATTTTCTTGAAATACTCGTTTTCGTAACATTATGAGAATTTTATATAGTCATACGCAGAATAGTAGACTGTTACAAAAAAAGTGCAGGGTACTGCTATATACAAAAAAAGTTCTCGAAAACACCTGAAGAAATAAAAATCGAAGATCGCCAGATCATGCAGAAAAATAAGTCAAACATTTTTTAATTTGAAAAAGTTTCCTATAAATCAAACAGTTAAAAAGATATTGTTATTATTCCAAGCTTTTACCGGACCCTGTATAAAGGGTGACAACGAAAGCTTTATACAAGGCGTCATTCAGTTGCCTTTAAAGTTAAAAATTTGAAAGTCGAGTGGAAAGGGTAAGTTATTGAGACAAACATTTTTTTACAAAAAAACAATTGAATAATAATTCCAGTTTTTCCGGAAATTGACCCGAATCAAGAAATTTTAATGGAACCCTGTATATTTTCTTACACAGTTGGCTAAAGTTTAAAATTATCTTTTCAATGACATATCACAAACTGCATTTGTTTTCAAGATGGCGGCGTGAGAAGGTATTTTTCTTAAATTTAATATGGTGACATTATGACGTAACCGATGAAGCTTCTGTGAAACAAACGGTTAAAACAAATAATAGTTTGAGGTTTTGTATATTTCGAACTTTTTTTCGAAAACAATACATGAATACGTATTGTATTTCATCTTTCGTTAGGTCATTAAACACATTTTAATTTTAAAATTTAATAATTATCTCTTCCTATTCAAACTTTCGAGAAAAGTTAAGAAAAAAATGACTTGAAATATTTTATTCAATAATTTAAAATGTACCCCATTTCGTGAAAAATCTTTTTTTTTTAATTCAAGCAAAAAACCAATCCAAAACCTCAAACTATTTTTTGTTTTAATCGTTTGTTTGACAGAGGCTTACGTCATAATCGTTACGTCACTTATCGGTTACGTCATAATGCCGCCATATTGAATTTAAAAAAAAATACCTTCTCACGCCGCCATCTTGAAAACAAATGCAACTTGTGATATGTCATTGAAAAGAGAATTTTAAACTTTAGCCAACTGTGTAAGAAAATATACAGGGTTCCATTAAAATTTCTTGATTTAAGTCCATTTCCGGAAAAACCGGAATTGATAATATTCAATTGTTTTTTTGTGAAAAATGTGCGTCTCAATGACGTACCCCTTCCACCCGATAATTTTTAACTTTAAAGATAACTGAATGACACATTGTATAACGATTTAATCGTCACCCTGTTTTATTATTAAGTATTGACAACATATTTTCAATATATTTTCCGTTTTATTAACGAATATATTGTTACATTATTATTTTGCCATATTATCTACAAATATGGCAAAATAATTACTAAAGAAAATACTGCGCCTTATGCGAGATATACCCTTCATACCAGTCCAGTAGGCAGAGATTTTTTATGTGTTCTTGAAACATATAGGGCTAGTTTTGACGGTTTCCTATGTATTTTTAGGCGTACAATACAATGCGCGGGGTCCGTAGAATTGAAACCGTCCCTTATTTTTTTGAATTAACAATTTGTGAAAAAAACGCCTTTTTTTCACATTTCCGCTTATACGAGTATCTCCGTTCCTTGGCATATTTTATATAGCATGTGCATATTAGAAGTTGTAGCCTATTGAATTTCCAAAATGTTAAGCCCAACCCGAAGTCTCCACCTGCTATTGTTAACTTGCAAATGACTGCTGAAGTTGAAAAAGTGCTTTTTTTCACCATTTTTTTACGTCGAAAGTAGGGCGACTATGGTCATGAAATTTTGGAGGAAATCTTGGAGGGACTGCTGTTTGTAGTGTGGTTTACAAAAAAAAAATTCAGCTCGATCCGGTAATAACTTCTCGAGTAATTAACGATCACATTTTTTTGCAAGCCTTAATTAACAATGACGTTATTCCTTTGTTTATTGTACGATATTGACCGGGTTGTGCTAGAAAAATAATAAATCTCTTCAAGTTTGCGAGACTTTTTGAGATTTTGAAAAATATTTATTTGGGCCAGTTTTATAACGTTTTCTACGCTTCACACTACAAACAGCAGTCCCTCCAAGAAATTTCATGATCATAGTCCCCTACTTTCTAATAATGTTTTTCTAATGAGTAAAAAAATGGTGAAAAAAAAGCACTTTTTTCAACTTCAGCAGTCACTTGCAAGTTAACAATAGCATTTGGAGACTTCGGGTTGGGCTTAAAATTTTGGAAATTCAATAGACTACAACTTCTTGTATGCATATGCTATATAAAATATGCCAAGGAACGGAGATATAAGCGGAAATGTGAAAAAAATACGTTTTTTTTCCACAAATTGTTAATTTAAAAAAATTAGCGGACGGTTTCAGCTCTACGGACCCCGCGCGTTGTGTTCTACGCAAAAAAAATACATAGGTAACCGTCAAAACTAGCCCTATATGTTTCAAGAACAGTTTTTGATGATTTTAGCTCCCTGCCTACTGGACTATACGGCATATCTCTCAAATCGACCTCGTATAGGTTAAATAGTCAATTTTTTAACGTTGTGCAGTCTGAATTTTTTTATTTGTATATCTTTCCGATCAAAAGTCTGTATGGGAACAACCTTCAAAAAATAACTTTATGAGGTCAAACTTTCTGGACATTTCAAGACAAGCAAAATTTTTTATAAAAAAAGGACTTTTTTGTTGAAAAATTAAATTTGTTGTCCATTTCACCTATAGGTAACTCAATCCGAGGACACCCTGCATAATAGCACTACATTTTTAATTTTTCTTTTTTTGTATGTTTGCTTTATAGGAAACATTTCAAATAAAAAGTTATTTGACTGTTTTTGACGTTCTGGCGATCTTCGTTTTTTATTTTTCCAGTTCTTTTCGATATGTGACAGCCATCATCAGCGACCATGTTTTTTAAATATCACAGAGTATTTTGATTATTTTTTTAATCAGTCTATTATTATGCGTATGATTATATACAATTTTCATTAGGTGACGTAACGAGGGTTTCGACCAAATTAAGTCCTTTCGCAATGTGGACGTCGCCCAAATACAATCAATAATTTAATATTTGATGATAACCCACATTATAAAATAATAGTTACCATCGAGGGTAATTTATGTCTATACATTAATTGCATGTTCAAAATGTCTACCGTTATTGGGTCAATGACTAATCTGTCCATATATTATTCACAATAAAATACATTATATTCACAAAGCCTCACCCCTTATTGTCCTGTTTACACGAATAAATCGGGTTTTTAAGTGGGTTACGTTATTTGACTGTTCCAAATTACACTTGATTTACTTCCACCAGATTTTTAACTTTAAAGACAACTGAATGACATGTTGTAGGTATAACAATTTCATTGTCACCCGGTATAATTATGTAAGTATTGACAATATATTTTCAACATATTTTCCGTTTTACTAACGAATATATCTATAAATATGGCAAAATAATGACTAAAGAAAGTTACTACGCCTTATGCGAGATATACTTCATACCATCTCTCAAATCGACCTCGTAGAGGATCAAACGGGCAACTTTTGAAGGTTGTGTCCATAACAAAATATACAAACAGACATATCAAAAATAGAATTATACAAACAGACATACAACATATCAAAAATTTCACCATTTCACCAATCAGCCAATTTCACCGAAACCCAATTTCCATAAGGAATGTGCGGGGTCCTTTACTGCAACAGTTCATGATACCAAAGTCTAAAATTAGAATCAACTATAGACATCTAACAAACTACGGATTATTACAGAATTTGACGCTTGTTTTTTCTTAATTGTTGGACAGCTTGCTAAATCCGCTACAATAATTCCTCTCTGGTGTTTGAAATTTGTGCATATACTATATTTTTCATGTACCCCCAGAAGTAAAAATCTAGAGGATTAATCTCTGATAATAGAGATTAATTATAATAGAAATTAATAATGGAGACCAGATCTAGCTGACAATGTGACAGGACACTCTCAAATCCATAATAGATTACTTTATGGATAATTTAAAATTAAACATTTTGAATTGAAATATGTTTGTTTATTTATTACTTTTGTGTTTTTTTAGTTTTAGAATTAAGTCTACTTTATGCTCCAGAAATTTGAATGTAATAATACGAAACACCCTGCATATTAAATGACATACAGTAGACTCTCGCTGATGTGAACACACGCTCACGTGAACAGCTCGCATGAACATTGATGAATGTATACTTGTATAGTACAAGCTGTTCCGCTTTAGACGGTTTCATCCATAACTCTGTTATTGTAAATTTAAGAAAAAAATGTTTCAAATAAAATTTACCCAAAATACTGGGGTGCATATTTGTAAAATGTTTCTAATGCTCCATTTTCTGTAAACGCTACACAACTTCGGTATTTTAAATAGAACACCATAGTTGTAAATTTTTTGGATACCCCTCTAAATTTTAGTTCCACTTTAGTAACCATATATGATACCTAAAGTATACTGTTTTGGAGATAATCAACAGTTTGTTTTTTTTAAATATCACGATAACTGCACTCTAAATACTTCCAAATAGCGTCTAAATCAAAAAAGTTTACTCGATTCGTTATGAATAACTGGAAAATTCGATTGGTCATGAATTACTTTGAATTAATTTTCTTTGTTGCAAAATGTTGTACATTATTCTGTGACGCAAATACCAGTTGTGAAACCTGACTATTCCAACAGCAATCACTTTTTTTTCAAATGGAATGACCCACATTAAATGCTACTGTTAAATGCGAAATAAAATTGTCTTTTAACTAGTATAAGGTTGTTATATGAACATATGAGTCTTCATCAATTTTAGAGGAAAAATAGTTTCTTTCAAAAGTTCCTGAAAAAAGAGATGAGGCTTTAAAAGATTAAAAGAAGTAGGCTTTGACAATATTATTTATAGCATTTACTGGCAACAATGAACATAGAACGTCGTAAAAACGAAACGCAAACGAAAATAATACAATTATAATAAAAATAAATAATAAGATAAATAATAAAAAACACAATAAAAATAAAATACATTACATGCATATTCAAAATTTTAGATCCAGATCTCGAAATATTTCCAAGGTCACCACATCTTGCGGCTTCTTTTAATGAAAATTTATAAAATGTTTATAACAAGTCTCCAATACTCCACCAACAACTAAGCCATCCTGTGTCATGCGTCAACCTATCACGGTAGCACGGTTTCGGGAAGTTTCTCCAGATATACTAGCCAATGTGGAACGGTCGTTTAAAAATGGAACTCGTTTGTGTATTGATCAAAACAGACGAAATTTCATACTCTGAATGTAAAATAGTTTATGTGTGTACTAGCGACCCGCCCCGGCTTCGCACGGAAATATAAAAAATGGTTATTGTGGGTTATCCCTAAGAGATAGACATATACCATCGCGGACTTTTTTGTAGACCTTTTTAAGGTGTACAATATTGTAGTACATTATTTTGATCTATCTCGTAGAGTTCAGCCAGCGTTTGCAATGTAAGCGCAAAAAAAATATGTTTATTTACGACATCACATTAGAAACCTCTAAAATTATCAGTGTTTCTCTACTATATTATGCATGTATTATACATATAAACCTTCCTCTTGAATCACTCTATCTATTAAAAAAAAAACCGCATCAAAATCCGTTGCGTAGTTTTAAAGATCTAAGCATACATAGGGACAGACAGCGGGAAGCGACTTTGTTTTATACTATGTTGTGATGATGATAATTTTTATTATATTTACTTATTATACATATTTTATTATTTATTTTTATTATTATTTCTTATTTTCGTTTATGTTTAACTTTGGAAAAGGACCGATTTTTCCTCGAAAACTGATGAAATGGATATGGACAACCATACAGTACGAATCATCCTAATGCGTACATAGCAGAATGAAGGGGAATTGATAAGTTAACTTATATCTTGAATACATCCCACCACATGAGGTGGGAATGAATCGCGAACCAATCGCGAGCTCAAGCGTGAAGAAGACATCCGGTATGTCGTTTCAACTTCTAACGACCAAACAACTATCCCCAACTAACCAAACGACGATAATCGTCTAGTCCTCTAGTGCTGGCGCACTGAATTTGAAATCTTGTTTTCGACACGCCCAGATGCTGCTAACGTAGTTGCATGTGTTGACTTCTGACACATCATAACAGAGTGGGACTGAGGTCACTATTATTACGAAAGGATAGTTCGCAGAAAATACATCGTAATAAGATAATAAATACAACAATAAACATACTGAGGGGCTAACTATTACATGATGCAGCCGTATTTAGGTGTCGTAACGTTAGTGCTCACGAAACATGACACTTAAAAACTTATCTACAAAGCTTATAAAATTTGGGCCTAAAACGCCAGAAGATATAAAGTTACAATTTATTAGATTTTTTAATTACCAATTATTAATGCTGAACTCCGATTTTCTAAAAACAAGAGACAAAAAGTTATTTCACGAAGATATATAGATAAAAAGTAATATTACTGTAGCATATTGACCCATATTATTGCAACTTATTTCCTGTCCTGTTAGACAGTTGCAGTTTTCTTCCAATTGATTTGATATTATTTAATGAATTTTACCTTTAAACCAACACAATATTCAGTCACAATATTCAATAACAACAACACAGTCTTTCTTGACAAATTTTTATACCTGCCAAACAGGTATTTGGAACAGGTATGCCCTTGGAATATGAACACATCATTACCATTACGATTACGATTACGTATGGGGTAGGTACATGTGTATGCCCTGTGCTCTTAAGCGATGCTTATTGTGCCCCCATAGTCTAGTCATTCCATTAGTCCTGATTCTTAAAGAAATTTAAGGACAGTTTCTAATGGAGCGTCTGTCACTTCTTTTGGTTCTATTATTCGATTGCCCACTCATGCGACATTATTCTATATGTCGCATGAGTGGGCAGTGTCTCGTAAACAGTCCTACTATTCATCTCAGCTGGTTTCTACCCAGTTTTATGAAGTCTTTTGACTTGTCCCAGGATGGTTCACCAATTAATATCCGCGAGTGTCTCAACCCTAGGACGTTTGCCCAGTGCGATATCTGTTTTTCTCTTAATAGGTCCTTCATGACCCTCCTGGCTGTCCGGTAAGCCAGACCGCAGGTGGGTTCCGGCCCTATCAGTGGAACCGCCGCCCCTTTCTTTGCGAGAAAGTCCGCTCTTTCGTTCCCTTCATGGCCTTGGTGCCCTCATCCACTTGAGAGTGATACTGTTGTGTTCCGCTAGTTGTGTTAGCGAATCCATACAGTCTCTAACTACCTGGGAATGTATTTCTACAGCTACAGGGCTTTGAGTGCTGCTTGGCTGTCAGAGGATCTGGATCCTCTTATTTGTGTAAGGCCTACTGGTCATCTCCTATGCGCAAGCGGATATTGCAGTTATTTCTGCCTGAAACACTGTTGCCAAGTTCCCCAAGTTCATGCTGATATCGCACCCTGGGTCTCTATTTGTTGTACCCGCTCCAGTGCTTTGTTCCGTTTTGGACCAATCTGTTTACCAGATGGTTCCATTCTGCTGGACTGGCGTGTGACTTCTGTCTTCCTCTCCCTCATTCGGTACGATCACCCGATAAGGTTTGTGGAAGGCTATGTCACGGCCAATTCTGTCCGACCGCATGTTTAACATGCGGTTTTGCTTTAATTCTTTGAATAACTCTATATGGAATCCCCCGTTTTGTGGTGGTTACTACATATCTGGAAATTTCTAGCTTGTAAGCTACCATCAGAGCCTCCGCCTCCAGAACAATGTGTAGAGGCGAAAGACACAGCATTGCTTACATAGCTGCAGTGGTCGTTGATTGCATGGCCCCTGTTATTCCTAAGCAGGTAAGTCTTTGCAGCTTGCCTAGTTTTGCTATGGCTCCTTTTTTCTAGCTTTGTGCCACTAGATGCGAGACCCATATGTTACCATGGGAATTATCACTTTGGAATATATCCAAAGTGCATTTGCTGGTTTTAATCCCCATGTCTTACCAACCATGCGTTTGCAGGCCCATAGGGCGCTGGTAGCCTTGTTGGCACTTCTTTCCAGGTGAGCCCCAAAGTTTTGTGTCTAATACTAGTCCTAAGCACTTAACTTAGTTACTCAGTTGGAGTTTATTTCCCCACAGGTGAAGTCCCTTCAGATCTTGAAGGTTTCCTCTTTTTGTGAAGGCAACTACGGCTGTCTTTGAGGGGTTAACGCTTATCCCCTCTTTCTTGCACCATCCTTCTACTATTCTCAGGGCACGTTGCATGAGATTGGATACAACCCCTGCAAACCTCCCACCGACTAGAATAGTGATGTCGTCCGCGTATCCTTACGCATGTGTGCCTCCTTGTTCTAGTTGCCAGAAAAGACTGTCCACCACTAAGCTTCACAGTAGAGGCAACAGTACGCCTCCCCTCCGGACAGCTTTTGGCAGCCACTATCCCTCTGGTTAAATTGCCAATGGAGCTTGTTATTTATTATCCTGTCTCTAATCATGGAGTTGATCCAGTCTGAGAGAGGCAGTCAAACTCCTAGATTTTCGACAGCTCTCTTAGTAGAGTTAAAAGAGGTGTTATAAAATACTCCCTCTATATCCAGAAAGGTCCCTAGTGCCATTTCTTTATTTCCTAGGGCCCGTTCAATCCTGCTTGTGAGTTCATGGATGCTAAGTTCACAGGATTTGCCTGCTTGGAAGGCATACTGGTGTCGGTGCAAAGGGTTAATGTGGCTTAACGTGGCTTAACGTGGCTTAACGTGGCTTAATGCCACGTCCCTGATATGTCTGTCCACTAATTTTTCTAGCGTCTTTAGTAATGACGCTGTTAAGCTGATGGGGCGAAAGGATTTTGCCTGGGCATAGGATTCACGCCCAGGTTTAGGTATGAATACTACCTCAGCCTTTCGCCAATCTTGTGGCACATAGCTCAGGTCCAGGCTAGCCCTAAACAATGCGCACAGAGGAGAGGATAGTGCTTCCAGCCCCTGTTGTAACATTATTGGCATTATCCCATCTGGGCCCGGTGATTTATATGGTGCAAATGATTTCAGAGCCCATATAATCTTGGTTTGGTCAACTAGTTTTTGAGCTAGTCTCCAACTCTCCCGTGTTCCCCGAGTATTCGGTATTTCAGGGTCTGAGTTGTTGGTTTCTTTGGGTGTGCTGCCCGGGAAGTGTGTTTCCAGAAGTAAATCCAGAGTCTCCTCCCCTAATATAGTACACCCACTCTGTGGGTTTTGCAGTGATCCCAGTTTACCCTGGTTGTCCTTCTTTCTGCAGCATCTTCTGGAGTCTTGCGCCTTCCTCGCAGTGTTTCCTCCAGGATTTTTCTTTTGCCTTTCTAACGGCATATACATATCCTCGACGGTGCATTTTGTATTCTTCCCATCGTCCAGTCCTTTTAGCCTGGTTAAACAATCTACGAGTCTCAAGGAGGAGAGCTCTGGATTCCACCAAAGGGTTTCCTGTCGAGCTCTCCTTTGCTTAAGGGGGCACCTTTCCTCGTATGCGTGAATGATAGTTTTCTTGAAGAATTCATTCATCAGTTCCACTTCCATAGGTGTCTTTGGTCTAGCCGGACATTGTTTCAACCCCTGCCCTAGTATTTCTCTAAAGAGATCCCAGTTGCAGGTTCTTGGATTTCTGTACGTCAGTACCTCTCCCCGTGGAAGTGCAATATTGAATATTATATATATATGTGATCAGAGAGTGACTCCCCTTGCGAAACGTACCATTCTCTTATTTCGTTGCACACCCGAGGTGTGCCGATTGTTATGTCGATAACTTCCTTCATCGCGTCCGTGACAAATGTGGGTTAGTTACCGCAATTTGCTATTTCTAGGTTATTAGTAATAATAAATTCTAAAAGTGACTCACCTCTATTGTTGGTTCCAGTGCTCCCCCATACGATGCGGTGTGCGTTGGTATCGCAACAAAGCACTAGTTGTTCACCAGTTCTCTGAACTCTGGGGTGAGTGGTTGTCCTGGTTGGTCATGTGGAAGGTATGCGGATCTAATAATTAGGCTCTTGTCACTCCCTTCCATGTTTATATTTGCTCTTAATACCATCAGGTCCCTCGTGCAGAGTTCCCATAATGGCAGTAGGTATTTCTTTTCTTTGTCAGGGTGCATATCCTAGGGTGGTCCCCAAGGAGGCCGATGCCGCCTTACAGTGATGTAGATTTATCTGTAGGATCGTGAATGTACCTACCTTAGTTCTGGGATGTTTCCCCCGACATCGACGCAGGTGGTTCCCTGTCTAGCGGGGGCCCTCCTGTGTCGACTTCCATTGGATCCTCCGCAGCCCCCACTGTATTCTTCCCCAGGGCCTTAAAAAGGACCCTGGTTAGGTAAAGTAGGGTTCGCATTGAAGCCCTTCCAGCGCCCTCCAAGATTGCTGGCTCATCAGTATGATAAGTTGCTGTCCCTTAGGGTCCAGCTTCTTATCAACTATTGTTCAGGTATCCGTATGGAGCCCTGGATTTTGGATGTCAAGACTACCTAGTATTTCTTCCGGTTCCATGGCTGGCCCCGGAATCCATACTAGTGTCCTGACTGGTTTTGGGACTGGTTTTTCCTTTTCATCAGTGATGGTAAGTTTCACCCCTGGCCAGGGTTTCTAGCACTCGCGCCGCCCAGTCCTTAGTGAACTGGTCAGCACATGAAGCCAACAGGAAGCCCCCTTTCAAATAAACTCCAGAGAACCGGGGTCCCGATTCTCCTCGTTTAGTCGCCCTCAAAGCTTGGCGGAAGGCGGCCCTAATTAGGTCCGTCTGCTCCCCGCTTAGGGCTTGGTCTGGATAACCTTGTGGCATTATTGTCACTCAAATATCGACATGACCGCTGCATACGTGGTGGATGGTTGTGCCATTCCACCTGCCCTTTTGAGTGGCCGTGCTAGTGGGCTGGTTGTATCCCCCTCCGGACGGCTGCGTTTGACGCCGCCGGCCTTTGGAGTTTCCCCCGTTGGCTTTTGGGTTCGGAGGTCCCAACACATTATACCTGAACACAT
This sequence comes from Aromia moschata, assembly GCA_029963805.1. Taxonomy (NCBI): domain Eukaryota; kingdom Metazoa; phylum Arthropoda; class Insecta; order Coleoptera; family Cerambycidae; genus Aromia; species Aromia moschata. The sequence goes on along the minus strand of JAPWTK010000139.1, from coordinate 418,640 downwards.
CATACCTGTTATCATAAAATTCTGGATACTTCTGGACGTAGCAACGGGATCTAGAATTTTACAAGGTATGATGTCTTCCTATTTTAAAGGTATACCTGTTCCAAGTACATGTTTCCATAACACCTGTTTTGACGCAAGTAAAACTAATACTTCGTCAGAATAAAGGTAAAATTCCTTAAGTAATACAACACTGGGTTGTTGTAAGTAAGTAAATTCGCCTAACTTTGACATAAAAATGTACCATTTAATATGTATTTAATATCCACATATGTACGCAATATAGTAACTCTTACTGTATATTAGTTAAAAGGTAATTTAATTTCGCGTTCTACGGTGTAAGTTAATGTAGATCATCCCATTTGAAAAAAAGTTATTGCAGGTGGAAAATTGTCAGGTTTAACAATTGGTATTTACAACACAGAATAACGTACAACACTTTGCAACAATAACAATGAAAGAGTAATTCATGACGAACTGTCAAACCGCATGTCTCTACCTTTTTTGTTTTGGATGCTATTTAGAAATATTTAGAGCGCTGTTATCGTGATTTTTTTCTTTTTCAAAAACAGTTGAATATCTTCAAAACGGTGGGTGTCAGCTACCACGTATGGTTAATAAAGTTGATCTACAATTTAGTGGAGTATCAAAAAATGTACAAATATACAGGGTGTTTTAAAATAACGAAGTTGTATAGCGATTACATGAAGTAGAGCACCCTGTATTATTTGAAATATTTTACAAATATGCCCATCATTTTGAGTAGTTTTTATTTGAAACATTTTTTTCTTAAATTTACAATAACAGAGTTATGGAATAAACTGCCTTAGGTGGAACACCCTGTATATCCAGCAGTGTGCACAGACAGTGATTAATAGATGGTCTCGGTAGTGTGGACAACCTGTTCACAACCAAAGTCGAAATTTTTAACTCTTTATGAGAAATAAAAAATGTTACACGAAGAACGTTTTTGCGTCGTACAATTTCAATATATTGCAGTAGCTGTTCAATGATCAGCCAAAGGGTCCAAAATTAAGAGCACCTCAACTGCTATATTACAATTTCAAATGACAAAATTCAAATTATTAAATAATTAAACTCACCATTCATCATTTAGTTTAATTTTACTTCACATGAGACTTAATTTTTGTTTCATTTTACTAAAGCTTTAGAATGGTAATTACTTGGTGCATCTATCTACATACTGTCACTTCTGTCAACATGCTCCTGTTTTTCTGTTCACACTAGCGAGAGTCTACTGTATTTTTGAAAAGCTTTAAAAACCCTTTTCAAGCATGTCATGGCCAATTGTGGTTTCCATTTAAAAAAAATTCTACAGAAAAAAATCCTGATATACCAAAAAATGATATACCTATCACTAAAACAATATCAAAATTATTCAAATTGTGGCTGCTACAGCGATGGTCAGAGATGGTTGTTTTTTTCACAAATTGGCTGTGACAAAAACTAGAAATTGTATCAAAAATCTGGTTAGTTTCGTGAATTTCTCTGAAAAAAAGCAGCCAAGGTTCGCGAAAACGGCATCTACTATCTATTGTAATAACCGATATACTTTAGAAAACCACGAAAATGGGACACAATGTACATATAAGGAACTTTAGTAAATCCGTTATCATATATGGATACTACGTAAAAAAAATAAAGGCGACAATCATGTACAAAACTAACCCTGTACAAATGTAGGTTGTTACCTTAATAGACAGTATTTAAAACAGATAAAAAAATTTTAACATAAATTTTAGTTACTACATAGTAAAGTTCACAAAAAAATCGTCCAATCTTCTTCGATCTCCCCTCAGGCTGTACGATGAGTAACTAGAAAAACATATAAGGAATATAATAAAAACTTGAGAAAACATATATGTATGTAATAGGTAAACAAGTAAACGTCACGACGCCTAGCGAATACTAATTTTTTTGCAGTTTGTATGAGTGAGGCGCAGCGAATAAAAGAACAATCGAATTCTAAAACAAAAAAATAGGCCATAAAAAAACAAAAGTCAAACGTAGTCACTCCTAGCCTCGAAATCCAAAATAGCACCTTTCAAGATTTTTCCTAAACAACTAAAAATGTTGGAGATAAAATGTACTGTTTTTCTCTAATGTAAATGACCTAAAGTTAGCAATGCAATCCCAATGAAAAGGGTACACCACGTACATGGTGATCATTTTATCTTTTCACCACCCCATTTTATTCGCAAACGGCTAATGGAAACTGTAAAATCATGTTCCTACCGTCTGAGACTAGAATTTGGCGTGTATACAAAAAGGAAGAAAACTAAGAAGCATAAAGCCATCCGTGGCGACGTTTCGATTAATTTTGTTTCCAGAAACCTACCGGTTTTACGGCATCGTTGAAAACCTTGTTGTAAATTATTTAACAGTAGGCCACATTTTTCAATTAAACCGCGAAAAAAAGATCATACACCATAGTTTTACTGATTGTTACCCAAAATTAAGGTAGAAACAAAATATCGATAATTCTGCACAGTGACTTATAATCGTGAATTTATCTGAGTCGGTATAAATTGTATTGTATGTTATACATGAATTGATACACTGGATTGTTTAAATTTTGTGTCTGCCTTAATTATCAGTTTTGTTTATCTTAATTTCAGGTAAAAATTAGTGAAATGTAATATTTTCTATGGTTTATGATCTTTTCCCAACGCTTCATTGAAAAATATGGCTACAACTAAATATTTTGCTGTACATAAATTAATATTAATATATTATAAATCTTAATATATTATAAATCACGCGTAGTGGGTCATAATTTTTTAAGAAATTAAATTATCAAAATACAATATTTGTAAAATAATCTCCAAATTATAAGAGCTCTCCAACGATGCAATAAAATTTGTATGTTTCTGGAAAAAAGCTTCGTGCAGTTTTATTTCTTTTATATGCACCAAATTGTAGCATCAGATGGTAATAACATGGTACTTTTTATAGATTACAATTTTCTTTAACCGTTTACGAATAAAATGGAAAGGTCGAGATAAAACATTCACCGTGTGATTGATTTATCATAGAAAATGAGTTTTTCTCAGAAACGGCTGAGAGAAGTTATGGTCGATGTTTTGTTGAATGTATCTGCTGCGTAAACTGCTAGCTAAATGAATATATTATTTACATATGTATAGAGGATATAAATTATTTGCCTTTACTAAAGCCAGAAGCTTCCGCCTTTTAAGAAAGAAATAAGAAATATATCTTAACGATGCTAAGCATCGCAAATCGCCTCATTTTTTTAGCAATATACATTGTTTATGAATCTTGCTTTTTTTTGTTTTTTTTATTTTATTTTCATTTATCTAAACATCCACACAAAAATATTATCAACGCACTAAATAGTCTATTACTAAATTTCATACCATTAAGGGCATATTGTAATGCAAATAAGAACTGAGTATTAAACCGCATTCAACTTTAAAAACTCCCAGGACTTAACTCTTGCGTATCCACCATTTTACAATCGTAAAATTTATTAAACTTTCAAAAATATCTGATTTTACTTCAAATTTAGTTTTCTTTATTTCTTCAAGACAAGTGTGAAATTATGAGTGAAGAACTGTTTTTGACTTAAATTTTGGTGAAAAATGAAGTATTAAACTATTATAAGAAGAAACTATATTTAGAAAAGTACATTCTAATGAACTAAGAAACTGTTACTAGTTGTGTTCAAATAACAATGGTGCCCATATTGAACATGTATTAAATGTTCTTTTGAATTAAATGAAACTTGATTGTTTGTTGTAAAATATGTTTACTATTATTGGGATTATGGGTTTAAATAATTATAGACACAACTAAGAGTCACGCAGTTTATTATTATTACTTTGTAGTTCACTCTATAAAGGGTTGGGATATCATCATAACATAGTATAAAACTAAGTCGCTTCCCGCTGTCTGTCCCTACCTATGTATGCTTAGATCTTTAAAACTACGCAACGGATTTTGATGCGGTTTTTTTTAATAGATAGAATGATTCAAGAGGAAGGTTTATATGTATAATACATGCATAATATAGTAGAGAAACACTGATAATTTTAGAGGTTTCTAATGTGATGTCGTAAACCGTGCGAAGCCGGGGCGGGTCGCTAGTACACTATATACTAATATACAGGTATCTCAACGAGAACAACGAACGAGAGGGCTTGTGTTTACAATTCTTTTGGTCAGCGTTTTCCGCTAGCAACTTGGCCCTGGTGTGAATTATATAAACATCATCAATATGTCATATGAAATACATTACATAAACAAGTTGCTTTAATTTTTGATATCTCCAACAATTATAAATTATACAATTTCAGCTATTAAAACCTAGGTTTAATATATTTTTTGTTGTAAATGAAAACACATTTACTTATGTATCTGTTGAACGAGCAACAGCCTGGAAAAATGCAATTTTAAATATTGCAACAATGTTTACTATTCCTCTATATTTATATAGATACATCAAAAACATTTTTAAGAAGTCAGAAAAACAGGTACTTAGGTACATACCTAGTTGCTAAAAAAATCATTGAGCCATGAATTATATTCATTTAGTTAGCAGTTTACAAGAAAAACAGATAGGCACTCAATAATAAATTGACCATAACTTTTTAAACATTCAATATACAAGAAAAAAATTTTAAATATAAAAAGAACTCATAATTGATATACCGCTGAAAACAATTTGTTGTTATGCATCGCGACGTTTAGAGTCATTAAGACATATTTTTATTATTGCCTTAACTTTTAGTGAAGGTAAGTAAGTAAAAGTGAGTTTTGTGACCTTTCACAAAAATTAATTTCTCTGGGCCGTTTCTGAGAAAAACTCACTTCCTATGATAAATTGATCACCCTGTACATATTTGTAACGCATCCATTTGTACACGCTTTTCATTTATATAGACTACGACTCTGGCAATCGATAATTTAACTATAATCGTTGCGAAGTATACGAATAAGTACACGTAGGTATATTATTTGGGATTTTAAATGAATAAACATCCTACATTGTCCTTCACGAAGGTAGAAAGGATCGAGCTCTTAACTATTTACAACAATGAATCAAGGTTTGTCATTAGTACAAAATATAGAGTACATTATATTCTCGTTGTTAAATTAAACTATTAAATTACTATGCATTTGATACATAATAACACATCAGTAAACACGCACTTTTCAGATGTTAATAATGTACGAAGTACGATGATATTCACTTTAAACTACAATTTATGAATATAATTTAATAATTTGTATATGAAGATAAGCTTTGCACTAATAACAATAAAAAAAATTTAACAAATTGAAAAACAGGTGTCATTCTAGAAAAAAAAATGCAAATAGAGGTAGGAATATACATTATGTACTGGTAGTAAATCATGTTTTGGTATTACACATTAAGCTATCTGTTGAAATATTTAATTTTATACAGCGGGTGGCCCATTTGTTGACTTGACATACACGTTGAACGCCAGATGAAATGTGATTTCTAGACCTAGACCCTAGATGTTAATAACAGATGCGTACTTTACCAGGGGTGGCTTCAGGATACCAATATCAGCAACGCTACGAAATGTTAAACATGTCTTAATACCTTATACATGTGATAGTGATTATTGTAGCCCAACTAATCGGCAAAGAAATCATAGTCACAAGACACAGAACTTGCATACACACGGTAACCGACGCTATAACGTGTCTGTACTAGGCACTCGAGTTTCCATAAATTATCAATAACTGTTCCATATGTTCAGGAGCTAGGCTCTGGCGCCTGTCACTTAAAATCCACTTATAAGATAAAAAAGAGCTTTCAACGTCTACAGACGTAACTGGAGCATATTTAAAATAAGTAGCTTTGTAACGAGGTCACATTTATATATTGTTCAGAGACATCCACCTCTTTGCCTGTAAATAAATCCACAATACGACACAACGGGGTCAGGATTACTCTGAAAAACGGTTTCAAATTTCTGTTTTACCCGTTCAGAAACTCTTCTATTACATTAGTGCATGTCCTTTTTAGGCGCCGACCAGCCACCTTCATGTAGGCTGCCGCATCCGTCAGCAGTAACAATACATGGCGTTTATTTCCTTCAAAGTTCTCCTAGAACTATAGTGACTAAACTGCTAGTCACACATTTACTAATTGTTTTCGCAGTTGTGCTAAGACAAAAATATAAAGAAGTTAAGGAGGACATAAGGAGGTCAAGAGTACAAAAATGTTAATGAGGACAAAAGGAGTTTACTGAGGACAAAGATAGTTGGAGGTTAAGAGAAGGACAAAAGGAGATAAAGAACAATATTTAGAGGGCAAAGGGAAGATAAAAGGAGGACAAAGGAGGACAGAAAGAAGACGAAAGGAAGGCAACGGTGGAAAGGAGAATAAGGAGAACCATTGGGTTAAAGCCCAAAAAGGGGTTAAGAGCGAAAACAGAAGGAAGTTAAAGACGGCAAGAATAACAAATGAAGGTTCAGACGAACACGATCGGAGGGCAAACAAAAGGACAATAATATTAAGATTAAAATGAGATTAAGGATGAAAAGGAGTTCAAATAGAGGTTGTGGAGGACAAGCAGAATCAAAAGAGGTTATAAAGAATAAAAGGTGATTAAGGGAAACAAGAACAAGGACAATAATATTAAGATTAAAATGAGATTAAGGATGAAAAGGAGTTCAAATAGAGGTTGTGGAGGACAAGCAGAATCAAAAGAGGTTATAAAGAATAAAAGGTGATTAAGGGAAACAAGAACAGCAAAAGGAAAATAAGGGGATTATAAGGAGGTTAATTAGGGCAGGAAGATCGAAAAGTTCAGAACCACAATTTAGAGTAGGAGGTTAAGGTGAACAATAATTATGTCAGAGATGACAAGGAGGCCAATTAGTCAACGTCATGGACGTCATAAATGTAAAATAAATCAAGTATATCAGGGATATCAAATAGGTCTTAACCTAAAAGAGACTAAGATAGTCTGCACAACACAATACAGTCTGCATGTGTAAAGGGTTTTTACTTTAAAATGGTGGGGGTTGAAGTCGGTAACTTTTCAAAATACAAACTTAAAATTAATTGTAGTAATTACACAGTGGATGGAGCTCTATATATATGGAACCCTATTCTTCCTCTGTACTGAACAGAATACGTGAAGACACAGTGTCTTCACTTAATTATCGAACGTGATTATCGTACATGTTTCGTAATGTAGTAGGATGTGGGATTTTCCGGTCCATATAGGTTTCGAGAAAATCACGTAAACCAGGATTCTTTAATTTGTCTAATGGAATGTCACTGGCTATAAATGCTTTCGTACGTTCATAGAAAAAAACGCAAGTTATTAGAACTCAAAGAGGCATGGCTGTTCACATATCTTGTTACTTTAGATTTATCTGAGAAATTTATACTTCTTCCAAAAAAATTACAAAATATATCATTTTCATTAATACGTAAATCCCCATAAAAGTCAGGATTACCGTCAATTCATGTTTGAAATAGATCTTGTCTATTTTTGCGTTCTTTTGGCATGTCCAATTATGTTGTCCAAGCGTTCTAAATCACAATGACACTGATACGAGTAACGAAACACTCGGTATATACCTGCAGTAGACGAAATGCCACAGCGCGGGTATTCTCGACGGAGCGTGACTCGAAACTGGTTTTATTGCGATGTGATATTATGAATGATATGTTATTGCAAGCGCACAACACTATTTATTTCGATCCTCTCGTATGTTTACGAGGACAGTCTATAATTCGTTGTGTTGTGCGAGTCATTATTGAAATTGCTTATTTTAAATTTATTAATTACATGGTTTGTATATAGACTATTTCATATACAATGCCGTGTTCCCCCTGATGTGCTCCTGTTACGCTTCGCGACTTACAGTCTTTCTGATAAGCTCATTGAACCTAGAAACATAACAGTGTTTTAAGCAGGCCTGCTCCAAACAGCCCTACATTGGACTGGTCTCTAAAAGAGGAGGAGGAGAGGAAAAAATCAGTGACTAATTGTAGCACGTAAGAGATTCGGTGACCCAATTTCACATCTAAATATAATTAAGAAATATTGATCCCTTGTTGATGTTTTTATTATAGAACATTAAACAATATGAAACTAAGTTACGAAGTTCGAAATTTCCGGATTTTTTTTCCGAATTATTACCGAAAATTTTTTCGAGGTCTCAAATGTTATGAAAATTATCGAGGGATAAGTCGAAGACGAGGGATAATTTTCCTACGATATTAGAGATCGAAAAAAAATGACGGTGACTGAAGCAAGCACGTGGGCGATTCGGTAAAAAAATCAGATTAAATAATATGATTAAGAAATTGTGACATATTGTTGACGTTTTTGCAGAAGAGATTAATATCGACAGGTCTGAGTTATCTCCATCAGCCATCACGAAATTAAGAATTGATTACACTATTGTTTCTCACGATTTAATAATAGTACCGAGTAACGGTTACAAAGTGCTGTAAATGACTTACTGGTTCTAATTTACGAGCTTGTATCAAATATAAACGGGACCGATTTTTTTATTGTAGCTTTATTTTACATTTACAAATATGTATTATTTTTCTACATAGTCTCCCGCCTCACACATGCATTTTTCTCATCAAAATGGGAACTTTTTAATCCCGTCATCATAAAAACTCTTCCGAACGAAATGTTCAAGTAGCCATTGAAGCACCAACTGCTCTCCGCTTGGTCGTCGTCGAAGCGCTTCTCTCAAGGGTCCAGAAAGATCACAAGTCTTGGCAAGTAGGGACGTCTATGCCGGCTTTGTCTTCAACAGCCACTGTTATAATTTTTAGTGCTACACCAATTAAAGTAATAAAACATTATAAAGTGGGCGTTCTTATCACTCACACGTTCACTCGCGGCAGGTAATTATTTCTGGCCTGATTCTTGAATTTTGAAATAAATTCAAAAGTTAAAATTTGTGCCGATAAAATGTTTCCTTCCTTGATTTTTATCAATTTCGTAGATTCTTAGTAGAGAAGCAGACTTCGAGATTGAATCGCTATATGCAGAAACAACACATGTCCAAAAGACCAATTTTAGAGGAAACGAAAAAAACACTGCGAGGTCTATTCCAGGCAATATAAATCACATTAAAAAAGGCCAAAACGATAGTTTAAAGTGATCCTAAGGATGTGACAATCTGACTTAAATTAAAAAATATAATTTAAATTTCCTAGAATTTTTCAAAAAAATGGACATGTGTCGTTTCTGCGTAGCTTGGATTTTAAATAAGAAACGTTGTTCTATTTCAAAATAAAAGTATATTATAGAAAGTTTACACATTATTATATTTATTCTCTAATTGGTGGTAGTAGGATATAGAAGTATTGTTGCATAAAACTCTTGAAAATCTTCCTCCACAAACGCAGCGCATTTTTTTTATATGTTCCAGTTTGCTTGATTTTCTTGCAACTTGTCCTAGTGGATATGCTGCAGCAGATGGAAAAATCGTCATAATTTTACACTCGACCCCTCTTAAGTCACCTTTGCTTAATTCACATCCCCTCTTATTTCACCACGTTTTCCCCCTATTATGTCACGAAACCGTCCCTCTTAAGTCGCCGCCTGTAAAAGTTTTAGAACTACGTTTGGAAATTGAATTCTCGCATGAATACAATTTTTATTAAATAAACCTAAAACAAAAATAAATAAAAATAATAAACCTAACCTTTAAAATAGGTTAGGTGTCTTTTAAAAATATTTAACCTTTAAAATATTCATTCAAGTGGAAAATTGAACTTTGTCACGCACGACTGGGTGTACTTACGTTGATTTTTTTGTTCATTTGGCTCATTTTTGGTTATAACAAGTGCTGTGGTATATCTCTAAATATTTCTTTTTTGCAGCTAAAACACGAAAATGTTGAGATTATGATCGCGACTTAAGAGAGACTAAATTTCGCGACTTAAGCGAGACGATGATGCACGGATTTGGTGACTTAAGAGGGGTTCGAATGTACCTGGTTGCTGGAGTTTGAACGTATGCTTATAAGCTCGATAAATTCCAAGACAGCAACACATTCCTTATTTTCGCTCTTGTAAATAAACTACGAGTAGGTACTGATGGTAAAATTAACTTTCGAATTTCGTGGTAAGCTTTTTGAAATTGTTTCCTCAGATATACAGTTTTTTTTTTATAAAAATTTGACCACCAATCTTTAAAGTTAACTACATCGCTTGTTGTAACTTATTTCACTGAAAACCTGTTGGTGGTGCTGCTAGCTACAATAAGCTCTGTTAGTTGATGAACTGTGAAAATTCTTTCGGTTTTTCTCAATTTGCGTTTTATTATCGCAAAGTCTCTGTCACAGGGGAGGAATGAATGTCTCCTAACTGGAAAATAGTGAATACTTTTTTAACATTGGGCAGTATCGGTTAATGCAAGGAGCATGCGTACTAAGGTATGATTTTTGTTTTGCCCCCAGCAATTATCGCTAAAGAGGTGCAGTTCAGTCATGTCATGATAATAAGACAACTGCCAAAGCAATCAACTGACTAATGCCTAACTGTCTAAAATCAAAACACGCGCTAAGGAACAACCTGACATGTCCGGGACGTATGCTGTTCTGTGTAGTATCCCTGAAATACATATATTGGTGTTTATTATAAACTAGACATTAGTACGTGTGTGGTTTTTGCATAGCACGGTGAATTTACCCATGTAGATGTAATTTTCATCATAAACTCATTTTGGCCAAAAATGGACATGTGTTGTTTATGCATATAGCGATCAATTAGTTGATGCATTAGTAAATTTAATAATATCACTGAAACAATTCAGTTACTAGTAATACGTTACAGATGTTCAGGATTGTATTAATAATTAACACAATGCATAAAAACCGATAGTCAGTTAGGTATAACTCATAATTATCCCCACTCCAGTTAGGCAGGCTTCTATATTCGAATGTCATGTTATAGAGTTATCCCTTGCTATTATTTCCAGTGTCTCTTACATTTAACGATAGAAGAATTATAAGTACGAGAGTCCTATAAAGTCCATTTATTTATTTTTTCATTATTATTGTTACATAATATAATGAGTTTACTGTAGCTAGGAAACATAGTGCAAACGTAAAAATGAGATTGTCAGTGAAATTGGGTATAGGATCTCTATGTGCCTTTTTATTTATTATTGTGATAGGATTTATGGTTTTTCCCAAAAATGATTGCCTCAAAAGTTAAAAAGGTATGTATATTAATTTCATATATGCAAAAATTACTTTTAGATAGAAAATTACTTTTAATAAGACCTGCATTTAAAAAACATTTAGCTCATTTTCCATTAATTCATAGTTTAATTTAAAAACTAAATATTTTTCGTATGATTTACCAAAACCGAAATGCATCCAAATCCAATATTGTTCTACATATTTTCATGTCAAATGATTTTGTTGATTAAGGTATTTTTCAAACAATACGAAAAAAGTTTACGTTTTTTTGCGTGAAAGGTCACGTTTAACAGTTGCCAACACGAATACAAACAATACTATAATGCCTCATTTATGTTTTAAAAAATAATGTTATTTATTGGCGTTCGAAAATTTAATATGACATAATACAGAGTTACCAATGTGTTTGACATTGTTTTAACCGAAATTGTTGCAGAGATCAATGATGAAGGCAATTAAAAAAATAATGGACCACAAAAATATTTTTCTTATGGTGCAGACTTTTTTATTGGACGCTATATAACAGGTTACGCCACTGGGATATATGTTTGATTAAAATATAAAGTTTTTTGTTTTGATTTTTTTTTCGTGCTTTTTTTTGCCGCTTGGAGTAGACACTCGAATTGATAGATGGATATATAGAGTTTTCATGCATATAGTTGGTTAAATCTCAAACATTTTTATTTTTGGTGAATTAGTAAAGTGCAGTTGTTCTTTCTTTTTTATATTATAGTCAATTCTGATAATTCATTAGACTTTGAATAAATAGTGATAGTGAATTAGTTCCATCCCGCAATTCCTTCGTTCCCACTTTATCCATTTACCATCCCGTACCGAACTACACGATTCAACAAATACCATCAATGCAATACGGATTGGTAAGTGACTTAGTTATTTTTATCATAGTATATTTGGTATTAAGAAACAGTCCATTATATTAACCCTGGCGTCATCATATGGTCCAGTTCGAGTCGGATTTGGAGATTTAGTAGTAATAATAATAATTATTATAGAAATAGCTGCATTTTTTCCTGAAAATTCATATTTTGCAAAATAGAGATATACATATTAGATAGATTTTGTAGTAGATAGAAATAGCCTAGGTAGTGTTCCAGTTTATTAGATATCAGTTTTTATTAGATTTTTTATTTTCATTTCTTTACATTGGTAGATTCTTAACAAAACCAACATAAACTTAAAATATTTAGGGGACAATATGGCAGCGGCACAATTAGAAGGACAAATTAAAATATATGAATCTAAGAAACAACCACTTTTTCGACGCATCCAGAGATTGTACGATTGGTCTAAAAATCTTAAAGATGTTCAGAATCTTGACAATTTTAAAATAATGTACGATTCATTAAACGATACACGGAAGGAAATCTGTGAACTTGTCGATAAGATTAATTTACTTCATATAGAGCGAGATCCTTAATATGATCCTAATTTTCATGTACTTGATACTGTAGAACAGCTGTATTGTGCTATACAGAATGTTGCTAAAACCGTTTTTGATCATACATCTAGTAGTATACGAAGCGTTTCAAATAGAAATTCCACTCAAACATTATTAGAAAGAGCAATGCCTAAATTACTTAAAATTGAAATAAAAGAATTTTCCAGGCGATCCAAAGCATTGGCCGGTTTTTTATGGCATGTACACTTCTTTAATACATACTAATTCAGATTTAGATGAAACTTGCAGGGTGCATTATTTGTTAAGTAGATTGAGCAGTAGAGCTTTAGCATTGTGTTCAGGAGTTCATCCTCTTGCGGAAAATTATAATATTATTTGGAATATTTTAGTAGATAAATTTCAAGATAAACGTTCATTGGCTTCTAATTGTTTGAAACAAATTTTGAATTTTAAACTACTACAATTTGAATCTGCAAATAATATAAATATATTCTTAGAACGTTTAGATACTTCAGTTAGTGCATTAAAAAAGTTAGAAATAACAGATTTAGCCGATTTTATATTAACATATATGGCTCTATCAAAGTTGGATAATAATACACAACGCTTATTTGAAATGGCTACAAAGGTTACACCTATGCCTACTTATAGTCAATTGGGGGATTTTGTGAAACAACAAACCAACATTTTATCGCGTGCAACTAATAATAGTAGTTTTTCGAAAACCCAGTCTTCTACTCCTAATAATAATAAATCTAAATATACACAGGCATTTGTGAGTACACAATCAAAAAATGAAGATAGTTGTCCCGTGTGTAAACAAGGCTTACAACAAAATGTCCAACTTTTTTTTGAAACTTTCACCATCAAATATATATAAATTAGCTCGTAAAAAATATTTATTTCTTAATTGTCTGAGCCAGAAACATTGCATTGCCGTTTGTGCTTCGAAAAATAATTGTTCAATTTGTAAAATCCGTCATCATACTTTGTTACATTTTGATAGAGAACCGGGAGTCAGTAGAGATAACAACATTGCAACTAGTAGTGGTATTTCTACAAATTCTATAGGGAGACAGGGAGAAGAACAGGGAGAACACGCTGTATCAGATCATAATGCTGCAGTTAGTTTATGTTCCACTTTCAATAAAACCGTGACAGCTCAAAATTACACTACTTTATTGTGGACTGCTAGTGTAAATATAAAATGACCGACTGGTGAATTAAAACCGATTCATGTCTTGTTAGATTCGGCTAGTCAAGCTAATTTTCGAAGTTTAGATTGTTGTAGAAAATTACAATTACCGATCGATAGAATATATTCTTCTGTGATAGGTATTGGATACAGTTCCAAACCTGTCAAGGCTCAAATACAATACGTAACCATTTTTTCTCGCTATAAGAAAAATGTGCAATTTCAATTTGATGCATTAATTATAATAGATAAAATTACGAATAATTTACCTACTGCTGTAATTAAAACCAATTCTCTTAGCTACTTATTAGATCTGCCATTGGCTGATACTATGTTTCATCAATCTGGTCCAGTAGATGGTATTTTAGGAGCAGATTTATTTCCACAAATAGTTGGTAGAAGTGCACCCGCTCTTTCTATTGCATTAGAAACCGATCTAGGATATATAGTAATGGGTAAATCTCCTACAATTGAAAACGTTGAAAATTCATATACATTTTGTTCGATAGTAGATCCGCCTTTAGAAAAAATCATGCAAGAATTTTTAGAAATAGAAAATATTCCTACAGTTGCAGTTTCGGACCCTCACGATAAAGAATGCGAAGAATATTTTCAGTCTACGTATAAGCGTGACGTTACAGGTAAATACACGGTGAGTCTACCTTTTCAAATGCCTCCTTCTGTATTAGGTGAATCTTATTCAATAGCCCTACGTAGATTTTGTGCGTTAGAAAGAATATTAAATGTTAGTGAAAACTTCCGCAAACAGTATCATGATGTGATCAAAGATTACTTAAGTCAAGATCATATGCGTAAAGTGACCTCAGAAGTTGACTTGTCATGACCGGGATATTATATTCCCCATCACGCGGTTTTAAAGGTAGATAGTAGTAGTACACCTTTACGGATAGTTTTTGATGCCAGCTGTAAAACAAATTCATTGTTTTCTCTCAACGATATTTTACACAAAGGGCCAAAATTGCACACCGTTGTTTTAGCGATGTTTTTAAAATTTCGGTTGTTTCCTGTAGCATTTACAGCCGACATTCGACAGATGTATTGGCAGAAAAATCGGATACTCACAAACGTTTCCAACGACTCTTATGGAGATTTTCTCCAGATGATATTGTGGAGACATACGAACTAACCACTTTAGCATTTGGGATGAAAACTAGTCCTTCTTTGGCATTACGCGTTGTACGTCAATTAGCTATAGATGAATCAAGAACTTATCCTTTAGCATCCGATGTTATTTTGCGCGATATGTATATTGATTATCTAGTTACAAGTATTTCTGATTTAAATACTGCACGATATATTTATCAACAATTAGTAGATCTGTTTGAATCGGGCGGTTTTAATTTAGTTAAGTGGCGTGTAAACTCTAAAGAATTATTGGACTTTATTCCAAAAGAGAAATTAGTGCCCGAGGTAGTAAATTTTGAAACTGATTGTTTAAAAGTATTAGGTATGCAGTGGCACCCTAGTATGGAAGTTTTATTTTTTAAAGTAAATATTCAAAATTGTGAATGCACTAAAAGAAATATTCTTTCTACAATTGCTCGTATTTTTGATCCCTTAGGTTTAGTCGCACCTGTTACTTTATACACCAACTTATTAGTTAAAAAATTATGGTCGTTGCATTTAAATTGGGATGAATGCCCGCCTCCTGGTTTACTAGAACAATGGTCTCATTTTCAATTAGAATTACCGCTCATAGATAATTTTTCGGTTCCAAGACATATAGGTTATTTTAGAAATTCCACTTCTATGGCACTAGGATTCGCAGACGCGTGTGAATCTTCTTATGGTTGCGTAATATATTTACGTACACTTACTAAAACTGGAATTCGTACACGATTGATTTGTGCCAAATCCAAAATATCACCTTTAAAAGTACAGTCGATTCCTGGATTAAAATTGTGTGCCGCAGTTTTGTTAGCTAAATTATTTAAATTTATTTTAGACGCTCTAGGAGCACGTATTCATATTGAAAATATTTATGCATTCTCGGATTCGATGGTAGTATTACATTGGATATACGCTTCTCCACGTCGATGGAAAACGTTCGTCGCAAACCGGGTGTCTAAAATTCATAACTGTTTACCATCCAACGTATGGTTGCACGTGGAAGGTAAAGACAACCCTGCGGATGGTTTACCTCGGGGTATGATTCTGTCTGTTTTCATAAAAAATAGAAATTTACGGCTAATGGGTCCTTCCTGGTTAACATTAGATAGAGAAAAATGGCCTATTAGAAGTTTTGATAAAATTGATAAGGATGGCGCCCAATTAACTGAAGAAAATATAATTTCACTTCCCGTAGTTGTAGGCGATCATAATACTTTATATAAGTCAATTTTATGTCATTCTTGTTGGTTAAAATTATTACGTATTACCGTATGGATTCTCCGATTTGTGAAAATTCTACCACATAGAACGGAATATTTGCCGAGTGATTTAGATAAGGCAGAAAAAACATTAATTTATATTGTGCAGCGAGTTTATTTTAGAAATGATATTACCGCTTTAGAAAGGGGCAAGTCATGTTCCCACCAATTAAAATAATGGTGTTCCTTTTTTAGATAATAATTTGTTAAGGGTTGGTGGTCGACTATCGCACTCAGGCTTAGGATATGCTCATCGGCATCCAGTTCTTTTACCAAAAAAGGATCACCTGGTAAATATTTTGAGATGAGACTATTACCATTCCGTATTTCCATACCGGACCTCATTTGCTATTTCGCTTTGTAATTTTTGTTTTAAGTTTACACCTAAACCTAGTAGTCCGTTAATGGCTAACTTACCCTCCGCTAGGGTAGTTAGTCAAGTAAAACCCTTTATTGAAACAGGGTCAGATTTTGCAGGGCCGTATCATATTACTTTAAGTCGTAATCGTGGAGTAAAAACGCAAAAGGCTTATGTATGTCTTTTTATTTGTTTAACCACAAAATGTCTACATTTATAACCTGCGTCGGACCTCTCAACTTTAACGTTTTTAGCTGCTCTTCAACGATATTTAAGCCGTCGCGGTCCTATTAAAGTTTTACATAGTGATTGTTCCACTAATTATGTAGGAGCAAAAGCTCAACTTGATGAATTCTACATATTTATTGCATCATTGGAGTACACTCAAGGGCGTAGCCAGGGGGGAGGGCGACGAGGGCGATCGCCCCCCCCCCCCCCCCAAATGGTCAAGTAAAAACCAAAATACTCGGGGGATTGCGGTTGCCATTGCCTCCAATGACCTTTTTCTCAGATGTCTTCCCGCTATAGATGTCACAAATGAACCTCTTAATCGATTAGATCGTAAGCAATTGTTAGACAATTTAGTACAGTCGTACTTGAAACGTTGGAAACATGAATATTTAAGTACTTTGCAAACTAGACAAAAATGGAATAGTCCTACATGTCCCATTAAAATAGGAACCTTAGTAATATTATTACAAGATAATGTGCCTCCGCTTAATTTGCCCTTGGGTATTATTTCATAAGTGTACCCTGGTTCAGATGGAATCATTCGAACTGCTTTAGTCAAAACCAAAAGTGGTTGTTATAAAAGACCAGTAATGAAACTGTGTCCACTACCGAAGCAATCATTTCATTATTATGTTTATTTTCTTTCTCATGTAGTTTATTGAATCATAGTTATTAGGAGATGGGTAGTAGATCATTAATTCATTCATATGAGATTATCATTTAATAGTTTCTTTTTTTAAAATAGGGTTGATATGGCAAAACCTGCTTTTGCATTGAAAACCTGAAGTTTTCAGTGGTGGTGAGTATGGTTACGCCACTGGGATATATGTCCGATTAAAATAGAAAGTTTTTTTGTTTTGATTTTCTTTACGTGCTTTTTTTGTCGCTTGGAGTAGACATTGGAATTGATAGATAGGTAGATAGAGTTTTTATGCATATAGGTGGTTTAATCTCAAACATTTTTATTTTTGGTGAATTAGTAAAGTGCAGTTGTTTATTTCTTTTTTATATTATAGTCAATTCTGATAATTCATTAGACTTTGAATCAATAGTGATAGTGAATTAGTTCAATCCCGCAGTTCCTTCGTTCCCACTTTATCCATTACCATCCCTTACCGAACTACACGATTCAACAAATATCATCAATGCAATACGGATTGGTAAGTCGCTTAGTTATTTTTTATCATAGTATATTTGGTACAAAGAAACAGTCCATTATATTATCCCATAAAAGTCGAAAATTCAAGAACGCCTCTAGGAGCGTTTAATTAAATCTCAGCGTTTAATTAAAAACCAGAAACATACAATACCTCTACCATCTCTCTTTAATTTATTTATTATTTACTAACATAAAATTCTGAAATTTGTAAGTACGAAAATACAACTCCTGGCTTGACTAAAAGGTGACCCAATTTTCTTATTGGAGGAAATATGACCGTCTATATTTCTGACCTTATCTTAAAATTCAGCCATGATTATTTTTTTATATGGCTGAAATAAGTATTACTCTACGAAAGCGTACAGTACTCCCAGAATAGCTTTTCCCACGAAATGCACGCCAATGAACGTAGTACGAAGTAGTACCGTAACATATGTATATACCAATTACAAGATATGTACTTAAAATTTCACAGAATTATAACATAATGGATTCTGCAGATGAAATGGTTTTTAGAGGGTTTTGATAAGGTGGAAAGTTGAAGGGGTTGAAGGGACGGAGTTAAGTACTCAAAATAGGTCAAATAAAACAATTTACATAAATTTAGGCAGTTACATAGTGGACAGAGCTCTAATGAGATTTCTTGCCATTCTTTATGCGTGTGATAAATGTCATAAATGTTATAAAAGTCATAAAGTTTGCAAAGGTCATATACAGGTCAATCTTTTAGGATATAACCGAATGTTTTCATAATTCCAGTATCTAATAATTAAATGTGGGAAAATTAGATGGGGAAATATCTCAGGCACCATCTTTTTTTAATAAAACGTTACTTTGTAACAAAAAAATTAATTGTATCAGAAATAACAGTAGTATTACTATTAATAATTAAGACGTAATTAATAATTGGTGAAGTTATTTCTTCCGGGTTTTGCCGCGGTCGTCTAAATTGACTTGACGTTTCGCTGATCATGCTGTCAGCTTTTTCAGAAGGTTTCTAAAGACTGGTGTTGTCGTCTTTTGCTCCTCGTTATATACCTCGGCTCAAGATTCTAAATGATCTGGCCAGTTGTAATAGAGTGATACTCACATGGGTACCGGGACACTCAGGTGTCCCGGGAAATGAAGAGGCCGACAGACTGGCCAGACTAGGATCAATAGGGTACCCCATAGGACCTGAACCTATATTAGGGGTCCCCTATTCAATGGAGGTTTCAACCATGAAAGAGCTCCTAAACAAGGAGTTCGAAAAATCATGGCAAGAAGCCCCGGGTATGAGGCAGGCGAAGGCCCATATTACTGGGCCTTCGTTCAGATTAACTCAAAGTCTCCTGGGTATGAACCGAAGAGACATTAGAACGGTGACAGGACTCCTTACAGGCCACTGTCACCTTAAAAGGCACCTCCACATGATAAGGGTCATAGATGATCCTGAATGTGGATGGTGCATGGAGGATGAGGAGACTGCATCTCACATCCTCACAGACTGCCCTGCAATTGCAAGGGTCAGAGAACGGCACTTTGGGAGCTGTGTTCTGAACCCAGAGGATGTTAAGAGGATTCACCCCAGGAAAATATGCGCCTTTGCTAGAGAGGTCGGCATACCTGGGTGAACACTCATGGAATGTGGGTGCACAATGGGCCCGTCAGGCGGCCTAAGTGCATGGGTCTTCCCGCCCACTTTTCGTATTCATTCATTCATACCTCGGCTCTGCTATGTTTGGCTGCACATCCGTCGAGCTCGGTTGACCATGACATTCCAGGTCACTGGTTCTTGGTATCGCTAATCTCCATGTATTACTCAGTCGATACCCGTCCTCCCTATTAAAATTATTATTGTTTTTCATGATCTCCAGGGATTCTCTAATTATTCTTGGGTAATATCTTGTAGTTTTGTCTAACACTCTGATGTTCTCATAATCGATTTTGTGGTTCTCGTTGGTATGAACATGCTCCGCTATTGCTGACTTGTCTGTATTCCCCAGTCTGGTATGTCATTTATATTCTTTCAGAGTGTTAGACAAAACTATAAGATATTACCCAAGAATAATTAGAGAATCCCCTGGAGATCATGAAAGACAATAATAATTTTAATAGGGAGGACGGGTATCGACTGATGAACGGTAATACATGGAGATTAGCGATACCAAGAACCAATGACCTGGAAGGTCATGGTCAACCGAGCTCGACGGATGTGCAGCCAAACATAGCAGAGCCGAGGTATATAACGAGCAGCAAAAGACGACAACACCAGTCTTTAGAAACCTTCTGAAAAAGCTGACAGCGTGATCAGCGAAACGTCAAGTCAATTTAGACGACCGCGGCAAAACCCGGATGAAATAACTTCACCATTGGACAACAGCCGTGAAAGCCTGCATTCTACTAATTAATAATTGTCATGAATATTGGTAATATAACAATCCTCACGAAAACAAATAAATGCAGTCTAGACAAATAAATAAAACCAATTGACAAATTAGAAATTATATATTAAAAAAAAACATTTTATATCCTGGATTGTGGAAAAAATATTGTATAATTAAAAATACAATACTATACAATACAATTTAAAATATTGTAAAATTTGTAACTCGCTGGAAAGAGTACTACCATACTCCCTTGACTTATGCACTCACCTAATACCTTGTGGATGAAACATCACATTCATATGTTATTACACATTTAAGTGCTCTAACATTTGTGTCACTTTTTAACTCAGAACTACCTACTGCCTAAAGCCTAAGCTATCCAGAAAACTTAAACACTTTATTTCGGTAACTTACGGTAGCACACCACTATTAGTTACATAGTGTTAATATATTTTGTATTTAAAAAAAATAAATAAAATAACACTTCTAAATTGTGTTGTGTTTGGTGTAAAATGGGCATACCGTAGAAACCCGCTGTTTTACAACGATCTTAGAGCCAATCAGTCTCATATTTAACAACTGCAAAATTATTAGAACAGTAATTACAGTCACAGAGTAATATCGCTTGCAAAAAATGTCTAAAATAATGTATGTAGATAAATATCACTACCAATTTATCATTCCACTATGTTTCGTAGATAATTTACATACGACCCAGTATACCAATACTGGGTCGTATACCAATACAATAGTATAAATGGCGACATAAAAAGAATATCCTTGAATAGTTTCCGTACAAAAATAAACATAAAAAATTTACATAATCACAGTGTAATGTAAATAGTTATATTTTCTTTTTGCTAAAAAAGTAAAAGGAATCTAAAGACTTTCGTACACTAAAGCGTATGCCTGCTCTCTTCAACAGCACAGATTAAAAAAAACACACAAAATAAATTAATATTAAATTAACTACATAACTTAAGTATAAATAAAGAAAAAGTCGTAACAAATAAGGACACACCTGTATATGAGGCACTAATAAATTTTAGTCAACAAAACTTTAAAATTTAGTAAACAAATTCCATTAAACAAAATAAAATCTATTAAACAAAATGTCGAAAAAGAACTCAACAAAATAAATGCAGAAAATAAAAATCTAAGAGAAGAGAACCAGGTACGTAAATCCAAACTCAAAATTATCGATACAAATACAATGAAGAATAATATTATAATATTCGGATGACAAGAAACAAAAAAGACGAACATACCCTAAATAAAATATTGAAATTAGTAAATGAAAATTTGAAAATAGTAAAGTAGAAATAAACTAACCGCAAGAGACATTAAAAATACATGTCGTATAGGTAGCAAAAGCAATACAAAAATCGACCCATCCGCGTGGAATTAGTAACTTTGTGGAACAAGTCTGAAATAATATCATAAAGTCGCAAACACAAAGAAAGTAATATATATCTACATACATAAGGGATGGTTTCACTCCCGAACATCTTGAAGAAACGAGAGTACTTATACAACACTTAAGTCGTACTAGAAAGAAGCTACACGCAAAAATACGGAACTCCAAGCTAATTGTAGATGATGAAATATATACTTATGAAGACTGAAAAATCATTCTTCTGGATGTAAATGAAGTAAATGATCAGACAGATATTAATACCCCTACACGGCCAATTCGTGCAAATCAAAGTGTTTCTGCAACTCCAACTATCATACTTCCTGAGGCTTTTGAAGAACAAATATTACGAACTTCGGAACGTATAGCTTGGAATCGTTCAAGCCTGGGAACGGGAGCTATTAATTCTAGGAATTTAATTCTAAGTACTTAACTTTGTAATAGCCACGTGTTTATTATTACTTGTATTGTAAAAATTATATTAAACTAAACAAAGGTAAGTAAAATAAGAAAAACAAAGGTAAAGAAAATGAATCCATATACATACCTACATACGAGATTTTGAGCATACTCCAAAGTTTACAAACGAGATTGATAATATAGTTGATTGTAATATTTACGTAAAGGAAAATGCACTAAGAAAATACATTTAAAATAATACACCGAACTATTCGAAGTATTGACAAAAATTTCGATAAGTTTGTAATGCATCTAGAGCAGTGTGAGCAATTGCCTGAACGCATAATTCTTTCTGAAAGTTGGAAATATTGTGGTCTAGACCATCTGCAAATAAAAGAATATAACATGATTTACAGTGAGGGAGACATTAATAAATACGGTGAACTAGTAGCTTATGTAAAAAAAATGTTTGAATTATTCTTTTAAAATAGTAACAATTGGTATTTTTAGAATGTTACAGATTAAATTAAAAGTAAGCAATCAAACAATTCTGATAACTGCCGTGCAGTGGCGGTTGATGATATTTCAGTTAGCCATATCTTGAAAAAGACGCATGGGACCCACTTCACTTTTTAGGTGATGACTATACACCTCATACAGAAAGGATTTATAGTGAAAAAATCGTCAGCAAAGTTTGCGAACAAAATTTTCAAAAACACTGGAGCACTCCCTGGGTTCTCAGTAACGCTCTGTGGAATATTTGCAGTATATTTTTTTTTCATAATCTAGAAACAAATATAAGGAGACGTTTTTCGATTTGTTACAAAATATTTTTGTTTCAAAAAGTTATGGCCATTTTTATTTTAATTTTATAGGAACATTTTGTTTCCCAAAATTAAAATGGCCATAACTTTTTGAAATACATTTTCCATGTGTATATATTTGTTTTATTCCATAATTCGTTTAATTCCATTCATTATTTATATAATGAAAATAGAAATAATAATAATTTCAATTCATTCTGATGTTATGTGTCACTCATTAAATGCCGGAGCGCGTGGCATGTAAAACGCATGTAAAAAAAGAGTTGCAAGCTCAAAACGAAGGATATGAAGAAAAGGAAGGATTACTATATGGTTCTAGAATCACTGATTAACCAGTAAGTAGTTTAAATAGATTTATTATTGCATTATTATTTTACATTTATTACTTTTTTTCAAACGCGTTTTTCTCGAAATGGCTTTTTTTTAATTTGTGTACACTCTAGCTCAAAAAGTTGTTAACTAATCTATTTAAAAATTGATAGTTTCTTTATATAATTACGCTCTATATGAACCTAAATTTAGGTGATATCATTGTTTAAAGTATTTTTTTATTGCAATAAAATTTAAAAAACGGCAAAAATTATACTCTTTTGCCTAATAAATGCAATTTTCAATTTTTCATATAGAATAAAGACATGTACTTAAAGTAATTTAAAACCCTATTGATTTCAGATTGAGAGAAACTGTGGCCTCCAGAATGTACACAAACAGCTGGTGGTGATATATTTTCATATTTCCATATTTTTCAAGGAAATACTTCAAAAAATTTACTAAACTTATTTTAATATATGTATAAAATGTTCTCAAAGTTTCAATAAATTATATACGTTCCTTTCTTGCCAAAACAATTAATGAAAATCACTATAAAAAAACGTAGTCCTAAACATATTTCCCCCTTTAATTGACTGCAACTGCAAGATTTATACCTTCTCTACTTAAGGGGGTATTATAGTCTATAAATTTGAAAAAAAATCGAAATTTTTTTTTCATATTTCCAAAGTTTAGACATTCAAGAATATGCCCTTAAAAGCCTGTGACGCGGCATTGGCTCCGGTCCGACCGGAACAAATGAACAATAGACGGTAGACGCTGCCCGAGTACTTACGAAACACGAAACGCATTTAGTCGGAATCTATTCGTCTTAGTATTTATTTCAAATTAGTTTTGAGCCAGCCTTCAAGCAACGTGGACGTGCTGAGTAAAATTGCCGGAAACTTGTCTCAAAACTTTAAACGCGTTTTTCTCAAAACTATTCGAGTTGGCGTGCACGATATCTCAAGTTCTAATGAACCGATTTCCAAGGTTCGGGCTATAGGGGCATCTATACTAATTAAGAATCCGTTCGGCTTTTTTGTTTCAGTTGACCAGAAGGGTTGAAATCTTGCACGCCAGGACACCCTTTTTTTGGACCCCCCCACTTTGCCAGCTCATAACTTTTGATTCTGTCAAGTCAATTTTGAGTCTTTTTTTTTCAGTTAATTTTTTTATGTTATTTTAAAATATCAATAAACAAATGATAAAAAAATGGATAGTAAAAATATTTTTTGTTTCGTTTGTACAGAGCTTCAAAAACCGCCCGATATTCATGCCTCTAGACTAGAATACCCCCTTAAATAGCCGGCAAGGCTACTATCGTGCCTCTTATCATATTTAACATATATACAGGGTGACTTGCGGGAGCCAGACGTTTTTCGAACGGCTAGTACACAGCCATTAGTCATGGTAGGCAAAAAGGCGAGTAGCCATTCGTTTCGTGGTGTCTTGCCGTTACAGTTACAATGGAGGAATGGACGTTGCAACACCGCGTGTTCGCGTACGATACCTTTGTCAAAAATGGTGTCTGTTATCGGAACACAGCGGATATTTCGTCACCATTACAATATAGGTCGATATAGCGTAGTTCCAATCCGCAATACTATCTTAATATGGGTTGAAGCTTTGAGGACGCGAGAAAGCATCGTGAAGAAAAAATCCTGTAATAACTTCAAGGACGCCCGAAAACATCGCCAGTCAACAGTCAACATGCACGCGAGTTTTAGAGATGAGCCGTGATTCCGTAAGAAAAATCTGACGTTTGGATTTAAAATTCCACCCCTATAAAATGCTGGTGGTTCAGCAGTTCCAGAGAAGGAACTACGCAGCACACGAAGATTTTGCTGTGCGTATGCAAGTGATTTGGGAAGAGGACCCAAATAATGCATTATTAGTATTATAAGCGATGAAGCTTATTTTCACTTGAATGGCGCAGTAAACAAGCAGAACTTCCATTTCTGGCCTCCCCAAAATCCTCGCAACGTCCACAAAAGACCTCTCCACTCTCAGCGTGTCACAGTTTGGTGTGCGGTTGCCCCCATTTGGTGTATGCTGAATACGTTTTTTCTGCCAAAATTGCAGAGACGACGAATCAGCATGAGACATGTTTATCTTCAACAGGATGGCGCCACTGCGCACACTGCCAACATATCGATGCAAGTTGTGAGGAACATGTTCTCTGGACGCCTCATTTCGCGTTTCGGTGACGTGCCGTGGCCCTCAAGATCGCCGGACTTATCCTTCTGTGACCTTTTCCTGTGGGAGTACCTAAAACAACGTGTTTATGTCCACAAACCCCGTACATTAATGGAGTTGAAAGATGCCATCAAAAAAGAGGTGCATTCGATTGACTGAGAGGTGTTGACTCGAGTTACGAATGATTTCTGGGAGAGACTTGAAAACTGCATTCGAGAAGATGACCGCCACCTCAGTGACATAATTTTTCGTACCTGACTATATTAAATGGCAAATGTTCTTCTTCATTTTGCACAAAACAAAATATGTTTTTCTTGAAAATCAACTGAGTACTATTCATTCAAAAACGTCCGGCTCCCGCAAGTCACCCTGTATAAAAATTAAATATATTGATAACTGGTAACGTGTGCATGTCCTGGAAAAAGCAACACATGTTAAGGGGCGATTATTTTTACAATATAAAAATATCAGGTATCGAGTTATTAAGGAATATTTTCACTAAACTTTAAAATTTCCCTTTTATTTTATTCTAGTTAACATCGTACCCCCTAGGAGAGTAGGGGGTCGAAGAAGAGCAGGACATGTATTTAAATCTCTGTTCATTGAATAATTACTAAAAAAAACTGCTACCTAATGAATCACTACTTTTACATCTCTAAGTTTTCCTTAGCTAATTAAACTATAATAAATCTCTAAAACCATTAGTGTATATTTTTAATGGCCTTTATGACCTTTGTGGTCTTTGTGTATGACCTGTATGACCCCATTGATTTCTACAACCTAAGTGAAAATGACGTGAGCTTTATGACCTATATGCCTATATGACCTTTGTGACCTTTACGACCTGTATGGTTTTCATGACCTATATGACAATTGTGGCCTTTTGGGATTTCATGACCCATATGAACCTTAGACAATTGTTGTGACCATTATGACCCATATGACCTTTATGATTTTTATGATCAAGATGACCTCACAGGTCATAGACCTATATGAATTTTATGATGTATATGACCCTTATAAACCACATGAACTTTATGTCGTTTATGACCAGTATGACCTTTATTCCACTTCAAAAAAAAAACTATAAAACGATAGATTACATGAATATTTTTCTTCAATCACATTCAAATTTCAATCCCCTCACCTCTTTCCTACCGTTGAACAACAAATAACACCATCGACCATATGAAAATAAATTCATATTACTCGTACCTTTTATTTTAGTGACACCTGTACGTTTTGAAGGAAGGGTTAGTGAGAAGAATTTTTTTGTGAATTTTGTTTGCGAATTATCTGTAGACAAATAAAAAGTGTATTAACCCCATTTACCCCAACCCCTCAACAGATTAAGCCCAAAATCTAATCAACTCCATATCTCGTCTTGGTACCATAAGTATTTCAAATTTCTAGTTGATATCTCAAAGCGTTCTTGAATTATCGTGTACACAAAAAAAGTTAACAGACCGACAAATCTCAAAGACTTAAAATCTCGTCGTTTCAGAACACTTTTACCCACTTTTGCCTATTTAGCCCATAGAAATTAAAGCAATATTTTTATCGATACTCTACTATACTTCAAATCCACAACGTGGAAGTGGAAGTAATTATATTAAAAATTTAATTTCACCTACATTAATTACTTGTCCCCTTCAACCCTCTCAACCCTTCACCCTATTACACTTGCATGACAGTTTTTACACTTGCAGACTCTATTATGATATACATACGTATCGAAGTGCTTATCTTGTGTCGTTTGCGAATTACCTATAGACAAATATTATTGTATACTAGTAAAAGTTTTGTATACTAGTATTATTGTATACTAGTGATTGTGTAAAAGAGTATATTATCCCGATTTATCCCCCAATCGATTAAAATCAGCTCCAGATCCCAACATACAAATGTGTACCAAATTTCAAATTAAAGATTTCTTGAGTTATCGTGTACACGCACCGAGTTACACAAACAGGCCGTCAAACAAACAGATACAATACTTGTTTCGCTCAAACTTAGAATCTCCACGTTCCAGAGTATTTTAAGGTTCAAAGGTTGGTCATGGGTTCAAAATTACTTTAAGTTGAAATTCCAGAAACTGTGATACGTCAGTGTAATGTCAAAAGTATCTATACACCGTCTGCCATTGGCTTTGTATGACCTTGAACATCAGTGATACCAACTGTCTAAATTGATAAAATCAGTGCGGCGCATAAAATATTTTTATGGTGCGGCACTTTCAGTTAATATGGATCTCTGTACATGTAAAGTATCCATTATATTAGTACCTTGTATATTTGTCATCTATCGAACTGTAGAATTAGTGTCACTTATTGAGAAACATTGTAGTTTTTTTAAACATCCCTAATACAGTTGTTTCCTATAAATTGTACACAAAAACTCTTGCTCCTAAACTAAAAAGTTAATCTGTACAATGTATAAATAAACTCTCTTGGAATATTTCATTTTTGCAGTTAGTCTTCTGCTCTGAAATGATGTATGATATATGTATATGTAGGTTTTACAAGTTTTGAATGTTTTAATACACTTGAAAATCGATTTTGATTCTATTACCGATTTTTATTTTGTAGATGGTAACGCTTAAACCTGGAAACGATATCAGAGAGATGTTTCTCAAAGTGCCTTTTGCTTTAGACTTTAAAGTATATTTGTTTAATGTGACAAATCCTATGGAAGTACAAATGGGTAAATTACCATCAGTGCATGAAGTAGGGCCATTTTGCTACGAGTAAGTATCCGGATAACTTTTCTACATATATTGTAGATTACTGCTACCTATATTACATTAAATCTGAGTATACAGACCGCACAAAAATTGCTGGGACAGCTGATTTTCTCAGACAGTGAAAATAGGTTAAGTTAATGGTCATATCGATCAAGTTTCTCAAAATCTAACAACTTTTGCACAGGAAAAACTAACCTGTGCAAAAGTTGTTAGGTTTTGAGAAACGAATTTATATATGACCATTTACTTGACCGTGATCGTCAAGGTCACGGTCAACTTGAACAAAAAATGCATGATGATCAACTAGTCACTCAACTAGAACAAAGTAAGTTACGTAAGATTTTTGGGATTTGTCTCTGATATGACAGTGTGTAATATCAATTACATTCGAGTCAAGTTAGGTTGAGTAAATCTACCTACAATTTGTTTTCTGTTTTTATCAAGCCCCTATAGTTCCGGCACCCAGGGCCTTTGAATAATAATTTTCTGCTTGCACTTGTAGAAGCATTTTCGTTAGAATTCTTACCGATGACCCTTACCTCCTAAAATAGCTGAACTAGCTTGGACTTTACTTGACATTATTTCAATAACAGCAATAAACAATCACGTTTTGTAATAAAACCGGGGTTAAAACCATGTTTGACCCCGGAATCGAACAGAGTATGAAATTTTACGTTCAAAAACATGTTCATATCATGGGGTCATAGGATCATACAGAGTCTAACCAATATTGTAATCATCAATTTGGTTAATTTTCTCTAGAATCGGTTGTCCCGGTATTTTTTGTACACGTTACTGGAGTATCAAATTATCATTTCACTTCCAGGGGCGTCGACCAGCTCGCCCGCCATCTATCAGGCTGTTGTGCCTGTTGTGCCCCAGATCATTTTATTTAAATTTAATATAAGCGACTATGGAAGTGAGTTGAAAGTTGTTACTCTATTGATTATACAGTGTGCCCAGATTTGCTTAACAAATGGGAAACTTTTTACTTCGCCTAGTAGTAGAAAAAATTTTGTTTTATAAAAAAGTTTGGCTTGTCCTAAAACTAAGATTGCCGTTTGGAAAAATACGATGTTATTACCAATTCTTTTGAATTGGTAATCTAACTTATCCGATAAATTTTTAGTAGCAGTCACATGATTTAATAGCCTTTTGCATTCCTTGTATAACATATAACAGTTTTACAAAAGGCAGTCTTAGTTTTAGGAGAAACAAAACTTACAAGGCGAAATAAAAAAGTTTCCCATTAATTATCTATGCACATTGGGTACTGGGCACACTGGCCAAATCTGGGCACACGGTTTATATTGACCCATGCCTTATCTTGCTTTTTTTCTGTAGATATTGATTACTCTGTAATTTTTACATATACCAAATATATAGAGTATATATAAATAATATTATATTATAGAGTAATTGATCGAAACCATTAATTAAAAGTATTAGAGCTTGTAAAAATGACTGATCTTTGAAAATTTGAACTGAAGCTAATAGGCATATGGAGAATATTTTCAAGATGGCTATACTTCTGGTTATACCGGAAGTCAACATCAACTTCCTTACTTTAAATAGAATAGTGCCTTTTTTATTGCAAATTTCGATTCTACACATTACTGTAGGTATATTTTCATATTTCCCTATACCTAAAAATATTTGCGTTTTGGAGTTATTCCCCTCTGGAGTCCCCTTGTGTGACATCACCACCTTCTTCGAAAGGTTTGGGTGATTGAAGTCATAGCTAGGGCGGTTACCTCAGAGAGGACGCACAAGGTGCCCAATGGAGCATAAGTGTTGTGATTCTCTCTGTCACCCTCCAATAACTCCAGAAAAAAGGTCCAGGTAAAATGCTGGACAATTTAACTGGTTGTACGAATTAAGAAACTGTTTAAAGTTCGGAGTTTTACGTCCATAGTTCTCCAAGATTCAAGAAAGCGGGTTGTTTGATGAATATGAAGACGCTTCAGGAGGGTGAAACAGTGTGTGTGCAAAAAGGGACTGACCACTTAATATCCGGAAGTAAAGTTCGTAAAGATGGCAAGCTCCAAAATGTCTCGACCGCAACGATGCACTTCTGCTTCTTTTGCGGAGGAAACTTCAGGAGCAAAAGGAAAACATACATACATGCGTCGTGATGTCCGAATTTCGCTCACTCACTGAAAAAAAAACTTTTCTGAAACACGTACAATTTCTTCATAGTCCAAAAATTAGTGACATGACCCTTGAAAATTTGCATAGTGTATTGTGGTTTGGTACTGTGGTAGTACACACATATGATATAAGTCATTTTTAAGAATTGGTGCCACGCGCGAACCCGCGTCAGAGCCGCCTGTATGCGCGAGTTGCATATTTGCCAAGGGTAGCTTATAGGAAAACCACAATTTAAAAGTTTTTGACCACTGGCAGCGAATGTCTAGGGGTGTGTGCAGTGGCGGTGCGTGATATTTCAGTTAGCCATATCTTGAAAACAACGCATGGGACCCACTTCACTTTTTAGGTGATGACTATACACCTCTTACAGAAAGGATTTATAGTGAAAAAATCGTCAGCAAAGTTTGCGAAAAAAATTTCAAAAACACTGGAGCACTCCCTGGGTTCTCAGTAACGCTCTGTGGGATATTTGCAGTATATTTTTTTTCATAATCTAGAAACAAATATAAGGAGACGTTTTTTCGATTTGTTGCAAAATATTTTTTTTTCAAAAAGTTATGGCCATTTTAATTTTAATTTTATAGGAACATTTTGTTTCCCAAAATTAAAATGGCCATAACTTTTTGAAACAAAAATATTTTTGTAACAAATCGAAAAACGTCTCCTTATATTTGTTTCTAGATTATGAAAAAAAAATATACTGCAAATATTCCACAGAGTGTTACTGAGAACCCAGGGAGTGCTCCAGTGTTTTTGAAAAATTTTTCGCAAACTTTGCTGACGATATTTTCACTATAAATCCTTTTGTAAGAGGTGTATAGTCATCACCTAAAAAGTGAAGTGGGTCCCATGCGTCGTTTTCAAGATATGGCTAACTGAAATATCACGCACCGCCACTGGGTGTGTGATATCAGAAATGGTTGAACACGCATTGCACATTCTGTGTGAAGCCCCAGTGGACCCATTGAATATCATAAAGGACCGTTTTTCCTATCTTTCCTGGAGCAAATTCAAGGAAATCTGCAATTTGTTTGCGTTGGATAGCTCCAGAAATTATTGAGGACACTTGGTAAGTAGTACATGGTACTCTGCGTAACAAAAGTGGAAGCCGAACGAAGCGGGTTCCCTACTTCTCGGGAGCAAACTCAGAGAGGGAGCGGATATAAGAAGTCACATTTAAGAAATATCTTATCAATATTTTCAGAGCATGACGAAAATACTTCAAAAACAAAATAGATGCAACAGTAACCTATTTTGCAAATTTGCATTTACATAAATCTATATATACATATGTATATTTGAAGATACACCTACAATTTCCTGTGCATATAGTCTGACACTTGCAACTGTTCACCGTAGTTTTGATTCCCTCTGCGGTCGTGGATTTGTTACGCAATACAGGTTCTCAGCGATCTTGTCCTGTTTTCCATCCGCATTCTGAGGAAACTGGAAGGTCCTGAATGGGGAATGTCAACTGAGCGAAAAGGGCGGATCGGTACGATGCCCTTAACAAGTAAAGGTTAAGAGAGTATCCGGGGTTGGGAGAATGGAATCTAACGTGCGACTGGAATTCGCAAACAGATATCATCGACTCTGTATCTTAAAAAGGTAGTTCCACTCAGATGGGAACTTTTTGGGATATCGTTTCTCACCCCACCGGGAATAGTAGAGTATCAAGAATATATAAATAATTTCTTCTATTCATTTTGCCACAGAGTTGGTACTTTTTCAATATTTTGTATCTGTACTACAGTATTTGTTTTATGTACCTACCGCTCTCTCAAGTTTGTTGCATCGCTCATCAAATCTGTGATTTGGTGTTTTATTTCGGAAAGAAAAAGGAGGATCATGTTGTTATTAGTATATTGATATCGGAAATTGAAGAAACTGACGGTTTCGGAGAAGGTACATCAGTTGCTTTCACATAATTTCAGAATGTTTTAAAAATAATTAAGTATATGGCGGCATTAAGTGTTGTCAAAAGTGATTTTTGAATCCTGTCAAAAATACCTCCGCCTCGTCTAGCACAAATAAATTTCGCTAGAAAAAATGGTGACCGCCAAGTCTAGCGCTGGTCTAGCGATCTGCAAAAATTTACCGCTTACCTCAGCGCTAACCCAGCGCACGGTGATCGATTTTCATCGAAAAATTGGACAAAAATCTACATTCAAGCCAATTTTAAAGCAAAATAGACGTTTTTGGGCTCAAATTGTTCTTTGAGCAATTGTCTACAATATGTTATACCGCTTTTTTCGATTAAAATAATTGGCCGACCTTGCCAGACCTCCAAAGTTGGTGAATTTTCCAAAAAAAAAATTCTTTTTTCGCTGCAATTTCGTCAATAATCAAGCTACAAAGTTAAACAATTTTTTTCTTGAAAGTGCAAAAAAAAATCTTTAATTCGACTTTGTAAACATTAAAAAAGTGTCACTAATTTGCGCTTTAAAACGTTGTTTTAAAGCGCAAATTAAAGCTGTTTGCACGTGTTTTTCATAAAACTTTTAGTTGGAATTTTACTTCGATGTTGCATAGAGCTACGGCTATATTAATAAAAACGAAAAAAACCGC
Organism: Aromia moschata; assembly: GCA_029963805.1. NCBI lineage: Eukaryota > Metazoa > Arthropoda > Insecta > Coleoptera > Cerambycidae > Aromia > Aromia moschata. Next base: position 385,706 of record JAPWTK010000139.1, on the reverse strand, counting down.
TAATTTTTAGGTTCGCTCATAATTCGCTCAAAATTTTCGTTTACGCTAATAAAAATTTATATTATAAGTCTGGTTATTACTTATACTTCTTTTCCGAAACACTTTCCATCAACATTTACGTTCGTAGCCGCAAATCACAAATGATTTTTTCTCAATAACTGTGTTATAATAATGTTATGAAAAATTTCATTTTTTACTGGTAGTTATACATTTTATAACACTTTTTTGTCACAATATAATTTAAATCATAATACGATAAAAAATAAAAACATACGTGTATCCTATCTTAAAATTTTGATGACCTGAAATTGAAGCCTCAATAGCATTAGCTAAGAGCTGGTCATGTAACATGCATTCGATATTTCGGAGCAGGGACTTCCACGAAACTGTTTCGTTTTTCTCGATTTTTTTCAATTTACTACAAAAGTACATAAAATAATTAGTACAAAATATATTGTAAAAATGCAAAAAAAAAATTTAAACGATATAAAAAAAATGTCGTTACTTTTTAATTTTTTTGTTATTAATAAATAAACGAAACTAAAAACAAAATTATTTCATTTGGTTCTTAACAAAAAAAAAAGAAACGAAATTTTTTTTATATATCGTTTAAGTTTTGTACTAATTATTTTATGTACTTTTTTGAAGTAAATTGAAAAGAAATCGAAAAAAACGAAACAGTTTCGTAGAAGTCCCTGCTCCGAAATATCGAATGCATGTTACATGACCAGCAGTTAAGTGACCAGCTAGGCTAAGAGCTGCTCTTAGCCAATGCTATTGAGGCTTCAATTACAGGCCATCAAAATTTTAAGATAGGATACACGTATATTTTTACTTTTCATCATATTATGATACATTTAAATTATATTGTGACAAAAGTGTTATAAAATGTATACCAGTAAAAAATGAAATTTTCCATAACATTATTTAGCCAGACTTAGAATATAAATTTTTATTAGCGTAAACGAAAATTTTGAGCGAATTATGAACGTAACTGAAAATTAGCTGTTTTTTCGTTTTTATTATTACAGCTGTGGCTCGATGCAAAATTCCAAAAGGTAAAATTCCTCGAGGTAAAATTCCAACTAAAAGTTATATGAAAAACACGTGTAAACAGCTTTAATTTGCGCTTTAAAACGTTGAGAAAGGTTATTTAGATCCAAACATAAGTCCGATTTTTATGAGGAACTGTGAAATGCAATAACCTTTTGTTATCGTTAAAAATGAGTCTATTTTTAAACCCCCTATAACTTTTGATCCAAGTGACACTTTTTAATGTTTAAAAAGTCAAACTAAAGTTTTTTTTATGCACTCTTAAGAAAAAAATTGTTTTATTTTGTAGCTTGATTATCGACGGTTGCAGCGAAAAAATCATATTTTTTTTTTTTGGCAAATTCACCAACTTTGGTGGTCTGGCAAGGTCGGCCAATAATTTTAATCAAAAAAAGCGGTATCACATATTAAAGACAATTGCTCAAAGAACAATTTCAGCCCAAAAACGTCCATTTTGCTTTAAAATTGGCTTGAATGTAGATTTTCTGTTCAATTTTCGATGAAAATCGATCACCGTGCAGCGCCTGCAATTTAATGCGCCCATTCTCATGTGAAATGTCATTTTATATGTAGGTTCTGAGATGGAAGAGTTTAAATAAGTCATACAAGTAATAAAAGTTATATGGGTAATAAAGGTCTTACGTGGATTATACATGGATGTCATTCAGCTCATCAAGATCATAAATGCCATATACCTAGATCTCATAATCTTCATTTTGGTCATTGCAGTCTTATAGGTAATAAAGGTCATATCGATCATAAAGGCCATATTCCAAGGTGAAAGTGTTTTTTTTTTTAAATGAGAATACCTACTTTTGACCCCGGATTTGAAAAGAGCGGTAAATTTTACGTCCAAAATTACGTACTTGTCAACAAGGTCAGGGTCGAATAAGGTCACTTCCTGATACTCATAACCTTGACGTTAAACCTGGGTTTAAAGGTTATTTCAAGGTCAAAGTTATTTATCAAGCGTGAAACCCAACTTTTTGACCTCTAATTTGAAAAAAATCAAGAGAAATTCGTCGAAAATGATGTTTCTGTCAAGGTGATGATAGCTAGCCCTCGTTATTTAACAATTTTCGAAAATTTGACCTTCATTCGACCTTGCCATGAACTTGCTGACAAGTACCATTTTGAACATACAATTTCCCGCTCTTTTCAAATCCGGGGTCAAAAGTAGGTGTTCCCATTTAAAAAAAAAAACACTTTGAATGTCATTAGCACCAGTGCGTGGTCCCCTCTGCCCCCTCCACCTTTTGTCTAAACGTTTTTTCGTATCTAGCTTAGGTTCTGAGAAATTCCGGTGGGGAGATTAAAATGGCCCACCCTATACATATATAAATGTGAAACTATTGTATGTGGAAGTAGTTATTCCTTAGCCAGCGGTTTAAGAAAGACTTTTATTTGCAGGGAGTGGAAAGAAAAGGTTGACGTAAGCGATGTAGAGGGAGACGATACAGTTTCATACAATCCAAAGGATACTTTTATTAAGAAAATGTGGCCAGACTGTCTTTCAGGTGAAGAGTTAATAACAATACCACATCCTATGATTCTTGTGAGTAACATATAAGTAAATACATATACGGTGTCTGTCAGATCAAATTTTATGTTACCATTAATATCATTTTAACTGTGTCTGATAAGTTTTAAAAGTGAGTGTTAATTTCTTATTACGGTAGATTCTTACTAATCCGAACCTCAATAGTTCAAATTGTTCGATAATCGAAACTCAATATACTCGTATTAAAAATACTTTTTATTGAAATTTATTTCAATATTCAGCATCACTAATGGACTTTTTTTCACGCATAACACAAAATACACTACAATATTACCTTTTGTTTTCAGTTACAACCAATTTTCAATATTACAAAAATTGTGTTGATGAAGGTAATGAAATTAGCTCCACTTCAGTCATTTTTTAGTGCTCTTAATGCGATTAAGTTTTTATTTTATTTTATTTTTTTTCATTTCTGACGCTTTTGGAGACATTGGGGCAAATAGCGACAATTGGTTTTTCGTTTTAGATATATTATGTTACACACTAAAAATGGGCGGTTGGGAAGCTGCAACATTATATATTCTCCATACCATTATCTATGAATTTTTGGATTGCCAGTGTTGATTTGTTAGTTGTTTTCTAATATAACGGTTAACCTTATGTATATACATATGTACAGGGTGATTCGCCTTAAACGCCCCGCTCTCTGTAACTTAGTTATTTCTGACCAAAGAACCATTCATATTATTTTATATTTATTTATTAAACTAGTTGTCCCGGCAGACGTTGTCCTGCCCTTTTAATATCAAATTTAATGAATATTATGATTATGGCGCTATTCTTCGAATCTTAGCATAGCTATGAACCATTTTTTCGACAGTTCAACTAAATACCACCTCAATCGGTCAAGTCGTTCAAAAGTTACACGATCACCGATCACCTGTATGTCACTGATAGGCAGTGGACATCAATTAAAAATTAATTTTCTGTATAATTTTTTTTTTCGTGAATTTTTCCGATATTTTAATAGTTATTCTGCTATTCGGGGCGGAGACGAATCCAACAGATCAAAGATCATAAAAATCGGTCCAGCCGTTCTTGAGTTATAAATGGTGTACTAACACGACTTTGTTTTATATATTAAGATTATTTTATAGCAAGATTTTTTTACGTCATAAGAAAAAAAAATGTATTCTTCAGAACAAATGAATTACAACGTTATACTTGACTTTTTAAATGAAACCCTGGAATTAACGGAAAATCAAAATTCTCATGTTTTTTTTCCGATTTCAGCAAAATAAAGTTTTATACAGTGGCGGCTGGTGGAATTTGAAATTCTCGTATGCCCTTAAGGAAGCATATAACCCACTTTAGATATTAGAGGGTTATTATAAGACCCAAATGGAAGGTAGAATAGCAAATGAACTTTACTTTGGCACGACATTTGTGATTTATTTTTTTAATCTGGAGCATCCACAGAAAATCTTTCAAAAGGCTGAAAAATATTTTACGAAATATTGCAAATATCGAAATTTTAGAATATGTATTTTAAATTTGACGGGAATCTGTGAAATCGTAGAACAAACGTTTTGTCTTGATAACTTTTTACGATATTTTTTTTTCAGCAACTTGATCTTTAGTTTTTCTTTTACAATGTGAAAAACGCACAATATGTAAGGCACCGTAACCTTATTTACGCAAAAGAAATAATATAAAAAAAAAAACTAATAATGATAATTTTCCCATTTGTATGATACCAACTTTTGTGAGCACACTGTGTACACGGACTGTAAAATAGGTATTGGGACAACCTACGTTCTTGAAGCAGTTACCAGAAATCTCAAAAATAACTTGTATACAAGTTAGATTTTCGCAGAGGAACTTAAATGTGACCTTGAATGGAGTCAAAACTTGGTGTTCCTGTTTAAACTTTTCCAAAAATGGCCTTGACGGTTACGGTCAAAATCGACTATCCCGATATTTGTATCCCTTTTTTGGGTGTAAACGGGTTAACAATGTTAAAATCACCCATAATATATTTTACTTAAATATGAATTTTTAAAATAGTAAATATTTTGGTATGGGAGACTATGCAAGCATTTTCCCTTCGCTTTTGTTACTATATCTGTTGGTTGGCCGGTCCATGTTGTATAATTTTGAATTTTATTTGTTTTCGCTATTCTCTGTTTGCATTTTCAAAATTATGAGATGCAATGAAATGAAATTCTTGCACTCTGGTGGTTACATTACTAGAATGCTAGAACTAGTATTTAAAAAATGTGTAAATACTCCTGCGATTATGAAAAGTGTGCTGGTGATTCCTAACTTATGTTTTATAGATCTTTAATAATAAAATACTTTTCTGCTTAGGGCGTCGTTAATGCAGTGACAAGACAAAAACCAGGTGCTCTAACGCTGGTGAATAAAGCCTTTAAGTCCATATATTCTAATCCCGAGTCAATATTTCTAACAGCGAAAGCCAGTGAAATTCTCTTTGAGGGAGTTGTGATACACTGTGGTGTAAAGGACTTCGCGGGAAAAGCTATTTGCTCCCAGTTTAAAGCTGAGCCGTCATTAAAACAAATCAACGAGGATGACGTTGCTTTTGCTTTATTAGCACCTGTAAGTATTATTTAGGTTATATACATATATACATATATTTTGTATTATTACCTACATAATACAAAAAAAACATACCCCAACAACTCAGCAAATATCTCATCAGCACCGGCAAAGCCACTTTTGTGGCTTTATAAAATACAAATGTCGACAGTCTCTGTACCATATCAGTTATAAATATGCACTAAAATTCAGTGAAAAGATCTTCATTTTTAGGCAAAAATGCCTGTACTCTAAGGGTTAATAATAAGTATAGAACATGATTCATAAAATGTATTCAGATATTAAAGGAGAATCTGAAAATGGAAAAATATACAGGGTGTTGAGAAATTAAAGTTGCATAAAGTGTTGTGTTTTTTATGCACCCTGTACATAAAAAAATAATAAAACACCCTAATTCCACTTTTTTCCTTAGCCTTAGCAGCCTTAGCATCCGAACTGATTCACCATATACTCCTTTTTTTTTTCTTTTTTACTCCCTGGCATTTTTTTGTCCATGGGGTTGGTCCGCCGCTGACATACACACACTTGCTGATTTTGTTTCGACAAAAAACTACAACATAGAACAAATTTAAATCAGTAGATTGTTCTGTATATATCTGATAACTAACAAAAGAAAAATTAAATACTCAAACGTACCAAGAAAAGTTGATGATCTTCACTGATTTACTGGGAAAACTAAGGATAATTGGAAGCTAATTATCCTAAAATCTTTCAGTAACAACAGAGCAGCAACGGTAGCTTTGCCCTTGGCCGCAGTAGACAAAATCTAAAATTAAAGTAACTAATCATTGACATACACATATTATGTAGAGAGAATATTTTCTTTAAAAGCCTATATAATTATCTTATCTTGTGCCTTATTTGTGCAAATAACGGAAATAAACAAATTACTTGGATATTATTTTAGAACTAAAATGACTTAATTGATGCAACCCAATAGACACTCTTCTACTATATACAAATACTGGACAAGGAGTGTTAGGCAGCATTAAAATACCGCCCTCGCAGTACCACCCCACCATTTCTTTTAAATGGCATTTTGTATATTTTTATATTTCCTTATTTTATTTATCTATATCGCACCTATAATGGAACAAAGACCTAACTGCAAATAATACAATTGTTAGAAAAAGCTATTTAAAAAGTGGGAAACTACTTTTATACATTAAATTAATGCATACGTTCGCCATACGCAAGTAAAATCTGGAACAGTTATAACTATATTTCAGTACTTACTAGCAACATAGTTACTGTTTTAATTACTTTTTGATTTGGCCAGTACAAACATGAGTTTTGTAATTGTGACTTTTTTCTTTTGAAATGAAGTTTCATTATTTTTCAGTTATGTCGAAACAAAACCTCCATTTAGCTGGATATTGCTTTGTATTTATATAAAAACAAGCTGTACAAAAGAAAGTATTATTTCTAAGAACTGAAAACACAAAAACTTAGTATTCTACGGTACGTAAAAATATATGAAATGAATTGGTCTTCAGCTTAAGCTTATTTAAAAAATGTAATTATTAAAAAATGATTCGTAATACTTTGGCACCACGTTAGCCTTTATTAAAGCTAAAATAGCCTCTTTCTTGGTTTCAGTGAGAGGAAACTTAGAATTATAAGCTTTTTTCAAACCAATACTTTTTCTCTCACATCGCAAGCTAGTACGTTCAGAGCACACCTGTACAGACTTCCAGTCTGTATCCTTATAATATGTCTTATAGAAAAACTTATTGTTTACAGCCTTTTCTACTCGTAATTGTTTCGTATCACTTATCCTGAATATTTCTTTTTTCAGTATTTTTTTAAATAATTATTACCAATTTCTTCTGACAATAGTCTGAGGTGATAAAAGTCACTGTGGGTCATTTCAATAACTGAGTAAGGTTTTCCCTTTTTTTTGTACTTCTTATAATCGTTATGTACTGATCCGGAGTGTAAATCGGTCCGGCATTCTTTGCCCTTCCGATAGCTTTCTCAATCACAGAATGGCGCCATATGCACATAATAACGTCACATGCGCCATCTATGGTTTATTTGAGTAATTATCTTTATGACGTTTTTCCACTTGAAAGAACATTATAATTAAATACGTTTGCCATTATAATCTTAAAAGTCGACATATTTGCAGTTAGGTCTTTTTTCCATTATAGATGCGATATGATCTCTGTATGTACAGGGTGAGCCACGTAACTTCCTCACCCCCTTTATTTCTTTAACTACTGAGATTTTTCAAAAATTAAAAGTTGTGGCCTATATATTTTTTTCCGTAGATTTCAAATATGTCATTGAAAATTAAATAGAAACTAATTTATACGGGGTGCGCAAAAAAAGTTTGATTTTTTTTAAATGGAACACCCTATATATTTTTTTTTATTTGCATTGGTCATGTTTTGACAATTTCAAAAATGTCTATAACTTGTGTCGTCTATCCAATAACAAAAAAAGTTATTCATAAAATACCGTGAACAGTTTAAATTTTAAAGATTAATTTGTGCTGTCAATGTAGGCCATGAAATAAATAAAACAAAAACATTTGACACTTCTACTGATAAATCTTATAATTGTCAGAATAATTGTATGCAGTTTATATATGTTTATAATGGGTTATTCTTGGGAAGAAAAGTGTGATATGTATAATTTATATATATCTAATGGAAAGAATGCTAAGGCTTCATTAAGAGAGTATCAAAGAAAGTTTCCATTAAGAAGGCAACCAGAAAGAGGAATTTTCAAATATACTGAGACGGTGTTTAGAAATACCGAACTTTCCTAAATGAAAAAAAGAAACAGAAGGAAGCTAGTTGCGACAGAAGAATTGGAATTAAATATGTTACTTTATTTTGTAGAAAATCCAAGTAAGTCTATAAGAAATTGTTGCAGAGAATTAAATGTAACATATGGGACGACACGCAGAATATTAAAAAAACATAAGTATAGAGCGTTCAGTCAATTGCCTGTTCAAAAATTATTGCCTCTTGATTGTGATTCGCGTCTTAATTTTTGTGAAACAATTCTGGGCAGATACAACTTGAACAATCCTAATATATTCAGAAATATTTTGTGGACTGATGAATCTTCATTCACAACTTCAGGTTGTTTCAACAGGAAAAATACACACTATTGGGCCTCTGAAAATTCTAACACACAAGAAATTCAATTTCAGGGCAGGCAATCAATAAACGTTTGATATGGAATTCTCAACAATAAGATAATAGGCCCAATATTTTTTAATGGCAGCCTCACTGGTGTCAGATATTTAAGTTTTCTGAGGAATAGTATCGCTAATCTCTTAGATGATATTCCCCTCCATGAAGTAAGAGATATAATTTGGCAACAAGATTGTGCTCCCTGCCATAATATTATTGGAGTGAGACAATTTTTGAACGAGAATTATAGGGATTGGATTGGGAAGCACGGAACAATTGCATGGCCTCCAAGAAGTCCAGATTTGTCTCCCCTGGATACATTTCTATGGGGACATCTAAAAAACAAAGTTTACTCGTTTCCAAATTTGACGTTGAATATGATACAAAATATGATCTCAGAAGAAATAGAATTTTTAAATAATAATAACAATATTTTAAATAGCGTATTAAATAATATAATAAAGAGATATAATCTATGTATACATCAAAATGGGGGCCACATTGAACATTTACTTTAAATTAATTCATATTACATTGTATTAGCTTGTGTTTGTTTGTTAATTTAGTATAGCCAATTTGTAAATTCGATTTTTCATTTGATATAACGTGCCTCATTATGTTAAGCAAATACATTTCATTGTTCAAATTATTTTTTATTTATTTTGAAAATTATTCTCACAATTATAAGATATGTCATTAGAAGTGCCAAACATTTTTGTTTTATTTCATGGCATACATTGATGGCACAAATTAACCTTTCAATTTTAAACTATTCACGGTATTTTATGAATAACTTTTTTGTTATTGGATAGAAGACACAAGTTATAGACATTTTTGAAATTGCCAAAACATGACCAATTCAAATAAAAAAAAATATATGTATAGGGTGTTCCATTTAAAAAAATCATACTTTTTTGCGCACCCCGTATAAATTAGTTTATATTTAATTTTCAATGACATATTTGAAATCTAGGAAAAAAATTATATAGGCCACAACTTTTAATTTTTTAAAAATCTCAGTAGTTAAAGAAATAAAGGGGGTGAGGAAGTTACGTGGCTCACCCTGACATCATTTACTTTTCTGCGCGTATTTACTGTATCCATCTGGCAAAATACGAAACAATCAAACAGTTGCACAAATTATTTTTTGCATTTGTGTTTGGTTTGCAATAGGCGATTAGCATTATCTAATATGTATTGAATACTGCCCCATCAAAATTTGTAAAACGATTTGTTCTGAAATTGCTCGAACCTTTAATACTCGGTAGATATCCACGATTTTAGCAACGAACCTATTTGTGTTCTAGAATACATTGTTCCTTGCCAGAGAAAAAAATGCGTACGGATTGTGGTCATGTATAGGCGGGACTCTTGAGTTTAAAGCCCAAGTGTTACCCGATTTCGGACCAGATCTTAAATTTAAGTAATAATTCGACATTGTGGGCTGTCTCAAGTGTCTCAGCTCAAAACACTGCAATCATTATAAATTAAACGTGTTCCCATAATACAATTCTAATACAAATCTGGTCTCTAAGAAAAAATTAAAGCCTAAAAAAAAAAAGAATGGCGTATTCAAAAAAGACGTTACTTTTAAAAAAGCAGTTCGTATGATCTGAAAAATATGTTTTGCTATTATACATACATATATGTATATGCTTTGCCGAGTATCAAAGTTGCTACTCGGAGGCTTAAGGAGTTCGCCGCCAATAACCACCAACTCCATATCGGCATTTGAGTTCACAGGATTATGGCGACTGAGAAGGATGCTGACAAGTAGAAACCCTATCCTGACATACATTAGGACCTCCCCAACAAGTTCTGAGCGCTTAGTCAACCTTTTCAACGCCTTTCCGGCTTCCATGATCCACCCCTTCGTTCGTCCCTTTTGCTGTCACTGACTTTTGTTTGGCAATTACATTGATCCAAATGCTGCCAAATAAATTGGTCTGGAGTGCCACGACTTACTTTCATCCCCTAACAACTCAAGCTTCCTCCAACCACTTATACACCAAATTACTTTACCGATCCACCTCGAGTCGGCCGTCTCCTTCAAATCCTCGTTTGCGTTCAATCACCCTCTTTTCTAACCCTCTCCAAAATGTTTGAAAATTCTTGAAAGAAGTCGTTGGGTAGTTTCAAGAATTTTCATTGTTATTTTCAAATGTAGCAACTAACGTAATAGGCCAGGCGGCAAGCAGTTGAATAAGGAAATAATTCCAGGAAACCTGGAAATTGCTTTAATCGCTTTACTTTTATCTCGTGATAGACATACTAAGTTTTCCCCCTCGAGCGAGGTCGGCGTCAGCCGCCATATTGGAAAAAAGGCACCGAAATTCAGTTTTTTGCGAATATTTCATAAACTATTCACTTTTCGATGAAAACACCTATAACCAAAATTAATCCTCATTAAATTCTCTACAAAAAAGGTCCTTACGAATTTTACTGTAAAACTTACCTTTACGAAGATACTTAGCCTTAAATTTGAATAATCTTTTGTACTTCATCTAAATTCGATTTTATTTACTTGTTGTCCATCATTTTGATTTCCATTAAGATTATAGTAAGAAATCAAGCATGTACCTAAGGAGTTATGCACAGAAAATATACAATACTCGTTTCCACACCACCTTGCGGTAGAGTAAATGGCGCGTTTTTTTTTCAGTGGTTTCCCCTGTAGGCCTAATCCACGGTAAATTTTCAATCTATCTTATTTTCCTTCGTTTCGACGATAAAGGCTGACTTTGTTGATCTTCTTTATTGTCAGCACTTTCATGCTCGATCTCAGAAACGACATTGTCTTCGGTCTGGTCCGTTAGACGCTCTAGATCGACGTCATAATAGTCGTTTTCCTCCACATCTTCTACATTTGTGCAGGCTTGTCCTCTGCAATTGATGCAGATTGTGGAGCATCTTAATCCCACTTTCCTGCAACCGCATGCTGCCTTGCATCCTTTTGAACATGTGCAGGATATTGTATTCAAAAGTGACTCTGGAGCCGGGCTCTTGGTAGTGGTAATCGGAACCAAACCATATTTGGAATTTTTCCATCCCCAGTCTAATGGATTTTTATTATTTCCAAACCATGTTTGTATTTGGTGGTATGTTCGAAGAGCATGTTGACGGGCCGCTGCTTGAGTTGGTGGTAAGCTTGCAAGGTTAAAACGATTTTTCGCTAATGACTTTGCAAATATTTGGTACCTTAATGTATCTAATGTGCTTCCATCGTCGTTGGCTCCATAAAGCTTTGCGATAACGAACTGTCCCGCTTTATCCACCTCATCTGGATGTGCTCTTGGGTTTTTGAAAACATCTGCGGCTGCCTGCACGTTTTCATCTTTTCGGAGCACCTTTACAAGTTTCATTTTTCCCTGTCGAAAAAAACGATGATATTGTATCACACCCACTAAACGCGTGTAAAAATAAAATGTTTTCTTGTACTTCCGATGGGAGATTCAAACTGGTGGTGCAATAAAGCCTTCTATTTGTTTTTCCTTTGCCCGGTTTCATAAAATAAATGTTGGGTCGCGATATTCCCAACGCTGTCAGAATGATTAAAATGTCTATGTCCTCAGCTACTATAACAACGGTAGGGTTGGACTGTGATAAGTCAATAGCGGTATTTATGATTAGTACATCGGCATCTTCGGTAGCTTGTTTCGTTGGAAATCCTTCATTTTGGAGTTTTTGACTCAACATCTGGACAAGACGACGTTTGTTCTTATCATTAGACAAGAATTTGTCTTGTGGCATTGTTGCTGTCATCGACTCATCAAACAACACAGTAGCTCCAGCATGCCTTCGTGATCGTCGATGACGCTCTAATGATTTCGTGCCGAAAGCTGCTGGGTCATCAGGATACCCATCAAAAACGATGGCACTTTTTTTGAAGTACTTTTTGACGTAGCTCACATATCTGGATAAGATAGTAGAGAAAGTCTCATTTTGGTGCCAGGTTACGCGATGAAGAAGGAATCCACCGTCTATGACGTAAAGTTCATTCTCGAATGTGACTTCTTCAGTGACAGGATGGAATAATTGATAAAAGATTGATTTTGGCGTCTTTCGCATTCCTGATTCATCAAAGAGGGAAAGTGGGTAGGGAGCCAGTTCAAATTGAAAATGTTGCTGTAACTCGTTATCCGATTTTTTTGCCAAGGAAATCCGTTGAAAAAGTGTAAGAGGGTTAATTGCAATCTCTTCATCATGAATATTGACCTTTGAATTTACTGCACGGAGAGGCAGCACTCGATCTTTTCGGGAAAACTTTACATCACAATAGTTTTGACCAATTATGCTTTCTTGTGCTGATTTGCCAATTTCGTATGCCATATAACAATTAATTTTCTCGTCTCCTTCAACCCCTGTACTTATAGACACAACATTCTGCCCAACAGGAAAAGGATTGTGACACGAAAACCAGTCCACGAATATCTTAGTATCTTTTTCATCTCGTGCTATACGTGATGCTCGGGCATCTACATGCTGTTCTGTAGTGGCAAAAGACACTTGGCAGAATTTTTCAATTTGTTCCGTCACATCCATGATGGTAGGCATCGCAAGTATCCATTTCGTGAGAACGCTATCTGTGATCCCCCGCCCGTGTGTAAGACCACCAGTACTCTTCATAGATCTCATAAGTGTCTGTTCGATAACCATATCCGTCCATATTCCTGACCAAAATTTATCAGACCGTCTAATTGTGAAATAGCTATTGGAGACAAATTGTTCATACTCATGTGGAGTTAGTTTGGATTTAATATCGAGCATATCTTGAAGGTATAACTGAGCAGATTTTGCATACAGGAAATGTCCACTTGCATGAAAGTAGGGCAACATTTTCTGGATGCATTGAAGATGTAAATGCCAGTCCCCACTTCTCTCGGCTTGGATGAATTGTTTGAGGAGTGTTACCATATGGAAATACTGTACCCACAGTTTTGCGGTCGGTCCGTTTCTACTTACTTCAAGTAACTTCTCCGAGAAACGGTCTGCAATGGTTTTGAAGGGCCCTGCATTGATTTTATTCTTATAGTCCTGATCCCCATTAGCTGAATCTGCAATCTCCAAAAATATGTTTTCTGCCGCTTTTTTTTCTTCGTTGTAGATGCCCTAGCATATACAACGCTAAACAGATCTTGCAAACCACTTCCATCCATAATATATCCAATTGTGCCCATAAACGACATTACCAGATGAAAACCACCAAGTCTAACAATAATTTTACCTAAATCCGAAGTAGAACTTGCAGCAACTATATCGCGAGCCTTGATGTACAGTGGCTGATCGAATGTTACAACACAGCAACTCTGGTTGAGAGATTTACATTTCTCAGACGCGGCTTGAAGAACGGTATATATTGTATCGTAATTGCTCGGTGGCGAGTTTACAAATGGAAGGCACAATATACGCGATTTGGAGTATTTCTCGGTTGAGGTAATAGATTCCATGAATCCATTCCATCCAGCGAGATGGGAAACACCTTTCCATTTCCCATATATCCACGCAAGTTCGGTGGGCAAGAGCCTAATTTCACTGTCCAGAGGATGCGTTTGGTCAAGATTTTCAATTTTTATTTCCGCAAGGCCTGGCTTTCCGGTTTTGTGAAAATTTCGTAACGGAACGTAACCAAATTTTCCAATAGCCTGTGCACTGGGGAACTTTCCTAATCGTATAATTCTTTGTTCCGATGAAACAGAAGTGGCAGGGGTAATGCACTGGATTCCTCCCATCGCGTGAAATGTGTTAGAGCCATCTATAGTATTGATATTTACGTCTGCATTATCAAATACAAACTGCGAAAATGACTGGGATGGTATATCCTTTTGTGGATGCATTAAGGCAGATATTTCAAACATTCTGGATTCTTCATACGTGGCACAAAAACCTAAAGCTGATAACACATTGAGAAGATCTCTAGAACCATACTTTTTGGATAAGAAGGCTGCCAAACCAACTTGTACACAGGATATGAATGATTTTGGTCTGCTACCTGTCATAACCGCATGTGCAATGGATATGCAGTTCCTAGTCCACTTGTCTTTATTTCCCTGTTTGTTATGCATAATTACGGATTCAAGAAAAAATCTGAGAGATTCGGGAATATCGCGAACAGCATCATCAAAAAAAGCTTCTGGTGGAGGATAAGACCCAATGTCATGGAACTTCGATCTGATATCTTCTCTTATTATATCCGCTGCAGCTTTAACAATTCTAAGACGTTCTTCTTGCTGGTCTGAGCTTCGAGATTCATACCACTTTTCGGTCAAAATTTTATAACCGGTATCCCGAAAGAAAATTACAGGTTGCCTGTTTTTTTCCGGAAGTAATTATGATATCCTGACCATACTTGTCGAGCAATTTAGTTTTTAACGTTTTTTCTGTGGGAATGTAGCCCTTAAAGTCTTTGAATATCTCTGTTAACGTGAATTGACACTCGTCTCGATGCAGTTCAATGTAGGAGCAAACATGATCAAATGCAGCTGTAACATCCTCATCTTCTGGACGGCCTACTTGTTTAGTCGACGTAGATGGAATCGTAGAGAATTTTTTCATGCATTTGCCGTGGTATATACCCTCGGCGGCAACCAAATCATTTACGTTAGAAATTCGTATGACGACAGCCGTAGCCCATGAATCGTTCCGTTTATTAGCCGTGTCCAGAAGATTTTGTTTAAATGTAAGCGTTCCAATACGATGAACTGTATCGCGATTTAAAATAGGTTTCTTTACCTCCTTTTTGAGAAACTCCTCGGAAGCATTTTCGCCACATAATAAACAGTTTATCTTGAAATTAAATTGTTGTACATGTGATCGTAATGTGCTAGATCCCTGAGTGCCCTTTCCACCTGATTTTATGGCTGCGGCAACATTCTTTTCCTTTGTGTACGATTTTTTGGCACTTAACATGAACCGTCACAGATTTTAGTCCTTTTAGCTGAGCTCCTTTATTGTCGTGTCTTTTTATACTATATTCTTGTAAAGTTTTCAGTCCTCTCTCTTTCACTACTATAGTTTTTTTCAGCATTTAATAAACTTTCCTCACAAATGAAACAATCATGCACCGCACTACCGGAAGCCATCATTGTAGCTATGCTATTACTTTCGCAAACGAGACACAAATATTTCGTCTATATTGGCAAAAGCGTGTGGACACAACGGAAGTCTATATTAAACTGGTTTGGAATTTGGAATGCGACCGTGATGTGAATCTATGATAGTATGCTCGCCAGGCAACGTGTTTACGTTTCGGCCGCGCAGATCGTACCTACTCCACACCACGAGGCGGCGGCTGTACAGCGTACACAGTACACACTTGCTATTCTGATGTTCTAAGCGTGTCTGCTTCAGATGACCGTGAAACTAAAGTAAATATGCATTATGCACAAAAAGTAATATATAACAAGTAAAAAAAAAAAGATTTTAGCTGAGTTGCCAGGGATTATCCAAATTTACGGCTAAATATCTCCGTAAAGGTACGTTTTACGGTAAAGTTCGTAAGGACCTTTTTTTGTAGAAAATTTAATGGGGATCCATTTTGGTAATAGGTGTTTTCATCGAAAAGTTAACATTTTAGGAAGTATTCGCAAAAAACTGAATTTCGGTGCCTTTTTTCCAATATGGCGGCTGACGCCGACCTCGCTCGAGGGGGAAAACTTAGTATGTCTATCAAGAGATAAAAGTAAAGCGATTAAAGCAATTTCCAGATTTCCTGGAATTATTTCCTTATTGGGCTTAATCTTACGGCTTGCCGCCTGGCCTATAATGGTAGGAACTACAGAAAAAATCTTTAAGTTGAAAGCTGAAGGTATACGGTTTTCTGTCTAAAATTTGTAATTCACACTTTTATCATTTCCACTCCAAATGTTGCAACGCTTAAAGTTCGTTCTTTCTATTGCCACCTGTATTTTTTATTTTAGAAATCGATTCCGCAGGAAACAGAACTGTTAAAATAGGGCATTTACCATTTCAATGTTATACTTTGCGACATACAACTTTAGTTTTTCTTATGTAAAGATGTATTTTTTTATAGAAATTGATTTAATGGCGTTTCATGTACATATGTAGAAATGCAAAAATTTAGTAATTATTTTGACGCTAAAGTCAGTTCGCTGAGTCGCGAAAGTTCTTGGAAGAGGTAGTAGAAAAAGTGGGCGTTGCGTTACCTAGCATCAAAATTATCAATGCTATATTTTTGGAGTTCTGTATAAATTATATGCAACTGAGTCGCTTTCTAAAATAACAAATATACATAGGTGTCCAGAAGAAAAACAAAGGCTCGGGCCATGACGAATATCGCAAAATGCTAAAGTTGTAAATTAACAAAATAGAAAACTGAATGCCATTGAACTTTCAGTTAAAATAGATACTACCGTTTAAGAGTTACTTGCAAACTTTGAAAACGGCGCTTTTCAGATTTTTCAGACTCTAAACTACTCAACATTTTGAAAATCTAAAAGCGTCACCTTTACGAGCCATAAAATGCGTAACATTTCTTTAATTTAACCAACTGTGTTTTTGTTAGGATTATAACTTAGTAATCCAATCCCATAGAAATAGTGGACATTGTTCATACCGCACTAATGAGACCTGTTAAAATCGAAATCCGGATCAGTAGTTTCTGATGATGAAATACAAGGAGCGAAATTATTTTAGTTCCGTTCATGTGTTTACTCATACGCACAGTATTCTCGTAATTGGGTTAATTTCCTAATTTGAAAGTTTTCTTGTACCTTTTCTGAGTAATGTTACAGCCATCCAAAGTTTTACTGAAAAAATAGGTGTTTCTTTAATTATAAATATGATTGTGGAACCCATTTACTCAACACTTAACTAAAACAAAAAAATAGATTTTCTGATATACCAGATGACACAGAATCATGGAAAAACCCTTTTTTTCTTTAATTATTTTAAGACCTTTTTCAAATTTTAGTATCTTATGTTAATAAGAAATATCAACCATTGACATATAAATGACATTTATACAAGTTTCGATTTTACCAAAAGTGCTAGCGATTTTCAAATGCAACAACAACATATTGCATATTTTAAAATCCTCATAAAGTTCTGAATTTGTAGTACGAATTTCTGAATAATAAGTAAATTTTTACTCACTCAAATATTTTTTTAATTACTCGAAAGTACCTGAGGTACTTTGAAATTGCATTTTTATTAACATTTTGTAACTTATAATAAGGTGGCTGTGACCAACTAGCTGTCACCTTATCTGTCAAATTATCTATGTTTATAATGAGCTGATGTAAGAATTTTCTATGAAATTTCATGGCAGTCTTAACTTGAAAATCAGAAAACGATAAAAAATATTTGTGTCCAATTTGTTTTCTCTTTTCTTTAAATATTCTATTATTTAGTATCACTGAACTCTGAAATTATGACGATTTCAAATATGCATTTTGTTGGATATTCTATTTGAAAATCGTAAGTTGGTAGCGTTTCTGGTGAAACCAGAAGATGTATACTTATGTAAATATGTTTTCATGTTAAAAGCTGGTATGTTAAAAGATGATGAAGACTTAAAAATTTTGTCTAATTAAATATTTAAAAAAAGGGGGGTTGTATACCATGATCCCGTCACCCGGATTTTTGTTTTAGAAAAAATGCAACGCCAGGAAAACGAATTAAAGCCTACAGAGGAAGTCTCGACTACAGAAATGTAGGAAGAATTGTCGAATACGACGGATCTCAAAAGATAGATGTGTGGCCAACAGACAATTGTAATAAAATTATGGGTACGGACGGAACCATATTTCCACCTTTTCTTAAAAAAGAGGAAGGACTTGTTTCGTTTGCACCAGATTTATGCAGGTACATCCGTGGAAGAAAAAAATAGTTAAATGGTATTTTGGTGGTCGGTCTGTAAGGGACATTAAAGCCATTCTTAACAAATAATTTCTCAATAGGCCCTCTCCAACGATGTCAACGATTAATCAGATCTTTAAAAATTTCGAAAAACACGGCTGTTTTTCACCTAGATCCCATCAAAAATGCAGTCCCGGTAAATATTTTCATTTGGCAATGCTTTTACGTACGTATGTAAGCTAAAACGCATAGTCCAGTACATCCTCCTCAAACAATTATCCGCATATTACTAAACTATTAAACTAACCAAGCGACGACAAACGTCTAGTCCCCGAGCGCTGACGCAGTGATTTTGGATCCCCTTTTTCGACATGCGCAGATGCTACTAACATGGACGTGGTGGTTGCGTATGTTGACTTCCGACGAGTCGCAACAGAATCGGACTCAGGTCACTATTATTACAAAATGATACAGAAAAAACAATACTCATCATCATACATCATAATACAATAATTAATACTCAAATAAACGTACTAAGGGACTAACTATTACATGATGAAGCCGTATTTAGGTTTGGTAACGTTAATGGTCACGAAAAATGCCACTTAAACTGACTTATCCACAAAGCTCCTATGGACCTGAAATGCAAATAAACTCGATTCACAATGTTACAATTTTACAATTGTAAAGTTACAATGACTTACTTGACCAGTTATAAAAGCCATACAGTGTACGTATTGTTGCCATAAATCACAAGTCTGTGATAGCAATATACTAGAAAAAATAGCTAGTAATATCCTTACTAGCTAGAAAAAATAGCTAGTACAAGTAAATATGGGTTCGCTAGTACGTAAGATCAACTCGTTACTTAGTGAATCGTGGATTTAAATGTACAACTTATCGATCATATATGTTCTTTAAAAACTTAAAAAGTTACTTTACGAAGATCTAAAGATAAAAGAAAATTTGCTTTTTAATACAAAAAGTACCCAATATTACATTTATGTAAATAACATAATGACTCATATTATTGTAACTTTTTTCGTCTCTTGTAGTTTTCTTACAATTGATTTGGTATTACTTAATGAACCTGTACCTGATTTACCTTCAAACCGACGAAATATTCGAGTCTCACTTGCCAAATTTTTATAGCTACCAAACAGCTACAGGTGTTTGGAAAAGGTATCCCCTTTTGAAGAATATGAACAAATCATACCTATTATAAAATTCTGGATACCTCGACGTAGCGTATATCTAGAATTTTAGAATGATATATAATGTGTTCCTGTTTTAAGTGTATATCTGTTCCAAATACATGTTCCTAAAATACCTGTTTTGAGACAAGTGGGATTAATATTTCGTCAGATTAAAGGTTAAATTAGTCAAGTAACACAAAATTAGCTGTAATAAATCTACAACGTTGTTTAACAAGAGACGAAAAAAGTTGCAAAGGTATGCCCTGCAAAAGATCATACGCTAGTTAAAAAGTAATATTACATTTTACTTTAAACATTTTATGAGTTTTTGTGGGTGTCACAAAACCCCATCATGTAATAGTTAGTCCCCTAGTACGTTTATTCGAATATTTACTATTGTATTACAGTGACCTGAATCCGACTCTGTTTCGACTCACTGAAACTTTGACTGTACACAGTATCAGCGAACCGTTATGTTTTGTTTCGCTGTTGTCACATCAACATACTATTCCTATCAGTTCTTTTAAAATTGCTTCACAGTAGTTAAGGGTTTACACCTATTTGAATTGTCTAAAATTAAACTTTTTTTGGAATTCTTTTTTTAATGATTCAATTGAACAATCAAAATAGAATATTGAGGGTTTATTAAACATATCAAAAGGTGTATAAAACGCATTTTTATTTAATTTTTTCTTCCAAAATGACGGCAGTACAGACATCTGAAGCAGCATATCTTTTTTTAGGCAGTCTGCGGCCTTACGAATAAAACTTTTCCATTTGCATCTAGGACAAAAAAATGTTTTTCTTCATATCCTATATTAAATTTAGCAGAGAAGTGCACACGATTAGGAAAAAAATCATTTTTCGCAAATTGACGTGAACTTGGCATTTAATCGTTTATAAAAAAACGTAATAGTTAATCAATCTTAATAATCGTGTGTATTTCCCTTTAAAATCTATCTAATAAGCTGCAAAATTTCAAGTCGATTGGATGAAAATTGCAGAAGTTATTTGTAAGGCCGTGTTGAAAAACATGGTTTTGAGATTATCGCCTTTAAAGTATTGAAAGGTATAAAGGTTATTCAGGTATACAGGTAGACTGACCACTCGATTTAATTTTAGTACAGCGCCATCTATACTTAGTATGAGTAACGTTTATAAAAGTACTGACTGAGCTAAACGATTCCAAACTGCTACTATAAACGCGCCAAGCGTTCAAAAGCGTTTCGGAGCATCAGAAGTTAATTAAGAAATTTAGCTTTAAGGGTCATTTAAAAATTTTGTTGGATCATGGTTGTTATTGGATATCATTTTTTAGTTGTTTTTACGTCATTTAAGCTAATAAAAAAAAAACGAAAATAAAAAAAAATCAAATAGGTGTAACCCCCTTAAGTTGAAAAAATATATCACCTGTGTTCCGTATAATAAACGTTATTATACGCAATCATCGTACTATCGTACGTCAATGCATTTTTATAAATATAGAATTTTTATAAAGATCGTTTGGCAAACAGATTTATATAATATTATGCATACATAGGTATGTAATATAAGAGATGCGAAATATTCTACAACTTGTAATGTAAACAATGTGATTTACTAATATAATATAATTTACAAAAACTAAGTTAGTAAATAACTAAATACATATAAGCTTTAAAAACATTTACATGATTTTTGTACACATCAAAAAATTATTTATAAAATTTTTAATCCCAAAAATAACAATTTTTAGTTCACTTTTTCCAATGTTTTATACCCAATGATATTGTCAAAGAATTTTCAGCTAGACTAAATTTTAGCTTTAAAGTTTCACCTAGAATGTTTCTAAAGCCGAATAGTTCCGAGCTAGTGGTTTTCTTTCAGTTAGTGTATTTATTATATGTGTACTACGGTGTTACCTAGAAGGTATCACTTCTGTAGTGTACGTAAATGGGACTAGACCTATTCCGATGTGTCTAACGAAGTGGTCTTCAACCAACGGCATCTTGGCACACCCTAACGATAAATCCATTAAAAGCTCCTAAAGCGAGAATGATCGTTCGTTGTTATTCGCCATCAGAAATCACAGATCCGGATATCGATCTTATTAGATCTCATCAGTTATATATCTGAAGGAGAATGGCGAAGAACGACTATGTAGGCTTGTATCCTGACAAGGAAAGTTACGGTGTTGTTATCTAGGAGGTACCGTCCTCTAATATGCGTAAATGGGACTAGACATTAGACCTATTCCAATATGTTCAATTTTGTTCAATTTTGTTCAATTTTCAAAAAGTTGACTTCTTCAACCACCGGAGTCTTTTTCGAGAACACGTTAAATCCATTAGAAGCTCAGGAAGTGAGAATTATTTCCCGTTCATTGTATTCGCCATCAGCGACAAATGCAACCTTTTAATGAGTTTGTAGAACGAAACGTATGTAACAATTACAGGTCTCTTGCTGCTTTCTATGTCAAAAAGACCAAGTACGACGGGATACCTGTGAGAGAATATTCGGCTGACTTGGGAGATATGTCAAAAAATGCAGATGAAAAATGTTATTGCCCCACTCCCGAAACTTGCTTGAAGAAAGGTGTTATGGACCTTTATAAATGCACTGGTATACCAATTTATGCTTCTCTACCTCACTTTTACAATTCCGATAAAAGTTATTTAAGAGGGGTCAAGGGGTTGACGCCTGAAAAAAAGCAAACACGAAATTATAATTCTCTTCGAAGGGGTGAGTATAATTTTTTCTCTGTATATTAGTTTTTCTTAACTGCTACTGAAATTTAGTACTGTAATAATTTTAGTAAAAAAAATAGCTATATTATAATTTTACACTCAATTTTAACTCGATATATTAAAATATTCACATAAAATTTACAGAATATGGTTAACTAACCCACTTGAAGTTATTTCGGTTGAAAAAAAATTATTGTAAATTATTTGTTCTCACAACAGTGGAAAGAATCATTTTGGGTCTGATTTATTCAGTAAAGACATGATTAATCATATTATCTTTGACAGCTTATTGAGCGTCGATGGTTAATAGGGCGTTTGCTGTGTGCTGTCAATGCAAACTAGAATTTGTCAATGAGCTAATTATGTCTTTTAACCGACTAAATAGGAATCAAAGTGGTTCCTTCCATAATTCGTGAATAAACAAATAATTTGTACTCAATTATTCAAAACAAAATTGCTTTGCAAAAATAGGTATAGAGGCCAAACATCTTCTTCCTTCTGGAGGGCTTCTCCTATTTTTCAAATGCTCGTGACCCCTTAATGCTGTCTCTTTGGCCTCAATTGCATTTTTTTTATCCGTTACAATGCAAACAGCCCATTTTCTCAATAGAAATATTTATTATTACACTTTATAGCTAGTTGTACCTATTCGTATTACAAAATAAATCATATCTTTGTTCACTGTTTAACTCCTTAGCTTCAGAGCGTGATAATAAATTTAAAATTATCTTATATAATTCAAAATGTTTTCATGTAATTTTATGTACCAGTGATACCATGTCTGTAACTTGCAATATTTATATATTTCCATACAATTCACCCCCCCCCCCCCATTTCATATCTTATGACTTCAAGGATAGACCTTCACACTCCAAAAATTAACCCCTTTTCGAAATTTGAATTCACAAGATTCTGACGACAATTCAGTGACATACAGGATGGACTCAGAGGGGCGCTGGGTGAGAAAAACCCTATCCTGGTACACATTAAGAGCTCTCTGACAAGTCCTGAGCGTTTGGTCGTTGTTCCATCCCTTCAATCTTTTTCCAGCCCCCTTGAGCCATCCCTCTACAATTAACGCTGGGTTTTACATGCTCTGTTCACTGTTAGGCGATTCCACTGATCCTAATGCTGCCAAACCAATTGGTTTAGGATGCCCCAACTCGCTTGTACCTTTTGACAACTCAAGCACCCCTCTAGGCCGCCCCTACATCAACACAACAACGCACACCGAGAATCTATCACGAATTTTGAGATTTTCGATTCATACAAATGAAAAGGAAGATTGCGTCTACCCTATCTTTCTTTTCACCCACTCAGACATGTGTTAAAGGGGGTTAAGAAAAGAGGGTGATGGGCCGCACAAGAGAATTTAAAGGAGACTGACGACTTAAGGTGATACTGGAATCATTTAGTTCCAGTATCCTTAGGAAGACTTTCTGAGTCACTTCACGCGTAGAGACATACTTACAACTCCTTAGCGCGGTAAACTTCTAGAGGGTAAGTTAGAGGTAGAATTTTACTTTTACCTCTGATCCAGCCGTCAACAGTGGGTTCAGTTAACTTCGTTAAACTTCAAGTGAAGTCAAAACATGAACATGGGACAAAACGACAGCCACGCAGCCTTCAACAGTGGTGAAACCAGAAAGAAAGTGGTAGGGGATTGAGATGGTCTAGAGGGGTGCTTGAGTTGTCAAAGTGTGAAAGTGAGTTGTTGAGGTGACACACCAGACCAATTTATTTGGCAGCATTAGGATCAATAACATCGCAGAGGTCAGAGCATACAAAACTAGCATATCTGCAAAGGGGTGACTCACGAGAGCTGGAAAAGGATTGAAGGGATATGACAGGATGTGTTTGGCTGATCTAGTGTGTGCAAAGTTAGATTATTTAAAATCTATATTTTGAAATGTTCAAACCAAAAAGTCTCTGTCCCAAATATAACTCAAATGGAGATAATCAAATAAGTGTTAAGCTAATTTTGACCAGCGATTTATATGTTTCTTTATTTCTGTTTGAAAATACAAGTACAGAAAAATTTTCATATCTATAACAGCAATTATTTCAAAATTCCCATACAATGTTCAACCCCCCCATTTTCACACCTTTAGGGGTTGAATTTAAAGAAAATATTTTTTTGCTAACTTTGCGAACACCTGAATACCAGTGAAATATACGTGCCAACTTATGTACGCATAAAAATGTGTACATCAATTTCAGATTTTCCGGTTTAAAATGTGGTAATTTCAAAAAATTTGTATAGATAAAATATTTAATTTATTTTATTATTTATTTTAGACAACGGGAAGTCCTGTTTATGCCAAGAAAAGGCTACAGTTTAGCATGCCGTTAGAGCCAAATCCAAAGGTAGACCTCTTTCATAACATTACTGAAACTATTTTACCACTATTTTGGGTAGAAGAGGTAAGTTGATGTTATCATAAATATGCTATACTACTCTTGGGGATACTTTTTTTTTGAGTTAATAAATATTTTTTACTATCAGAGGCCACCAGAGATTTTCTAATAATAGAGGTAATAGACTTATACTCATAACTCATAATTAAAGACAGGATCTTTTTTTTTGTGCATAGCAATTTCAAAACAATTATTTTGCACATAAAAACAGGTGTAAAGTTTATCACCCTTGGCGAATATCTTGCTTTCGAGTTCTTTTCGACTGGACCATTCCAGTACATGGCTTCACACTAACGTGAATAAGACTGACAACATGTTTGACCCGCTATAGGAGTCAGAACACATGCTGTCTTTAGGAGCAGTTGAATATGACTAAAATGGTTAAATTATGACTCGCGGAAATTAAAGCTCGAACACAGTGTAGTTTACAAATAAAAAAATGTGAGAAACTGTTGGAACTGTGGGAAATTCTACACTTATTTTTATGTTGTTGTAGGGCGTGGAGCTTAATATAACTTACACAAAACAACTAAAGGATTTTTTTAAAATAAAGAAGATTGTAAAAATTAGCAAGTGGATTATCTTGGTTTCGTCTCTCGGTGGTTTAGTAGCTGCTGGATATCTTTATTTTAAGGAAGGCGGGAACGTAGATATTACTCCAGTTCGCAAGGTGCAACCAACAAACAATGATGTTAAAACTATTTCTACAGTGAATGGAAACAACATAGAAGGAAACATAAATCGTGCAATGTCATTGGAAGACGAGAAGTAATGTAAGAATGCATAATAATACTATTATCATCCGTGTCAGTTTTGGTTAAAACAGGACCGTAGACAAGGAGGGTTGGCCACACTTGAGCCCTAATAAAAAGCTCTTGTAAAAATGTTGCTCATAAATTACTGAAATTTTATTTGACCTTTTTAAAGTATATGTCTTATATGGGGCGTGTTTTCGTCCACAATTTATAAATATTGTTTACTTTTCTTTTTTTTTTGTCCCATATATCATAATCGTAAACAAAGAAAATTTCAACCTCATTAGTTGCCTTTTTTTATTCACGATACTTACTGCTTATAGAGGTTTTTTTTTTTATAGTAAGGGTCTCAAAGGGTTATTTTTTGTTTGTAAAATATATACTAATACATATGTGTATACAAAAGTATACATATATGTATTACTCTAGTAATACATATACATGCCCGGATTTCTATCGTACATGACGTCAAATATCAAGATTGGACACCAGCTCGCGTATCAAGGAGCTTAGAAATAATAATTAACAATAGTTTACCTTAGACATCTAAATACACTTATTTATGAGGTCGCATACTTCTGCACTATAAATAATGTGATTATCGCGTTATTTCATAGAAGTTACTTGTTACTCCGTACCTGGAATATACGGCAGAGATCCGGGCTCTATATAAATATTACACAAAAAACATTATTTTGGCCTCGATAAGAATACTGAGTCCTGATTAGAACTTGGGTCTAGGTACGACCCTGGTTTAAAAGACTATAATGAGGTGTTTAATTAATTAATGAAATTAATTTATTAATTCCAGTACCCACTCCAGAATTAATGAAATAGCAAAATTTGTTAAACAGTTGGATATTAATAATGCAATACGAGTAAATATTCTCGAGTTTCTCTGACAGCTCGTGTTAAAGTGTAAAGTATGGTAATGAGTAATGGTAAAGTTGCCCCCACGGTTTTTGGAAGTGGAATACAATTGAAGGATGGGATGCCCTATGACATAGGAAAGCATTTGACAAAGATTCGACCATTTAAGTTTCATATTAAGCCTATCGTTAATATGAGTTTTAGAATATTTCTTTCCCCGTGTCTGATATTTTATAAGCGACGGAAAAATTCAGGGGAGAGACCCTGTTGAGAAGTATATGTAGATACATTTTCTAGACTTTCTGGCGGGAAATATAATTATTCAAAAAAAAAAGTCAAATATTAAAAAATATTATTTTTCAATTGAAATCGGTTGATTGCGAAAACGAGATTTTTTTTGTAAAAAAAGCTTACAGAATTTTTTTTTTTTATTTTAAATCTACCATGGAATATCAAGCTCCTCTTAGAGATGAAACATAACTGTTCTGGCATACTTTCGTTAAAACCCACAAATATCTAAAAATATAACTTTTTTCAGCCCACGTTTTTTTATTGTGGTCCTAGAAAGTCTCTGGTATTAGAAGAGACAGGATATACACTAGAACGACGATAAGTATGTGGAATTCTGATCATTGATCACATCCCTCGGACTGTGTCAATTTGCAACTGAAAATGGCCCTCGCACAATGTTTTTTTTTTTTCATAAAAAATAATCAAGCTTATATATATATCCTTATTAGTGTTTTCGTGTGTATTTTCCCTTCCAATATGAAATATATTGTTAATTCTGGGATATAGGTAACATACATGTATACCTGTAGCGGAAAAAAAAACAAATTTAAATGGTTGTTGATTTAAAGGAAAGTATGCTAAAACATTTATAATTTTTGTCAGTTCTAATTGGAGCTCGATATTGCATATGTATTATATTGTAAACAACACTATTACATATATTGAAGTAATAACGAAATATTATTAAAATACTGGCGCACTTATGTAGAAATTGACCAGTTGACGTGCTTTTCTTATAACTGTCACATTGACGTATATATCGAGTTTTTATTATTCACATTTAACTTTGTAAAATATGTAAATTGTTTTACAATATAACTTATTATTAGAGATCGCCTCATTTCAGGGTCGCATTAACCCATACATGTACATACGTATAATAAATATACACATACATAGAACTATGAAAGACTGGGCGACATGCAGTTAATATGGAGTTGGCGGTCATAAAACACGATTGCCGTTATAAAATACGTAAGATTGACTGGTTGGCGTGGAAAAGTCGAGAATGGTTGGATGGATTTTCAGATTGTAAACGGATTAATGACCATACTGCGTACACCCCGTCGTTATAGCAACTTTTCAAAAATTCGTATCTAAAGCCGTTCAGCTTAAACATTTTTTGACTGATTCAGCACTTTTCTTCAAATCCTCTGTGTAAAATCGTAGCTGCCCCACAGCTCAACCGCGCGTGCTACATACTGTGCTAATTACAAATAAACGTTAGGCCGCATTTCGAGCTAAATAACCTGAAATGGACGCGGGTACGCGACAGGTAGAAAAAAATCTAATATTCTTACAACATGTGAGTGACTGTGACCCTAGTGACGTCGCAGTAGTATAAAAAGCGATATCTCATGTCGAGTATGATGTGCAAAACATATATCCAGAAAAAAATCTCTTCATGTTTGATTTTTCATGTTTTTTTAGGAAAAACAGTTTTTATTCCGAATTGAATTAATGTCTGTGACGAATTTTTCAAGTAACTCAATAGATTTTCAATTTGCAACCGGATTAATACCCTACATATACATCTTCAATCTATCCACGGTTCAAATTTGTATCTAAAGCCCTTCAGATTAAAAAATGTTTTAGGGATGGGTGGTGCAATATTTTTGTACAGCTTCTAACAAACAGCATGGAATTGTTTTTTATTCATCACATTCCTGCACCATTTAACTTAAATTTATAGCATTTATAAGATAAGACACCGGTTTATTATACATAGATAATTGTATGGGCTAGTATGACCCTGTAATGAGCCTAACTTTGGCGATCCATACTTATCATATCAATTAAAATTAATTTTACTCACTGTACCTGGTCATATCACTGTACTTAGCATGAAGCGAGGGCTAAAAATATATGTTTAGTTACAACTGGTGTTATTTAAAAAAATACTTGGGTTTAGTATTTTGAGGATTGTAAGCGACACGGACTTACATTAATGATGGTAAAACAAACTTATATGTAGCTTAAATGGTTGAAACATTGTAAAATGCTTTTTCTAAGTCATAGGGTACTCTTACTATAGGGTACGTTCAGTGGCGGTGCGTGATATTTTGGTTAGCCATATCTTGAAAACGACGCATGGGACCCACTTCACTTTTTAGATGATGACTATACACCTCTTACAGAAAGGATTTATAGTGAAAAAATCGTCAGCAAAGTTTGCGAAAAATTTTTCAAAAACACTGGAGCACTGGGTTCGCAGTAACGCTCTGTGGAATATTTGCAGTATATTTTTTTTTCATAATCTAGAAACAAATATAAGGAGACGTTTTTCGATTTTGGGAAACAAAATGTTCCTATAAAATTAAAATTAAAATGACCATAACTTTTTGAAACAAAAATATTTTGTAACAAATCTAAAAACGTCTCCTTATATTTGTTTCTAGATAATGAAAAAAATATATACTGCAAATATTCCACAGAGCGTTACTGAGAACCCAGGGAGTGCTCCAGTGTTTTTGAAAATTTTTGCGCAAACTTTGCTGACGATTTTTCCACTATACATCCTTTCTGTAAGAGGTGTATAGTCATCACCTAAAAAGTGAAGTGGGTCCCATGCGTCGTTTTCAAGATATGGCTAACTGAAATATCACGCACCGCCACTGGTACGTATTACGCCCCCAAAAGCCGTGAGGGCAATTTGACCATATTTATCATGCTAGACCATTAAATTGAAATCCTATGGGCCACTACTTTAGACACAAGTTATAAGTTTTTAAATAATATTTCTTTACGTGTGAGCTTCAGTACCTTATTTCAATACATACATAGTTATGAATGTGTAGTTCTTCAGCCATTGTTACTGTTAATGTCATTACCTACCTATAATAAAGTTGTTAAGGTGTGATGTTTTTAAATATTTCTTTACGTCTGATTATCTGCATCTTAGTTATAATGTTATAATGCAGTTATTGAATTTGTTGTTAATGTTAATGTTACAAAGTTAAAATATAATAACAAAAATTTCTTTTACTTTTTAATTTTATTAAAAACCAATTATTAAACGCGTATGTCTTCTTAAATTCAGTTCGACTGAATTTGAGAGAAACGTTACCCTGTTTTGACGATAATAGTTTGTAATACACTGAAATCAGCAATAAATTCTGAATTATGACATTCACGTCGTAGAACAAATATTAGCAATATCAATGTCGAATTCTGGCGATACGATATCAAAAATGAAGTAATACCATGCATGTATTGCAACACTTACAATTTGACACTCCTAAAGTAAATTGTTAAACGTTTGACTTTTCCGCCAAATAAGCTTTTTTTCTTTTATGGCCGTTTATAATTTATTCAATTCATTTGTAGATAATGCTATATTATCTACAAATTAGGATAATACACATCGGATACTCTAGGTATACCATTATAGTACTGGTATACGGGTGGGGAAAACGTTCACTTTAAGCTAGTAGATTATTTTGGATTCTGTAGCTAATGAAGTGTCACTCAGCATTGCTATGTCAGTGTTGAGTCAGCAAGTATATGCCTCATTGGGCACCTAGTGCATCCTTCCTGAGATAGCCTTTCCAGATATAACTCGAATCACCCAATTCTTTCGAAAATAGTGGATGATGTCACACCCGCTGTAAAGGGGTGTTTCACTTAGCCTCATATTGTGTAAGTGCGTTCGTTGCAAACAGTGTACTGCCGGGACTCTCGTGTTTCATCACACACCTTCCTGAATTTCTCGTGCGCGTTTCCTTTGTTCATATGTATCATTGCTGTCTGCATACGGCAGGGTACATTTATTGAGCAGGTTCAAAAATACTTAGACTTGCCGGCTTTCGTAAATTCAGCTTCTTTATCGCCTTCGCATTGCGCATGAACTTTCACCCAATTCACAGATATATTCCTAGAGTTAGTCGCATAGATCAGATAGTATATTAACAACTGAAAGATTCCCTTTGGAAAGAACAAACGTAGTAAAACCCACGCTTCTGCCAGATATGACTTACCAGACCTAACTTCTGACATATACCGAGAGAAGGATACATGTCTGTGCGGCC
The DNA here is from genome assembly GCA_029963805.1 of Aromia moschata. Lineage (NCBI taxonomy): Eukaryota > Metazoa > Arthropoda > Insecta > Coleoptera > Cerambycidae > Aromia > Aromia moschata. The sequence continues at coordinate 355,281 of JAPWTK010000139.1, read as the reverse complement.
GAAGTAGTGCACGCGACTTGGTTAAAATTTACGTAGTTTTAAATAGTGTTGTATGTTTCGCGCGTTCGAGTACCATCCTTTCTGACACACAAGTACGCCGACACCACTCGAATTCAATTTCGATATTGCATTAACTCAACACTAATAAAAAACCGCTGCCTAAAGAATCACAATTTCCACATAATTTTTTCCACGTTTAATTAGAGTAACTCGCTAAAAACATTAAATAAAATTCTTAAAATTGTGATATTAGGATGTACCATGTGGATGTGGAATTAATAGTGTACAATTAAGAGATTGTATTTTTTTTTTATTTAAATTTGGATATAACCTTTATGGCTTTAATGACCTTTTTTAGTCTTTACGAAATATATGACTTTTATGACCTGATAGACTTCTATGAATTAGATGACCTTTATAACCAATATGGCCCTAATGAACAATGAGTCCTGTATGACCTTTATGACTCATCTATAGTCACATAATGATACTCATCATATAGTATGACTCATAGTCTAGGTCAAATGACCCATACCACTTTTTTGACCAAAATGATCTTTATGATAAAAATGATCTTTAAGAGCTATACGACCAGTATGACATTTATAACCTTTATGGCTAATATGGCCTTTATAATCAGACATTATAGCCAATTTGCCCAATATGACCTTTATGACCGATATGATATTTATAACCTTTATGACCAATGTGACTTTTATGACCAATATAACGTTTATGACCAACAGGATCTTTTAAGCTAATTCGAATTTTATGACCTTTATGACCCATATGAATTTTATGATCTATGTTAGATATATGATCTATAGATCATAATAATTAATGTATTATAAATAGGCAGAGTAATAAAAACGAGAAACGAGGCTTATTAGTGTGATATTTTAATTCATCTATCTCAAAAACGTATAAAACGACAGGTCACATGAATATCTGTCTTAATCAGTGGCGGTTGGTGATATTTCAGTTAGCCATATCTTGAAAACTTTTTAGGTGATGACTATACACCTCTTACAGAAAGGATTTATAGTGAAAAAACCGTCAACAAAGTTTGCGAAAAAAATTTCAAAAAACCTGGAGCACTCCCTGGGATCTCAGTAACGCTCTGTGGAATATTTGTAGTGAATTTTTTTTCATAATCTATAAACAAATATAAGGAGAGGTTTTTCGATTTGTTACAAAATATTTTTGTTTCAAAAAGTTATGGTCATTTTAATTTTGGGAAACAAAATGTTCCTATAAAATTAAAATTAAAATGGCTATAACATTTTGAAAAAAAAAATATTTTGTAACAAATCGAAAAACCTCTCCTTATATTTGTTTCTAGATTATGGAAAAAAAATTTACTGCAAATATTCCACAGAGCGTTACTGAGATCCCAGGGAGTGCTCCAGGTTTTTATGAAATTTTTTTCGCAAACTTTGTTGACGGTGTCGTGTGGAAAAAAAACATTGGTTAGCTAATTAGGCTTAAAAGTTCTGAAACGTCGAGATTTTAAGTTTAACCCATTACCTCCCACTGTACTCATTTGAGTACACCGCAAATTATTGTGTCTGAACGACATATATTGAAATTTTTTGACAAACTAATCTTTTGGTGGTATTGTGCAATATACAAGAGGTTCTTAGTTCCAAAGTATTCTCACAGATGGAGCGTTAGATGCAAATGGCAACTTAAGAGTTTACGTAAACAAGTTGTGATAAATCTCCTGTTTTCAAGAGTTGGTCTTTGTATCGTGAGTGTTAAAATATTCAATTTGGTGTGGTGAGTTAGCATTTCAGGTATGTACTTTAGTAATTTAGCCCTGTGAAGTTGGCACCCCTGAATTGGAAAATAAAGACTTTCTTTGTCTATATCGTTTGCTCATCGTATGCCCACGTTTGCCCAGGGAATAGTTTCGTTTGCCCACCTTTTAAAAGAAAATAAATCGAAAAATAAAAAAAATATAAAAATCCCGAAAACCAAAACATTAAAAAAAACGTGGTTTCGCTACACCATTGGTTTGCCCAAGGTTTTCCCACGTTTGCCCAGGGAATAGTTTCGTTTGCCCACCTTTCAAAAGAAAATAAATCGAAAAATAAAATTTTTTTTAAAAATTCCGAAAACCAAAACATTAAAAAAAAACGTGGTTTCGCTACACCATTCGTTTGCCCAGGGTTTGCCCACGTTTGCCCAGGGAATAGTTTCGTTTGCCCACCTTTCAAAAGAGAATAAATCGAAAAATAAAAAAAATTATAAAAAAGTCCGAAAACCAAAACACTAAAAAAAAACGTGGTTTCGCTACACCATTCGTTTGCCCAGGGTTTGCCCACGTTTGCCCAGGGAATAGTTTCGTTTGCCCACCTTTCAAAAGAAAATAAATCGAAAAAAAAAAATCCATCAATGAAAAAATGAGAAGAAACGTATTTCCTTGAGACGATTCGTTTGCCCAGGATTTAGCCAACGTATGCCCAAGTGTTACATTTGCTTTCCCAATTTTAATTAACCATAACATGGGAAAATAAAATTCCACCGCAGAACGGCGACGGAAAAAAGTCTCATTAACCAAGGGAATTCAAGCTGGACAGACAAAATTCTGGTTTGGAAAACGAAAATGAGACTGGGCAAACGAAAATAAACGCTGGGCAAACCAAATTCAGGTTGAACGAACGAAATTGAGGGTAGGCCAATGAAGTTCATGTTAAACAATCAGAAATTCAGGCTGGGCAAACAAAAATAAGGGCTGGGCAAACGAAAATAAAGGGTGGGCAAACGAAATTTAGGGTGGGCAAACGAAAATAAGGGCTGGGCAAACGAAATTTAGGGTGGGCAAAAGAAACTAAGGGGTGGGCAAACGAAAATAATGGGTGGGCAAACGAAATTTAGGGTGGGAAAACGAAAATAAGGACTCGGCAAACGAAATTTAGGGTGGGCAAACGAAACTAAGGGGTGGGCAAACGAAATTTTGGGTGGGCAAACAAAAACAATGTTGGGCAAACGAAAATAAGGGCTAAGGAATCGAAATTCAGGCTGGAAAAACGAAAATTCAGTTTCGGAAAACAAAGTTCAGGCTGGGCAATGAAATACAGGGTGGAAATAAAGTTTTTATATCTTTAAATTTCAACATATACAACAGAACTTGCGCAAATTACATTCAAATTTCGAACAACGGAACTTTTTCGGGACATGTCATTACATTCTATTCATGTACCATTTACATTTCGACAAAATGCTCGAAAATGCTCCGATGCAAATGACACAACTCCGCTAAGAATATAATGTTTACCACATAATGTAATTTTTTTCGGGAACTTCTATAATCGGTATACCAGTCTTATACATTTTGTTTGTTTGCATGCAAATCTCCAGATCGAATACAATACAAGTTCGGGTTAATTTGATGACCTGTATTTCCCTATTACGAGACGAGTTTTTACATATTTGTTTATCGCTTTGGAAAAACTCGCCTAAGAATGATTTGAAACTTTCGCAAAATTTTCCCGGGCCACTAATGTAGTCAACAATCGGTAAGTTGCGCTCGCAAGATCCGCAATTCGGACAATTTTTTATGATTGTCACACTTGGGTTATAAATCAAAAGTTTTTGCAATATAGAATGAACTGACCCAAAGCAATCGAGAAATCCGTCTTTAATTTCATACTCCTTACTTAAAATCATTGCGCGCTCCTGGTACAAACTAGCACCTACACCTTCTATAGCATATTTGCGAATTAGCGCAAAGAAAAGATTGTCAAGCGATTCATCGACCAGTTTTTTAAAAGAATTGTAGTTACAATATGTGTTTGTAAAAATTTCAATTACAGTGTCAAAAGAACATGTTCGTTGTACATAAATTCGTACTTTATCAATAACTGCGGGTTTACACAAACTTCCATTTTGCAAAATATCGTTTTTACGTTTCCGTAGAGGTCGATCATAATATAAATCTATATTTGGGATTTTCCGCAAATATTTTCCCCGCGGTTTATTATTAATATTGTTACGAATTTCTCTTCAAATTATTCACTTCTCCAATTCAAACACGTTTATTTAACAATCTACAACTCGTGGGTCTTAACCATGTAACATTCAAAACATAACTAACTCTATCCTAGCAACAACACCAGTATTTATAGTTTCTACATTTCTAGAAAATTCTTTTGACATCCAGAATATTCAATATGTCATTCCATACAATTCTTTACTAATAACTAGTGTGTATAAACTAAATAAACTAAGTATGTAAACTATAACACTTAATAAATGTCAGCTGTCACAAATGTCACTTTTACAAATGTCACATTGCTCCCCTCTTTAAGGTTATTCGTCCCGAATAACACTGTCTTCTACCCTAGGCGGTGGATCCTCGACGACAAACCAGTCGGGTGGATTATGTCCTGTATACCTTGCGAGTCTCTCCAGATGGACCACCTTCGGCTTGCTTCTTGGAGATAATTGGATGCGGTAGACCAGGTCGTTAATTTTCTTTATTATGGTGTACGGACCTTCCCAGTTGCTCTGAAGCTTTGGACTTTTTCCTTTCGTCCCTTTTGGGGCGTACAACCATACTGCATCACCAGGCTTAAACGCAATCTCTGTTGATGTAGTGTCGAGACGCTGTTTCATTTTGTCGCTGTGCATTTTCAGCTTCTCGCTGGCAAATCGATGGATCCGGTTCAATCTCTCTCGCAAGTTCTCCACAAATTCGGGCCGAGATCGTTCCTGATTTTCTTCTAGGGGATGGCCAAGTATGAGGTCAGTAGGCAGCTTCATTTCTCTTCCAGAGGTCAGCATAGACGGAGTGTAGGTAGTTGACTCATGCTGGGAACTTCGATATGACAGCAAGAACAGAGGCACCAATTTGTCCCAGTCCCTTTGATTTTCAGACACGAATTTAGACAGGTAGTGGCATATGGTTCTGTTGTGGCGTTCAACCATGCCGTTCGACTGGGGATGAAGCGCAGTAGTTCTGGTTTTCTTGATGCCCAGTATTTTCATTACCTCTTGCCACAGCTCTGATTCGAAGTTTCTTCCTTGATCGGAATGCAGCTCGAGGGGTACTCCATGCCTAGCTATGACATTCTATATGAACGCTTCGGCTACTGTTTCTGCTTCTTGATTGGGGAGAGGTACTGCTTCGGGCCATTTTGAGAAATAATCCATTACCACCATCAAGTACTTGTTTCCACGGTCGGTTACAGGTAATGGTCCAAGAATGTCTACTGCTACCCTCTCAAATGGTGCTCCGGATAAGTACTGCACCATTTTACCACGGTTTCTTGTTTTTGGTCCTTTTTTTGGCAGAGCACAGATCACATCTCTTGCACCATTCTTCGACGTCTCGGCGACAGTTTACCCAATAAAATCGGTCCCTTACTCGAGCCAAAGTCCTGGTTACTCCAAAATGTCCTCCGGATGGACTGCTGTGAAGCTCTTCTAGCACTTGGTGGATTCTTGCTTTAGGCAAGACCAACTGGTAGACTGCGGATACTCCATCGGGGCTCTCCCACTTCCGATGCAGTAGGCCATCGCGAAGACAAAGGGAACTCCATTGAGCCCAGTATCCCTTTATAGTCGTACCATATCTGGAAACTTCCTGCCAAGTTGGTCGAACTCCATTCTTTAGCCAGTTCCGGATTAATTTCAGGTCACTGTCTTTCTTCTGGCTCTTCTTTAATTCCTCCGAGGACCATTCGTCTTCAACTTGTACTGTTGTTGCCATTAACTGTTCATTGGTTGTACTATTTGAATATTCCTTGGTCTCGATCTTCTGGCAGTAGCGACATTTCTGTTCTAAACACGGTCTTCTCGATAATGTGTCTCCTCCTCACGGTCTTCTTGTCGTCCTTGTTGCAAGAATTTTAATATTTCACTTACATCCATTGTCGTCGTTTCTTCGTTGTATTTTGTAGATCTCGTATTTACCATATATTTTTTTTCTTCGAATTCTTCTATTATCCCACCGCTGTCACCAAAATGTTACGAATTTCTCTTCAAATTATTCACTTCTCCAATTCAAACACGTTTATTTAACAATCTACAACTCGTGGGTCTTAACCATGTAACATTCAAAACATAACTAACTCTATCCTAGCAACAACACCAGTATTTATAGTTTCTACATTTCTAGAAAATTCTTTTGACATCCAGAATATTCAATATGTCATTCCATACAATTCTTTACTAATAACTAGTGTGTATAAACTAAATAAACTAAGTATGTAAACTATAACACTTAATAAATGTCAGCTGTCACAAATGTCACTTTTACAAATGTCACAATATTTTGCTCTATTAATGGCGGTTTGTTGACTTTTCTATCCTGAACCGGAACGGTTTTGGCAGGACACTGTTTTTTTCGGGACGCATGCCTCTAAATTTTCTTTATTTTCTTCAAAAAAATTTGGAGAAACATCTAAAGAAGAAAAGGAAATCATTGGAGATGTTACATTCAAATCGATTCGATCGGGAATTTTCGACTCTTTCGCATCGCTATTCAAACCATACCAGTTTTCTTGCTCATTCAAGTAGCTGGTTTCGGAAAAAGGTTCGGCAGCTGGTTCGTTCTTACAGACAGTGTTAATTTTTACGCAATTTTTAGTGCTTTTTTTATTTTTTTTTGCGAGCATGACATTACTTCCTAAAGCAGCCATATTTGTTGTACGTTTTTGAGCGGCGCGTTCTTGTTTCGACAAACTCTCAATCGACTTAATGTGCTTTATAATAAACTTATCAGGTCGTAATGGCTTGTAATCTGGACCCAAATCCGAATGTTTCAAGTCTTTGAAGTATGCTTCTATTCGGGAAGACGAGGCAACTTCCGAGGCTGACGGGAAAAATCTAAGAACAACGTTGGTCCAAAGGGGAAAATACGATCCTAACCAAGAAAAAACATCCACCACGGCTGGACAATAAAAACCGTTGCAGTCATGAAATTCGTTTGTTATTTCAATTTGATTTTCTGCATCTGCACGAATTTCTTTTTATTATTTCTCGCGAAATCCAAAAACGTGTCGCAAGAAAAATCATAGTCTTTATTATCCAGGTCATATTCGTCACGAATGGTAAATGTCTTTATTCGTTCAAACAAAAATGACTGCTTTTCGGCGCAAAGTCCAACTTTACTAATAGTATTACCTCCTGTAGACTCACTAAGAGCTACAATGAAAATGGACGTCAGGAAATACCGAAAATCATTTATATTATCGCAAATTGTTTATTAAATTATTGAAAATTAATTTTTCGATTTATTTTCTTTTGAAAGGTGGGCAAACGAAAGTATTCCCTGGGCAAACGTGGGCAAACCCTAGGAAAACGAATGGTGTAGCGAAACCACGTTTTTTTTAATGTTTTGGTTTTCGGAATTTTTATAATTTTTGTATTTTTCGATTTATTTTCTTTTTGAAAGGTGGGCAAAAAAAACTATTCCCTGGGCAAACGTGGGCAAACCCTGGGCAAACGAATGGTGTAGCGAAACCACGTTTTTTTTATTGTTTTGGTTTTCGGAATTTTTATTTTTTTTTATTTTTCGATTTATTGTCTTTTGAAAGGTGGGCAAACGAAACTATTCCCTGGGTAAACGTGGGCAAACCCTGGGCAAACGAATGGTGTAGCGAAACCACGTTTTTTTTTTAATGTTTTGGTTTTCGGACTTTTTTATAATTTTTTTATTTTTCGATTTATTCTCTTTTGAAAGGTGGGCAAACGAAACTATTCCCTGGGCAAACGTGGGCAAACCCTGGGCAAACGAATGGTGTAGCGAAACCACGTTTTTTTTTAATGTTTTGGTTTTCGGAATTTTTATAATTTTTTTATTTTTCGATTTATTTTCTTTTGAAAGGTGGGCAAACGAAACTATTCCCTGGGCAAACGTGGGTATACGATGGGCAAACGATATAGACAAAGAAAGTCTTTATTTTCCAATTCAGGGGTGCCAACTTCACAGGGCTTAGTAATTTATAATATGGGAACACACAATTCTACATTATTTCTAAGAAAAAAATTAAAAAAATGGCTGTGTACTCGTTTGAGTACAATGGGAAGATATGTATAAATTATTTCGGAATATCTTTTCAGAATTTGTTGCGACATGAATTCGGATTTTCATCCAATATCCTCAAAATGTTTTTTACAGGAAACGCTTCAAAACGCTGGGAGAAGCAATGGAAGAAATATCTTCTTCAAATCGTGAATCAGAAATAGTTATAATTCCGCCTGAGGTAGACACGCAAACAGATGAGGAAGAATTTGACGATATGGATATTTCCAATTCTCCCTGTGATATTCCTGGAGAAGTAGAAGTTCAGCATTCTTCAGACGACGAAAGCGACTGCTAGAAGTCAAGAGGTTGTAGAAAGTGACAATCCCGACTCCAATGTGCCGTTATCTATACCAGTTACAAGAAAAAAAAGGAGCCTAAGTGGACAAAAAATTACAAAGATATTAGTATGCATGGCAAAACTGAGGGCTATAAAGAGAGACTTCAGAAAATGATAGAAGACGTGAAGAACGATAGGCTAGTTCAAACATTTGAAAGATTATTTGATAATGAGGTTATAAAATTGATAGTTGAACAGTCAAACGTATATGCCTTGCAAAAAAATAATCATGGTTTTGTGGTTAGGTATGAAGAAATAAAAATATTTTTAGGAATTCCGCTGCTTTCTGGTTACCACAAATTACCTCGTGAACCGCATCTGTTCGGCACTCTATGGTTGGTGTTGATTTACTCGACCAAGCAGTAAATAACTATAGAGTGTCTGTTCGTGGAAAGAAATGGTGGTAGCCCCTTTTTTATTCATTCGGTAAATGTTACAATGGTAAATGCATGGAGACTGTACCAATTGGCTCATAATGATAAAAACATGGATTTACTTAGTTTTACTAGAGATGTGGCTCGTCATTACCTAAAATCTTTTGGAAAGGCGACATTTTCAAAGAGGCGGCCAGCTTCTCTTTCAAGAAGTATTGCAGAAGACGGCGACTGTCATTTTCCGAAAAAATTGAGAAGCAGCTAAGATGCTGTCAATGTCACCTAAGAGCAAGATGCAGTTGTATCAAGTATGGCGTCACCTTGTGCATTGAACGTGATTGTTTTATACAGTTTCATTCAGATACATAATTATTATTCATTTGCAATGTATTTCTGAAATAAAAACTTTTTGTGGCATTTAATTATTTGGTTTATTTTACTATGCATTCTCCCATTGTCATCACTTTTTTTCCAAAAACTATTCAAACTGAATTTTTTTTTTATAAATTCTCTAGTATAATTGTACCTAGGAGTCACAAAATAAAACAAAAAAACTCATGAAAATAAAGAAAAAAATATTCATGGGAGGTAATGGGTTAAGCGAACAAAATGTATGTATCTGTCGGTCTGTCAATCTGTTAAACCTTTCTTACGTACACGATAATTCTAAAGCGTGTTATATCAACTTGAAATTTGGAACACTTAGGTAACATGAGGTCTGGAGCTGATTAGATTTTAATCAATAAAGGGGTTGCGGGATGATAGGGGGTTATGTACTTGTTCCTTGTCTATATGTAATTGGCAAATGATGCAAGACATGCACCTCAAATTTGACATACATATACAACATAACAGAAACTGCAAATAAAATAACAAATAATAAATATATTTTTAGCTAACTAGGTTGGGGGGTTGAGAGGTTGAATTGTGTAATTATTCAAAAATGGTAAAATAGGGGATAGAATAAAATGGAAGGAAAATATGAAACATTTGTGAAAACGTATGTGTAGCAAACCAAGGTTTGAATTTTGTGGTTTTTTTTTTATTGGTGGTGTTTTTATTGTTCACAGGAGAGTAGTTGTTTTGTTGTGCACTTGTCGTTTTATAGATTTTGAGGTCGTAGAATGCAAATATGGCATTACTTCGTTATTATACTCTAATTTTTACTTATACTCTATATCCTTATCCAAAATAGATTATACATGTCACAAAGGTTAATCAGGCTATCAAGGTCATAAATATAATTAACGTTATAAAAGTTATTAAGTTGATTTAGGTCATTTATACTCATATAGGTTATAATGGTCATATGGGTCATAAAGGTCATGTAAACCATAAAGGTCATAATGGTCATATCGGTCATATGGGACAGATGGTCATATATGTATGTCATATAGGTCATAAAGATCATATTCAAATGCATAATATACCACTATTAAGACAATAACCAGATGTTTTAGCGGTTTGGTCTAATTAAATGTGGAAAAACGTGATGTAGTAAGCAGTAATTCCATTGGCAGCGGTATTTTTTTAGATATTCTCACAAAAGTCCCCTTCAAGTTTTTGGCGTGAATATTTAGTGTTGCGATATTTTAACAACTTCAACAACTGACAAGAAGGTATTTCAAATAAAGAATTTTAGACTAATGCTTTCTTGAAGCGAAAAAAAAAACAATGGTTATCAGCCGAAAAAGTTGAATGAGTTCACATGGAAAGAACTTAACCGCTTTGTATACCAAACCAAAAATATTATTTATTAATGATTGGTACAAGATTTTCGTTAGGTATATTTTGACACCTAAATGTAGGATTTGGTATACAACAACAAAAAAAATATTATGTAAGAGTTTTAGAAAAATCTCTGCATGAACTCTCCCTTCTGATTTCTAACATGTAGGACGTATAATTTAATGACATTTATACATACAATCGTAGTTATCAGTTTCATTCATAAAATATAAGTTGACAAAGGAGCTCTTTTGGATATATTGGACAAATATACAAACACAAATAAAGAAACACCAATTTTGCCGGCGTTTCGTCTAATGTACTCAGACTTCTTCAGGGCTTAATTAGTATTTTACATAACGGTCTATGTCAGTTAAATGATTAATCCTTTTCTTTACCTGCAAGTACATGTGGTTAAATATCCTAATCATTTTTTGGTATTAGTTTCTCCTATTTGTGTATTAACTCCACATTGAATGAATGAATGCAATGTGGAACATTCATTCATTCATTCAAAAAATTTCCTTTGTCAACTTATATTTTAGGACGCAACTGATAATTACTGTTATATTAGTTGGGTAATCTATATATAAGATGGGTTTCTTTGTATCATTATGCAATTATTAGCACAAGGTTCGAGGACAGTCGAATGACTTTATTATTTTAGATATATATTTTTTTTAATTTGGTATGGATATACATGGTGTCCAGAAATTAGAGGTAAATATTTCAACAGCGTATTGTAGGCCCCAAAATATAACGAAAAGTTGATATAAACATATATCGAAGAACACTTCGTTTCCGAGAAGGGTGTGAAAAGTTATTTTTTGAACATGGTTTTGAATTAATGTTTCCGAAACCTACATTAAATTTTACACGTCATCCTAACTTTTCTGCATTCAGCAAAACAGGACAAAAATAATTATGTAGAACACGCCCTTTAAAAGTTTTAACATCATTATGGGACATCCTGTATACAATGAAGAGACTTAACCTACTATTTACACTATGTATAGTCTATACTATATAGTCTAAAAAAGCAAGCAGAGCGGTAAGCGAAAGTAAAAACAGTTTGTACAGCTAGCAAAAACGGTTATGGTTGCAAGTGAGCATGAGTGGTGGGTTTTTGACAATCGTTTCCATATCAGTCTCACCGCCAGCGAGATTTTTCTACTAGGCGACCACCAAAAATCACCTGGGTTCTCCTGAGTTGGGCAGATGTACAGACATCTGCCCAACTCTTCTTCTGCGGGACTTTGCGCCTGCAACATAGGCTCACATGTTTTGAAGGCAACACCTCAGTCAATTAGTAAAGTCACTTCACCTCTCATCTCGTACAAGAAAATAGGATAACTGGTGGGTCTTCTTTAGACACCTACAACCTACATAGGTAAACAAACATCTCGCCACCAAGCGTTGCGCTAACAGACAGCGAGAAAATATCACGGGTGCCTTTCAAGAAGCCTTCTGGGTCTACTATGTACACATATGTATCTCTGTACGCTGCCTAAGGAATCATGTTATGTATGTTCTTAAAAGTGTGGTTTTTGGGTATGACCTATATGACATTTTTAACTTTTATGACATATGCCCTTTGTAACCTACGTACATACAACTATATGACTTTTGCGGCAATAAGATTTTGACCTTTGTTAGCAATAAGATTTATGTTTATAACCTGTATGACTTCTATCACCAAAATGGCCTGTTTGATTGATATGACCTTTATGGCCCATATGACTTTTAACCCTTTGTAACGTTTTAAATTCGATCGAATTTCATTTTGTTTTTATTTTAGCGGGTTGAGTGCCGAATATTTAATACAATATTTAAATTTTAGGTGATAAGAGTAGGCAACCATATGTTCGAAAATTTTAATAAACATCTTTGTCTTAAAATTATCCGTTTACTATTAATATAACATATCTAATAATTATTATTGCCTTGAATATAAAGTTCATATAATCCAAAATAAAAACATTTAAAATCGATAATTATTCAAAAATAAACAAATGCATACTTACAAGTTACAGTATAAAACGTACCTATTTATATTCATTTCTTCTATTGTCCGATCCATTTTTTTTAGCAGCCAGCAGCGTTTTTTTAGATTGGTAAAAACGACATTAGTTTTAGGGATATTATCTCGTAGCTATTCGTCGTAATCGTAGCATTGACGTAATCGCAATTTTTCTAAAGGTTTTAACACATTGAGGTATTCCTTTGGGATATCATTAAAAAATTGTTAATACTTGTGACGGTTTTGGTTGTGGTGGCATATAATTACGGCTGTATTGCTGGATTCCAGTACGTCTATATGCGTGGTGATTTGTTGCATCACCACCTAATAGCTAAAATCACTATCACGAAAAGCCACTCTCCATCCAAGTTTTCACTTTTAATTTATTTTTTCTCCACAAAACTCGCGACATGAAAGGTGTCAAATGAAAGGTCTTGACTAGCAGAAAATGACAAGTGATGTGACATCATTCTACACCTAATATGGCGGACGGCCGAAGATGGCGAATTATTTTTTCTTCACAATGCCCTCAACATGGATATCAAATGAAAGGGCATAGCCAGTATTTTTCCAATGCAGATTAAACAAAAAAGCAAAAAAAAAGAGATCATTGGAGGCAAGGGCAAGCGCAATCCCCTGAGTATTTTGGTTTTTACTTGACCATTTGGGGGGGCGTTCGCCCCTATCGAATTGGGCCCATGATCAAATGAAAGGTCTTGACAAGCACAGTACTGCAAGTAATGTGACAGTCTATATCCAATATTATGGACACCCCCTGATGGCGGATTACTTTTTTTCTACCCCCATGACGTAGGTAAAAAGTGTAAGGTCTTGACTAACAAAATACAAGTGATGTGCCATCATTCGACACCTAATTTTGCAAATGCTCCAAGATGGTGGATTATTACTTTCTTCAGAACTCACTTGACATGAGTATCAAATGAAAGATCTTCCCGAGCAAAATACGATGATCTGTGTGACGGCGGATTACGTTTATCACAACTCCGCGTATCAAATGAAAGGTATTGAAGAGCAGAATACAAGTGATGTGACGTCATTCAGAAGCCAATATTGAGGACGCCTCAAGATGCCAGATTTTTTTCTTCACAATCCCGTTGATATAGGTATCAAATGAAACGGTTTAAAGCAGAGGTCCCCAAATTACTTTGTCTCGTAGACCACTTGCCATGTCTTTCGGTTTTCGGTAGACCCCTGCTTAGCTAATATTGCATTTTTGAAAATTCATCAACTTCAAATTTAATGGGTTTTGACTGATTTCTAATTGTAATGAGGTGTAGAGTGAAGAAAACAATAAAAACACACTTTACGTTTTATATATTTAATGATGAAACTTAAATTAAAGCGAATCAAAATAAAATTAAGTACCTATGTATTACATAAAATTAATAAGTGAAAATAAACGCTTTTTAGTGAAAGGGATAAACTTGGTGCTTTGATAATAAATTTTCAATATTTGTCATCAATTTAGTAAGGTTTAATCTTAAATCTCAGTTAATGATGTCGAGTTTGTTTCTTTTTTTTTTTTGTTAGAAGATTGGCAACCGCGCTGAAACCTTTTTCCACTAGATATGAAGACGGAAAAGCAATTAAAAACTTTCTCGCGATATTCCATAATACGGGATAAGTAACAGGTATATATTTTTGAAGCCAGAATAGCTGATATCCGTTTCTAAACTGTACCTTACGTTCTTCGTTAGTGCTTATTCCGATCAGTTCCTCTTGTAATATGACATCCGTTTCTTCAACGTCACCATATGGATTGATTATCCATTGTGGTATTACCATATTCAAAACATCCTCAAATAGTATTTTAAAATCTGCATTGAGGGCATTTAAATGTTGCACGTAAGTTAAACGTCATCTTCCTGGCAGTTTGTCTGTGACAAATTGGGAAACTGATAATTCGCCCCATCCAATGTTTTGCTTCATTAGTTTAATTCTGGCAAGAAATGCTGAAATGATGGACTTTGTTTTGATCAAATTTATACTGTAACTGCAAGTTGACCTCATTAAATTTACTCAATAATCTGTTAAATAGGCAATGTCTGGTTTGCACCTGATTAAACATTGTTTTGAAATTGGATCTTTAGCATCTAAAAACTCCAAAACAGTGTAAAGAAGAGCAAAAAACCTTGTCAAACATAAGCCTTTCGAAATCCAGCGTACTTTAGTGTGAAGGTGCAATTGATGAAAGTTCTCGTCATTTTCTTCACACAACTGAGCTAATAATCGCGGATTCAACGCATTGCTTCGAATTCGGTTTACTGCGTTAATGACAAATTGAAGAGATTCATGCAATCTAGCAGTCAGATTTTTGGCAACTAAATGTTGTCGATGGATACGCAGTATATTGCTAACACCCCCGGTATATTTTATTTTAATTGGCTTACAAATCCACGGGAGCGCCCAACCATGGCAGGTGCCCCATCCGAAGCTATTGATATTATATTTGATAAAGGGATTGCTTTTTCCATGAAGTGATCCTTGAAAACATTAAATATTGATTCGCCTTTAGTGTCGGTTTTCAAAGTTCTCGCGAAAAGCAGCTCTTCATGTATTTTTTGATCCATAATAAAGCGAACATATGCTAGTAATAATGCTTCATTACCAGGTAAGGTTGACTCATCCAGCTGTATAGAGAAATATGTCATTTGCAAAAAAATTAAACAAGAAGCTTTCAATTTCATAACTCATTTCATGAATACGCCTTTGAACTGTGTTGTTGCTTAAAGGAATTCTTTTAATGATATCAGATGCAGGTTTATGCAATACAGTTTTTAAAACTTCTTCAATGGCTGGCAATATTAACTTTTCTCCGATAGTATGCGGTTTTCCGGATTTTGCTATAAGTAGCGAGATATTGTAAGACGCTTGCAAACCATCATCATCTCTTTGTGACTTTGAAGCTAACATTTTGTCCACTGTGGGTCTCTTCTGAACTTTATCTTTGAGTGTTTGAAAGTATTTCAAATCTTTACCTATTTTATCATGGTGACATCTTCTCAAATGATCCTCCAGCTTAGATGGTTTCATAGCGTCATTGCTTAAAACTTTATTGCATAAAAGGCACATAGGCAATTGCTTGTCCGACAAGGAAGGAATGAGGCCAAATTTCAAATAATCAACACTGTATTGTCTACATTTATTTTTAGATTCGGCCATGTTTAATGTCAATTACCTGTGAACGAAATTGAGCTATTTAAAATATTTACATTAGTTATAGAAATAATGTAAAAAAGACCGGACGAAAAAGCTGTGCAACGCCTAGTAAATAAAGTTTAACAATTGTTTTGTTTGTCAAATAAACTTACTATTATTTTTAAATAAGTTACCTTATTACCAGGTTGTTTGTTACTTAAGATAAATTAAACACACAAACTGATATAATAGATTACCAATCCAAGAGAGTTTCTTAACTACCAGTATAAAAACTAAAATTTTATAAAAACATATATACTTACTTTCTTCTGGCACTCCCAAACAAAATTACATTGATTCACTTTTTTTTTAATTTTAAAGATTTCCCATTTAAAATACATAGAGAATTTAAGACTTTTTTTTCAATTTCCTACAACTTGGTGGCATTTAACCCTACTACAATGAACTTAGGTGTGATTTAAAGGTAATTAGTTCCTCTTTGAAAGTACTTACAGCATTTTTACCTTACCTCATATATTTTGATATGTACAGCTCACTGGAGTCATATTAACACTGGAAAATTATATTTTTCGCATTTTTCTACGAAATCGTCAAAGTTACAGAAAAACTGCAAAGGAGTTTTTTGTAGGAAATTTCATCCAAATCCGTGTCCAAATCCATCCGATAATCCAAATTAATGTTTTTTATAATTTATGGAATTTAATGTAAGAATAAATTATTAATATTTTTAATGGAAAATAAAAGTTTGACTATCCCAATTAAGTAGAAAATCATGTCTAAATTAATTTTAAACAATTGATAATAATCCGAGAATTTAAGTTATCAAAAAAGAAAGTCAATTAAGCTCTAATTACTAAGATAGAAAAACTTTTCTTTGTTTATATCGCTACAGGTTAACTGAATATCGAATTTCTTCTTTACTTCTGATTGCTCTTGATCTTGTTTTTAATTATCAACAATAGAGGCGCTGTCAATGCCTTACTTTGCTTCTTGATTGTTTTGATTACGTTGAACAAACGCTTATAGCTTCTACCGAATTCTATCTTGCTCAATTTTGGAGGTTAGTTTTTTTCGGCGTTTAGAAATTTTGGTGTAAATAAGTGAATTGTTAACTTTTTTAACTGTTAATTAATGGTCATCCTCAGGTAATTTATGAATCAAACAATATTCATATATATTTTTAAATACTAGTAACGAGAAAGAAGAATTATGTCTGAAGAAATTGGTAAAAAATCATTTAATTATTTAAATGGATTCGAGTCTAGTGAATTATATGAACAAAAATTGCCGACTTATTGTGATGTGATCAATGTATTTATGTATAAACACCGGTATTTAAAACTGACCATTCGACAAAGCTCTACAGCAGTAATATATTAGTCCATAACATTTGCAATCCACGACAACTTTTCTAGTCCAACAAGTCGTACCCAACATAATATACAGAAATTTGAAAAAAATTATAATAAACATAAAAAAACTAAGAATTTATCATAACAAAAAAATACCAGCAATACAACAACAAAAAAATCAGAAAAAATTCAAGAAAAATTAGATTATTTATTCGACATTGCTAAAGGCGACGAAATTATAAATTTACCAGAACATTTACAAATAAATTTATTTAACGGAATGCCGTGAAAATGGGAGTAATACCTAATAAATGTTTAACAATTAAAAGTGAGTCATTTGAAAGTTTCTAGGCTACTGTTAATCAACTACCTGTTAGAGAAGCAATAGACGAAAATAATAATATTGGTAATGATAATAACGGAAGCGGTAAGTTATGACTTCGTTCATAAATATAAGAACATTATTTTTTACTTATTTTTTACTTACTTATTTGGAAGTAATACTTTCAAATAGTAAATAATGTAATAACAGTAACAGATTTCGTAGTTTTTCAATAGCTTTTTACTCAATATCAGATATACTTCATTCATTGGTTTTGTTTGTTATATTTGTTGCTCTTTTATTTCATCACTACATGCCAGTAGTGATTCGCTATTACTTATTCATCAATTATGATTTTGAAAAAAAAATTATTTAATAAATTGAACGATCTAAAGTACAATTTCTATCAATTTTTATTTTATGTTATACAGGTTTAAGTCAAAAATCAGTCTCAGTCATCGGTATGAAATATTACGGCTAGCCAGTCATCGAAAGGCAGTGATCTTAAATGTACTATCTTAGATTTTGAGGACGAGCTTCCTGAAGTTAAACGTAAGAAAATATCCGTTATGACACCTGAGCTTGTTTCTTTGTTAGACCGTACACAAATCAGTAACAGACAAGCAATGCATCTCATTTCTGCTGTACTTCTCAGTCTCGGATTAAATATCAATGACTATAATTTGAGCTATTCAACTATCCTGACTGCTCTTAATAAATTCAGGAAAGAGATTGTAGAGAGTATCAAAAATTAACATAATAGCATAACGGCAAAAAAAAAAACAGTAGAGCGACTTCCAGTTGTTGTCTCAGGGATTAATACTGAGCAGCTACTCGGAATTCCAATGCTTGATGATGCAACAGGAATTAATGAAGCTGAAGTCGTCTTAGAAGTTCTAAATGCGTGGAATATCACTGATAAGATAAAAGGAATGTGGTTTGATACTCCAGCTGTAAACACTGGTAAGTTACTTTAGTATAAACATAAAATTAATTCGCTAAAATATTTCAATCAATATTACATTTTTAAAAATCGGTTTCTGCTCAAATAATAAAGTTAAAATTCTGTTTAATAAAATTTTCAAATGTTTTAAAATAAAAACAAAGCATTCATTGAGAACAAATTTAGCAAATATTTTTCTTTAAGATGTGTTGTTTAATTTTTTTTGAGAAACAATATAAATATTTATCATATCTTTACAGTGTATTTGACATATACTGTTCATCGTTCTGAGAGAATTAGATTATTTTGTTTCAATTTCTTGATCTACTATAATTTTTATGATTTTGACTTTTTATGATTATGATGTAGACTATCTCAGCTTAGAATTAATTCTATTAATCAATATATTTATCAAAATGTAGGTAATCAAAACGGGACATGCACTTTATTGGTCAAAAAACTTCAAAGGGATTTATTACGTCTCGCATGTCGGTACCATATTTATGAAATAATTTTACGAAGTGTTGTAGAAGTTGCTTGGCCAATCACAACTGGGCCGAAGGTTCCAATTTTCAAACGATTTCAAGATCATTATAAAAAGAATGGATAAATCTCAATACGACATTGGAATTGATGATACAAAAATAAAAGATATTTTAAATGAAACACAATCTGACAAACTCTTTTTTTATAGAAAATCAATTAAAGGTAAAAATTATAAAAGTTCAAATGTTATTAGCTAAACGCTTAAAATTTAAATATTACCTGACATATAAACCAATTTTTTAAAAACCATTTTTTATTCAGTAAAAATAATAAGAATTTGTATCTGTTATGAAATCTAATTATTTATTTTATATGGTATTAATAATTTCTTGGACTATACATTTATTTATTTTTAATAACTTAACATTAATACTGCTTCGAGTAATAATAACTTAATTTTTTTAGTACTAGATGTTAATAAAAATTTTCTTTCGTTGCAGTTATCAACCAAGAGATGATTATCGTGAGTTTCTCGTACTCAGTTACTTTTTTTGGGTGGTACTCCAAACGGAGGCATTAAATTCCGGGCATCAGGAGCAACTCATCAGTCATCACGCAAGGTGGTTATCCAAAGCTTTATACTGTTTAAAAATTTACATGTTTAGAAGATAATTTGAGATAGCAGTCAGATGTTAAGACTTCGAGAAATTTGTGTTTTTTTTAAATTCTTCGAGAAATTTCTTGAAAGATGGTTTACGGCCCCAGATGCGACTCAAGCTTCGGATGGCGATCTAAAACTCTTCCAAAGTTTTTTAATCTATAAGAAAAAAAAAACCTAAAATCGCTACAGCTGCACTCGAAAAATTCGCACATCACCTTTGGTATCTGCACGAACAACTTGCTGTTTTAGCGCTATTTGATCCGGATGTATCACGTGAACAAAAGTTGAAAATGGTTTGTTCAATTAAAAATAAAGATCCTTTGAAAATTGACGGGAAACGTCTCACTGTGAAAAAAAAATCAATATCATTTATTAGAAAAAAGAGTAGTTTAGGAATAGATTTTGTTAGTAAAAAGTCCTTATTTATTTCTGAAAAATTTGAGTTGTCCTGGAGTTTTATTGATGTCGATCCTGAATTATGGAATTCCGACGATGACTACAAGAAATGTCTCGAAATATTTAAGCAACTTAAAGTTGTAAACGATACTGCCGAGCGAGGAGTGGCCTTAATCGAAAAATACAATAACTGTTTAATGCACGATGAAGGGCAAAGACAATACATTTTGCAAATCGTTCAGGAACATCGCAAAAAATACCCATCGTGCAAAAAAACAGCTTTCGTCTTACCTAGTCCTTAATAAAGGACGTTCCGATATTATTATCATGAAAATGTTGATACTGTTATTGTTATTTCCTTTGTTTGACGTTCAATATTATGATAAAAATAAAACTTAAAAAAAAAACAAAATCTTAATAATCATATTTTTAGGTTTAAGAACTTATAATTAACTTTTTCATTAATATTCGGTAGGTTAATTTATAAAATACTCCATATCTTCTAAACTCTGCATTTTATCATTATAATGCATAGGAGCCTTTAGGGAGAGAATTAAATTTCCTACAAAAAACTCACTAGCAGTTTTTCTGTAACTTTGACTGTTTATTCGAAAAATGCGAAAAATATGATTTTCCAGTGCTAATATGAATTCAGTGAGCTGTACATATCAAAATATATGAGATAAGGTACAAATGCTGTAAGTATGTACTTTCAAAGAGAAACTGATTACCTTTAAATTAATTTGTATCACATTTAATTTAAATCACACCTAAGTTCATTGCAGTAGCGTTAAATGCCACCAAGTTGTAGGAAATTTAAAAAAAAATCTTAAATTTTTTATGTATTTTAAATGTCCCCATCTTCAAAATTAAAAAAAAAAATTACTTAGAAGTAAAATTTCACAAATGTCACAATATTCTTCTACTTCTGTTGTTGCTACTTTGGCCATAACCAGATGGTGATCGGATCCACATTCCGCACTGCGGTATACTCTCACGTCTGTGGTTTTAAGTTCTGTTTTTGAATGGCATTGTCAATTATAGAGCGTAATCCTTTGGTCGGTTCTATCCACGTAAACTTGTGGATATCTTTATGGGGAAAATATCCATTCATCATTTTCAAAGATGTAGTCTGGCATGAATGTCTTAGGCGTCGTGCATTATCATTTATCGCGGCGTCGCCATATTGGCCTACCATTGGGTCGTTATGTTCTTGTCCGATTCATCCATTTAGATCTCCCAATATAAATATTTCTTTGTTGTCTTTGATGCTTGCCAGAGTAGTGTATAGCTTGTCGTAGAAATAACCTTTTATTAATTTTTCTGCGTCTTCACTGGGAGCATATACACCTATTATGACAATACGTCTATCGTTTTTATTCAACTCCATTTTTATTATCTGTTCGTCGACTTCTTCCCAGTTTTTTTATATTTTTCTTTAGGTTTTTTTTTGTGTATTGCTATCGAGACTCCTCTTTTCGCTCTCATATCTTTCAGAACTCCACCGTAGATATGGATGTAATCGCCTATTATTTCAGTTCCCCTTCCGTTCAGTTAATGCACAGATATCGATTTTCATCATTTGTAGTTCTTGAAATATTTCTGCCTGCTCTGTTCTAAGTCCCTGTACATTCCATGTAGATAGTTTCATTATCCGTTTCCGTAGCTTTTGTCGATATCGTTTAGATCCATCCGATTGCCGAGGCGAGTTTTCGAAATTTTTAGCACTTCAAGTTTTTTTTACAAATGACGGGTCGCTAGCCCGTCGATTAAACCTTCCGACTTGAAGGACCAGGGACTCTTCTGTCGGGGTTTCCATACCTTAGCTGAATCGTTCTAGTTTTAAGGCGCCGGAAGTTCGCCCTTCACACTCTTCCGTTTGCTACGTGACGCACTTTATTGTACGCCCCGCATTGCCCGGTGGTCACGACACGGATGTGGAAGTAGGATTTGTTGGTAGAGCTGATTTATCAGTGAGCATTTCCCAGAGTTTTGTTTCATGAGCATTTCCCAGGGCTTCAGCCGCCCACATAACTCCTTACCAACCTTTGACCACCTAGTCTTAAAAATATGGATGAAATTCTTAATTCGTCACCTGTAAAATTTCTCGGTGTATTTCTTGACCCAAAGTTATCATGGGACAAACACACTGATTATATTTGTAAAAAAATTTCGAAACATATATATTTACTTAGAAATTTGGCTGAAAAAGATATTTTGATAACAGTATACCATAGCTTTATTCATTCAATAATATCTTATGGCATCTTAATTTGGGACCATGCCCCTTCTAGTGCACATGTGTTCTCAGCACAGAGAAAGGCAAGTTAGAATTATGGCAGGACTAGGCTACAGAGACGATTGTAAGACCAAATTATTATATATAAAAATTTGTATGTAAAATTTCATTATATTACATGTAAACAATAATATAATGAAATTTCCATTGCATAAAGAAATACATACATATAACACCAGGAAAAAAGATAGTCTGGATGCAGCATTTTTAAGATTAAGTAAAACAAGAGTGGGAACAAATCATTGGGGATTATAATTTTATAATATCTTACCAGTAAACATAAGTAATCTAAATTTTAATCATTTTAAAAGGAGGGTAAAAACATATTTATTAAAAAATGCTTTTTATGACAATAAACAGTTTTTATTAAGTAATGTTAGTGAAATGCAATTATTATAGTTTGTCTTGTTTTTATAAATATTATCTGTTGTATACACTGTACTTCATAATGTATTTTAATGTGTATGTTGTGCCTCAAAAAATGTTATATCTACATCTAATTTTATCTATATATTGTATATTTAAATTTGTTTTATTATATCTACATTTACCTTTTTTTATAAACTTACAAAAATTTGTTCTTTTTTTGACGTGTGTAAACACATGTGTATTTAACACCAAACTGTAAATAAATAATTAAATCGATATAGACTATAGCTAACTCGTTAGCTTCGCTGCGTACACGATTTCTCAAGTTATCTATTACCCCTATTGTTGTGCATTTTGCATCTCTCATTTGAAACCACAGAAAAAAAGGTAGGTCGAACCCTTTCCATTTGTATAAGGGTTTATAAATAAATTGTTCCATTTGGTCCACTGATCATTTATATACTTATTACTTACACTACTACGCTTATACTGGCTACTTGATATTATCCACTTTTTCGACTTGATTGCATCCTCACTTCCAAGTCATAAGATATGAGGTCGGTTAAATTACAGAAAATCGCATTCTATACGTATCTCAGGAAGGTGAATTCAAATGGAATATGTTCAGCAGTTTAAGAAAAAAAACTGAAAAATATTTTGAACTTTTATTATAGGTACTCGTAAATTATTCAATTTTCAATTATTTGTAAAATTTCAAAATAATGTTTTTTTTAGTTTTATTTTTCAGGGTTTTCGACTTATTATTTCGACTTTCGTGCGGTTTAGAAGTGGCCAATGTAATCCCATCGAAAAAGTGAACACCTTGTATTATCGTAGTGATGTCAGTAACGATTATTAGAATTATTATCATTTTTCCCGTGTTGAATTGGAATTGTGTTGTATTAACCTTATAAAACCTATAGATGACCCCTATAAAACCTACACCTTTTACAAAAAAATTATGTACCTACCTACTCTAGTTTTGGAGGATACTGAGGACAATTCCATCGTTTTTCTGCTATAAAATCGCCTTTTTCTCAACTAAAGAATGTTAATGTAGGTAGATCTTGGATTAAAGTTATCAAATTTTTCACTCTATTCAAAAATTGAGTTTTTTTATGCCCTACACTTTTATACCAAAGTCAATCGGATTGGATATGAAATAAAAAATTACAGATGTGTTTCTTGTTCTTAAGGGTTAACACCACTCTAGTGGTCGAAAAAAGGCCCAATTTTGATAATTTATTGTGGGAGAATGAGAAGAGGAATAGGACATCTTTTTGAGGGGTTAATTAAACATCTATTGAACTATAAAAAACAAAATTTCTATTGCTATTTACATATTAAATAGCGGCAATACAGCGTATCTTTAAAACCACCTTTATCAAAAATCCCTCCACGGGCAGACTTTCTCGAAGTTTTAGACCTGGAAAAAAACAAAAATTTTCTTAATTTACATATTATTGGCTAGAGAAGTACGTAGGGATTTTTTTTAAATTTATTTTTGTAGAAACTCTACACTAACGAAAAAAAAATCGATTTTCACCCTAAAAATTCAGCAGTAAATTGTTTATAAAAAAAATACATTAGAAACCCGAAATACCTTTTACTCTGTTGATAATAGGGCCACTTATTATTTTGAAAGGTTAAAGCAGTTTAAAAGCAACAAATCCGAGCACAGTCGCATCGCGCTCGACGCGCTCCGAGGTGCTGCAGCAAAATCGAGAATCAAACCTTTTAATTTTTTTTTTCGAAATTTCTTGAGGGGTGTTACGCCTTAATATGTAGAGTTGGCAGAAACGATTCACCCAGCAGAGGCGTACGCATCATAAGTGTAATGTACAGTAAATAATAGTTTTTGTGTCATACCTATTATTCAACGTATTACATGCAACGGAGGTAAAACAACAGCACCAGGTGACACTTGCGATTTTATTTTAAATGTGCAACACCGCGAGAAAATCTTGGAAACGGACTATAAAATATTTGCGAAATATACAGTATCCCGTAATGAATTGTACACAGAGCAGTGCCAGAATCGTTAAAATATAACGGTTTGCCTGATATGACTTTAGTAAAATGTTGATGGTTACAAGATACAGCATGATAAAGTTGAAGTATGGTAAAGTTGAGATTTTTTAGAAATAATTTAGCAACGGTATAATTAATATTGATGAAATTTTAATAGTATAGAGACATAAAAAAAGACATCAAATCTAGCTACGAATGCGAAAGATGGAAATAGCGGTTATGTCGGAGCTCAAAACGAAACATCAAACTTTTGACACGTGACTGTCAGCATTGTAAAATAAATAATGACTGTCATATAATGTAACAGCTTGGACAATTTAATAAGGATAAGGATAAATCTAAGATAGAACAGAAATAAGTCTTTTTTTGCTCGACCGACTTTGATGACTTTTTTGGATGGCTCATTAGCTACATATTTTTAAAGGTAACAAATGTTAACATAACGTTGTTGTTGGTGTACTATACCAGGGGGCGCTTCTATTACTATAGAAGATGATTATCCCTTTGTAACTTTTTCCTTTAAACGGAAGGGGAGCTTTTAATGTACTAGTTTTATGCAGATGTCGTTTTTAAACAATAATGGTATACTTATTGACACTTGATAAATTCAACCGCTTTCCAGAAAATTGCAAATAATCATTGAAGTGCAAATATCAACCGCTCTCTGAATCATTCTCCAACTTTGAGACAGAAAAGTAATATAATCTTGAAGCACAAATAACGCAATTCGGTAGGATTTTACTCAGATACCGATAACTACATATAAATTTACAGGGTGACTTACTTACTACATATACATAGTTTAAACAACGACAAGAACAATTTTATGGTTATAATGAGTAACAGTTTAAAGTTAAATCTGTAATTATAATTTTACATCATAACATTTATTAAATTTTCAAAGTGACCAGTGAATTTTCTAAATCTCTTAGTAAGGATTGTCTGACGTAATAAGTCAAAGGACTGAAATCAGAGCTGCGAGCTGGTCATAGATATTTACTGGCCACTTCCTCTACTAATCATTCGACGAGGAAACTGAGCATTTAAATAATTATGCACTTCACAAGGGGGTGGCTTTTTGAAAAAATATATTAGCGATTTTAATTCGCAAAAAATGTTACTATATTCGTATTAAACGTCCTTAGCAACCCCAGAGGAGGAATGTACCTTAAGGTGTTCCAAATACGAGTACCCAAATTTGTATGTATTTTTTTACTTTATTGTAGCTGATTATTTAAAAACGAGGGGCAACAACTTATTACATTACTCTCTTTTTATTATTCAGAGTACCTATTACCATATTTTAGGATATCTCAAAATTCTGTAAATTCTATCCGTAGACTCGCGTTACAACTACACGGTGATTGTTCTATCTTGACCACCCGATTTTATTCGGAAACTGCTAAAGGACATTGTAATCTGCAAAAAGTATTATGTTCCTGTCATCTGAGGTGCCATGTATGTTAGAATGAAAACAGCATGACGCAAGGCGTCGGCGTCGCGAAGTTTTTTTTTGTTTTTCAGAAACAATCCAGTTGGAAACGTCTCGTAATTTGAAGTTTATTTTCCAAATACCATTTGTAATATTTTCATTTCTTAAAAAGTTATGACCTCATTTGTGTGATTTATACAATATCCTTGTGTTGCAAAATATTTAACAGTGGGCCATATTTTTCAATAAAGGAAAAGCGAAAAAAGATCATAAACTTAAAAAAAAATATTATTCATGTTTTTATTGACTATTTCCCAAAATTAAGGAAAAAAATATAAACAATCCTGCTTAGTCTTAACTTAAGAACCTAATTTACAATACGATGTATGCCTAAGTGCGTTATTATTGTTAGATAAATTCCTTTTCATTATTAGACACTGTGCTGAAACAACCATTTTTTTTTATTAATCCTAATTTTGGGTAACGATCAAACCTATAATATTTGATCACCTAATGATCAAACCTATAATATTTGTTATGGTTTATTTCAATGATACCTAAAGTGGTCTATATCGATCCCCAGGGGTCGACGACGACCTACAAGGGGTCCATCTGAGCGAAAAATAGAATTGGGGTCTATGATATGTAAACGTGGGTCCACGATAGTGGATCTCATTTAAGCAGGTCGCGACTTTAATTTTGATTTTCCATTAATGTTATAACTCACACACAAAGATAATTTACTTGCTTAGTTTTTAGCTGAAAATATAACAAACAGTAAACAGACCGACGACGATTATTATTGCTAAATTGTACTGTTGTAGATTTGGTAAACAAACTTATTTTCGCAATTTTATAATATGTATTAGTTATTAGTAGCGAATTAATATCTCTCAAAATTGTGTAAGTTAGTAGGATATTCGCGTTGTGGTCGCAGTAAACTTTGAACTTGTAGAAACTTGTACATATACATACATTCTACCTACGGACGTACGCGAAGTAGAGGCGCTTGTCCGTTCTTGTCTCAGACATTCGCAAAAACAGCATAGGAACTACTAAGAAGATTAACTTGCACTGACTTGTTTAATTCGTCAATCAATAAATAGTAATATTAGCAACGAACGCGTTCATTTGTTTCCATAGCATTGAAAAAGAAACTACTTCTTATTAAGAAAATATTTTTAAAAGTATAAATTAGTTAGTATACACATGAACTAAAGTGAATGTAATTTTTTTTGGGAGTGCCAGAAGAAAGTAAGTACATATTTTTTTATAACATTTTAGTTTCTTACTGGTAGTTAAGAAACTTTTTTGGTATGGTAATCTATTATATCAGTTTGTGTTATTATTAAGTAACGTATTTTGAAAATAATAGTAGTTGATTTGACAAACAAAACAATTGTGAAACTTTATTTATTAGGCGTTGCGCAGCTTTTCCGTCCGGTCATTTTTACCTTATTTCTATAACTAATACAAATATTTTAAATAGCTCAGTTTTGTTCACAGGTAATTGACATTAAACATGGCCGAATCTAAAAAGAAATGTAGACAATAGTGTTGATTATTTGAAATTTGGCTTCATTCCTTCCTTGTCGGACAAGTAATTGCCTATGTGCCTTCTATGCAACAAAGTTTTAAGCAATGACGCTATGAAATCATCTAAGCTGGAGGATCATTTGAGAAGATGTCACCCTGATAAAATAGGTAAGTATTTGAAATAATTTCAAACACTCAAAGATAAAGTTCAGAAGAGACCCACAGTGGCCAAAATTCAAAGTCGCAAAGAGATGATGATGGTTTGCGAGCGTCTTACGTCTCTCTACTTATAGCAAAATCCGGAAAACCGGTTACTATCAGAGAAAAGTTAATATTGCCAGCCATTGAAAAAGTTTTAAAAACTGTTTTACACAAACCTGCATCTGATATCATTAAAAGAATTCCTTTAAACAACAACACAGTTCAAAGGCGTATTGATGACATGAGTTATGAAATTGAAAGCTTCTTGTGTAATTTTTTGCAAACGACCTATTTCTCTGTACAGCTGGGTGAGTCAACCTTACCTGGTAATGAAGCATTATTATTAGCATATGTTCGTTTTATTATGGATCAAAAAATACATGAAAAGCCGCTTTTCGCGAGAACTTTGACAACCGAGACTAAAGGCGAATCGATATTTAATGTTTTCAAGGACAAAGCTGCAAGCTACTTCATGGAAAAGCGATCCCTTTATCAAATATAATATCAGTAGCTTTGGATGGGGCACCTGTCATGGTTGGGCGCTACTGTGGATTTGTAAGCCACTTAAAACAAAATATACCGGGGGTGTTAGCAATATACTGCGTATCCATCGACAACATTTAGTTGCCAAAAATCTGAGTGCTAGATTGCATGAATCTCTTCAATTTGGCATTAACGCAGTAAACCGAATTCGAAGCAATTCGTTGAATACGCGATTATTTGCTCAGTTGTGTGAAGAAAATGACGAGAACTTTCATCAATTGCTCCTTCACACTGAAGTATGCTGGCTTTCGAAAGGCTTATGTTTGACAAGATTTTTTGCTCTTTTTGACACTGTTTTGGAGTTTTTGTATACTAAAGATCCAATTTTAATCAGTGTTTAATCAGGTGCAAACCAGACATTGCCTGTTTAACAGATTTATTCAGTAAATTTAATGAGGTTGACTTGCAGTTACAAGGTGAGAGTCTAAATTTGATCAAAACAAAGTCCATCATTTCAGCATTTCTTTCCAGAATTAAACTAATGAAGCAAAAAGCAAACATTGAACTGGGCGAATTTTCTCTGTTTCTCAATTTGTCACAGACAAACTGCCAGGAAGATGACATTTTAACTTACGTTCAACATTTAAATGCCCTCTATGCAGGTTTTAAAACAAGATTTGAGGATGTTTTGAATATGGTAATACGACAATGGATAATCAAGCCATATAGTGACGTTGAAGAAACGGATGTCATATTACAAGAAGAACTGATCAGAATAAGCACTAACGAAAAACTTAAGGTACAGTTTAGAAACGGATATCAGCTATTCTGGCTTCAAAAAGATATACCTGTTACTTATGCCGTATTATGCCGTATCGCGAGAAAGTTTTTAATTGCTTTTCCGTCTTCATATCTAGTGGAAACAGATTTCAGCGCGGTTGCCAATCTTCTAACAAAAAAAAAAAGAAAAACTGGACATCATTAACCGAGGAGATTTAAGATTAAACCTACTAAATTGATGCCAAATATTGAAAATTTATTATCAAAGCACCAAGTTCATCTCTCCCAGTAAAAAGCGTTTATTTTTACTTATTAATTTTATGTAATACATAATTACTTAATTTTATTTTTGTTCGTTTTAATTTAAGTTTCATTAACATATGTACAAAAATTAAAGTGTGTTTCTTATTGTTTCTTCACTCTACACGTCACTACAATTAGAAATCAGTCAAAACACATTTAAAGTTGATGAATTTTCAAAAATGCAATATTAGCTAAGCAGGTTTCTACCCAAAACCGAAAAAATGGCAAGTGGTCTACGAGACAAAATAGTTTGGGGACCTCTGGTTTATGGTCTTCTTTTACTACTTCATAGAAAACAATGGCTTACTGTTAAAAAAAAAACAGTACAAGAATATACAAGTAGTAAAAATCATACCTATTGGGTCATATTTTTGTTAATAAATGAAAATATGAAAAAAAAATGGTTTTTAGAATAAAATCCAAATTAAAAGACCTTTCCGATGATGCCATAAAACTGGTACGTTTCTGAAAAAATAATGTTCGAAGCGTCGCGACGCCTGGCCTTGTGCAATTTTCTTTCTTTCACCCATGCCAAATTTTATTCTCAGATGACAGGAACATAACACATTTTGCAGATAACTTAGCTAACAGTTTTCTTTAGCAAATTATGAATAAAATGGGAGGGCTAAGACAAAACAATCACTCTCTACATACACTAAATTGTTGTCGTATGGAACGTATGTAAAGTTGATCTTGTTCGACTTGTTTCAATGTTATCAGCAACTATAAAGTAAAAAAATACAAATTTGGATACTCATTGTTGCAGCACCTTTGAGGGTTTCTTGGAAATATCTGGAAATTTTTCAAATTTGGTGCCTACTGTGGAGTGTCTGAGGACGCTTAATGATAATATAAGTAGTATTATTTTTCGCATAATAAAATAGCTAATATACACATTTTTAAAAATCCACCCACTTTTTACATCACAGAGCCGGACGCCTATGTCTAAGATCAGATTTTATTACACAAAAATCATCGTCTTGTGGTTACATATTTATCACCAAAATTTCAAATTATTTGGTTTCCAGATAAGCAAGATATGAGGGTGGACTACATGAAAACTGAAACACAGTTTATATATATTTTATAATTATCTTGTAAATGAAAAAAATTTTATTTTGGTTTTTCTTAAAATTGTTATTACAAATCTCAGACGAGATGTTGGTGTGAAATAAAAATTTAAACTACAATTTTAACATATTTCGAAAATGCGAAAGAGAGAGAAGAATTAAAAGACTTTCAGCCTTATTAACCTTTAGAGAACGGGAAATCCATTATACTGGCTCAAAAAAAGGCCCCTTCTCTTTGTTCAAATATCATTATTTTGGGGTTTAGGGTCGCCAATTACAAATCTGAAGTCAGATTTTAAAAATTCAAGATGGCCGATCCAATATGGGGAAAAATCTCAAATTTGCTCGAAATAAGACTGAAAACTGTACATATGGTTTTTTGAGATCGCTGACTATGAAACCAAAATTTTATTTAAAAAATTCAATTCAAAGATTTCAATCAATTGTGGAATACAATTTCTATCCACTGGTTGTGGCATCATTGATTACAACTTGGGGGTTGCAAATGACAAATATGATATCAGATTTTGGAATTCAATATGACTGATTCAGTTGGATGGATTCAAACTACCAGTTGACAAAAACAATCAAGATACCAGTTGATAAAAATAATATAGGTATAAGAGATATTTACTTGGGAAGAGCATTGTTTTCATTCTGTTGCCGAAGTGAGAAATGTCGACATAATGTATCAAAATACATTCTAAATAACATGTGTTATCATCACTTGACTATCATGTAATGAATATTTCTCGTTTTGGTGACATTTGCAGCATAGTTACATGATAAGCAATTTCAATCGATCTCAACAAATTATGGTTTCCGATAAAATGAGAGGAAAATTTGATAATAGTGATGAATATGATGTACTCAAGAGTTCGTATATTGTGATTTTTTGTTTTTCGATCGACATCTTGAATCCGCTATTTTGAATTATAAAAATTTTAAATCAAATAGGTATGTAGTCGAAGTCGTTGAAGTATCTTTTCCATTATTTCTACCACTTTTCTATTATAAGTTGACATCCTGAATCCGCTATCTTGAATCTGCATCTTATATCCATCATTTTGTAGAAGTCTGATTTACAATTACTAAGCCCAAATCACTCGCCTATATCTTTTCATTATTATAATGCGTTTCTTTTTCGTTTTAGCAACTGCTAACTTGCATCCGCCATTATGAATGCGCCATTTTGAATTTCAAAAATGACAGATTCGTGAAGAGCGACGTCAAAACTTATTAGGACATTTTTTTTTCTATTTTTCAGTAATTTCTAAGTCAAATAATTGGATTTTTTCGAAGTGAAAAAATTTAACATAAGCGTTACCCTTCCGGATGGAAAATCCAGTATACTGGCCCGACCCATGATTAACACTTTACCCATGATATTAATCAAGAACACTAAAATTAGGTCAAATCATAACTTGAGCTCATTGGCTGGTTCCAAATGCCATGTTTGCATTTCCTCCTACTTTACTAACTGGCCGTTTCCCAGGAATCTAAACAAATAAACGTTATTGTAATAATATTTTATGTTAAATATTAATAAAATACTGTCTTACTCCTATTATTATTTCAAGGGGGTTAATCTCAATATATCATCGCAATTCGCAATATTTACACTTACCGTGATCAAACTGTTTATATATGGTTTATATAAAAAAAATGGACTTTTCCACGAAACACTGAACTACTATACTTTTCTCTTTTTTTAGTTTTAATCTTCTCCTGATGATGCCAACTTAATTGGCGAAACGCGTGTTGAGAAAAGTATAGTAGTTCCTCTCTGGCGGTTAGGTGAAATAAAATAGCGCCCCCCGCGGACCAACAGCGTAGCACTTCCTACACACACACACACACACACACACACACACACACACGCACGCACGCACACACACGGGTCTGCCAGTGTACGGTGTCCCAGGCCTGGTATAACTTTGTCTGCCAGTATACGGTGACCCCGGTCTAGTATGACCCAACACACACATCTACATACACATATACACCACCTTCAAGAAGTCTTCATATGAAAATGTCGGATGTAATAAAAAGTGTCTGTCAAGGCTGGAAGATATAGCGGGACTAGAAGAAATGGGACAGGTGTTGAGAAAAGAAAACGCTAACCTTTGCCAGCAGATGGCGTACATGCAGAAGTCCCATGAGAAAGAGTTGGGAATACTCAGGCATAATATCCAAGAACTCCAAGCCTTTAACTAAAACTCACAAAATCAAATACAGTGTGACAACTGCAAGGAGAAGCAAAGGAAGGAAGCCAAGAGGAAAGAGCTAACGGGCGATGAAAGTTACAATAGCTTCCTGCGAATATCGGAGGAGGACTGGAGAGACGAAATTTTCACAAAAAATCGGATCAAGCTGGGAAGTGTGCGGGAGGCTCCTAGCGAGTACGCGCTTATACTCCCATGCGATAAGAACATTAAATCCTCCCATAAGGTGGTAGCTAAAGAGATAGACCGGTTAGGAGGACTAGAATTTCTCAAAAGACAAGGAAAGAAGAAAGGGGAAGTGGCAATGATGCTCCACTCACTTGGCTTCCCAGACGAGGGGGACAGTGTTACATACAACTCCAGACTATATACTACCCTATCATCTCAGATGAAGAAGTATGAGGTAATAATGAAGGAGATTCGGAAGAACATATTTTACAGACCCTAAAAGTTATCAGAGACTGCATGATACAACAAAAGAAAACGAAATTGGCCCTACCAGAACTAGAAGGTATAACTGGCATCATTATCGAAAGAATGATAGAATTCCTGTTAGTCGGCACAAACATAGAAGTGTCGCTATTTAAGGAACAGAAGAAGCCAAATATGGGGGAGCAGTCCCTGCGAAGCAGAATAAAAAGCTACCAGACAACCAGTGCTAAAGCACCGGTAAGACAAAGAAAACCAAGACAAGATGCCATACTAATAAAGAGACCCAACATGAACTATGCTGAGTTACTTAAGGCAGTAAAAGACAATGTAAACCCCACCGAGATAGTTCGGTCAAAGTTCAGGATGTCAAAAAGACAAGAAACGGGGAGCTGCTACTTACAGTGCAGAACGGGCCGGAAAAACTGGAAGTTTTGAAGAAGGCTATCAAAGAAAAAGTCCCTGATGCAATTGCATCCTCGCTGACCGCAAAGAAAACACTCCATGTAAAGGACCTAGACGGGATAACAACTATCGACGAAGTAAAGTAAAGATCGTCATTAAATACAGTCTCCCGACATGCGATGCAAATATAGAGGAACGAGCCCTGCGACCAGCGTATGGAGGAAGACGGAATGTAACCGTGGTACTACCTGAAGTGGAAGCAGCGAAGCTGATAGAAATAGGGTATATAAAAATCGGTTGGACAAAATGTAGAGTACTCGAACGAAAACCGGAAACAAAATGTTCCAAGTGTTGGCGACGAGGGGGCAATGTACCGGTCCGGATAGAGACAACCTATGCATAAAATGTGGCCAAGAAGGGCATAAAGCGGCAGAATGCAAAAACACAGCCTTCTGCATATTTTGCAGAATAGAGGGTCATCAATCCGGCAGTCTCAGATGCCCAACAAACAGCGATAAGAAGAAATCGGAAATACCCAAACCGAAAAACGATAATAAAGACAATGAAGTTTCTACAGATTAATGCATTTAAGAGGAGTCCATGCAATGACCTGGCCATAGCCACTGCTAAGGAGATAGGGGCAGATATGATCCTAATCAGTGAACCTAACAAGAATGGAATTAGAGGCAGAAAGGACTGGATTTATGATGACGAACTAGACACCGCCATTAACATAATGAACGAGGAGATCACCGTCAAACGATTTGGAACAGGACATAGTTTCATATATGTAGCCATTCCTGACCTAACCATATATAACTGTTACTCGTCTGGAAATAAAGATATGGAAGACCTCGAAGACATTCTGAACGAAATAGGGAGGCTAATTAGAACAAATAAAGAAAAGGCCCTGGTAGTTGGTGACTTTAACGCCAAATCCCCACAGTGGGGAGAAACATTCACTGACAGGAGAGGAAAAACAGTTACAGAATGTATAGCCGAAAATGACCTGGTGGTAATCAATAGAGGTGACAAACCAACATTCCGGAGGAGTGACTACTCATCTATAATCGACCTAACCCTATCAACAGCGGATGACAGGAATATAATACTGAATTAGGAAGTCAGAGATACAGAATCGCTGAGTGACCACAATTATATCATATTCGAAACGGTTGAGAAAAAGGCACCCCGAGTACAACATAGAACAGAAGGCTGGCAGGTCAGTAAATTGGACAGGCAGAAACTCTACGGGCGCGCTAAAGCGGATAGGTGATGTGATGCCGAAAAAAACAATAACATGGAGAAGGCCACCAGTGTACTGGTGGAACGATGAAATCGCCGCGCTACGTAGAGAAAGTATCTCCAAGAGGAGGCTGTATTCGAGGAATGCAGGACGGAATAGTCCTGAGGAAAATGAACACCTCTGGGACGCCTATAAAAATAGTAAGAAAAGGTTGCAAAAATGCATTAAAAAGAGCAAACGAGATTGCTGGAAAAGGCTGTGTGAAAGTGTAGACTGTGATATATGGGGGGATGGCTACAAGATAGGCATGAAGAGCCTTGTAGGTTATCCACCCAGATATAAAATGTCGATGCAAACCGTGGAGCAGGTCGTCGAACATCTATTCCCGGTGCACCCGCATGTGATATTTATCTGTGATCAAACTGTGATATTTTTTAGATTTTACAATTGAGGAGTTACGGCATGCAACCTAGAAACTAAAAACGAAGAAGGCACCTGGACCGGGAAAGATTCCCCCAAAAAAGAAGTTGCCTCAAATAAACCCGAATTCACGCTGGCGATATGTAATGAACTCACGAGAAGGGCAGTATTTCCAACAGATTGGAAACGCGCCAGGTTGGTATTACTAAAAAAAGGGAAATAAACCCATTGAGGAACCGTCGACACACCGACCGATATGTCTACTGGACGTAGAAGGTAAACTATACGAACAGTTGATATTAATAAGACAGAAGAGTGAGCTCGAGCGCACGGGTGGACTGTCGGACAGACAGTACGGCTTCAGAGAAAAACGACAGACCGTTGATGCCATAAAGCACGTAATGAATATCGCACGAGAAGCCGAAATCGGCCACTCCCATGCACATCGGAGATTATGTGCGGTCATGACTCTGGACGTGAAAAACGCCTTCAACAGCGCGTCATGGCAGTACATACTCGACGAATTGAGAAATAGGGCCATCGACGAGAGCCTCATAAGTCTCATAGCCCCCTACCTCTCGGGAAGGGAAATAATATTAGAGGCAGAAGACGAAATTAAAACACGTCACGTAAACAGCGGGGTACCACAGGGGTCTGTTTTAGGCCCAACACTGTGGAACGTCCTTTATGACAGCCTACTAAGAATGGAGCAGCCCGTGGGAGTCACTTTAATCGGCTTTGCAGACGACATTGCTATGGTAATTGTCGCCAATGGGGAGGAACTGTTAATGACCACAGCTAATACCGCAGTACAACGAGTATCAAACCGGCTTCAAAGGAGCAAACTCCAACTAGCGCCAGAAAAAAACGAAGCGGTCCTTTTGACTACCAGAAGGAAGATATCTCCCATACATTTCGAGGTTGAGGGTACTGTGGTAACTCCGTCCAAAGCAATAAAATACTTAGGTGTCTGGTTGGACACGAAATTGACTTTTGCTGAGCATGTGACAAAGGCCATAAGAAAAGTTGATCGAACGAACTTGATGCCTAATATAGGAGGCCCAAGAGCATCGAAAAGAAGACTGCAAATGTCAGTTGCCCACTCCCAAATGCTTTACGCTGCCCCTGTATGGAGTAGAGTAACTCAGAACCAGAAACTTCTGAGGAAATTATCTACAGCGGAAGATCAACATAAGAATATATTCAACCTATAGGACCATATCGACAGAGGTGGCAGGAATAATTGCAGGAGTCCCACCAATACGTCCTCTAATTGAAGAAAGGAAAAACAAATACGAGGTAATCGACGGCAAAGAAGCTAGAGCGAACCTGATGTCTCGGTGGGATGACGACTGGAGGAACGGACAAAATGGCAGGTGGACGTACCAATTAATACCCGGCGTGCAGGCATGGAGCGATAGACCATACGGGGAAGTCGACTATTTCCTGACCTAAGTGTTATCAGGGCATGGGTGTTTTAGAAAATATCTGTATGATAGAAGACGGGCTGAAACCGACGCATGCGAACAGTCCGGCTGTCAAGACGACGGTGAGCACACGCTTTTCCAATGCTCCAGATAGAATATAACAAGAGAAGACTACTAAGACAATTTAATGTCGCAAATCTAGGAGCGGACCTCATAACATCAGAGGAAAGGTGTAAACGTTCATACAAAGTTATAAGGGAAATAATAGAGACAAAAGAAAGAGGGGAGAGGTAAAGACAAAATTACAGACAACCACCTTGTTGAAGTAATGCTAACGCGGTTCCTACAAGGATGGTAAGATGAGGAGGAGTGGTTTTAGTCAGTAAGAATCTGACACTCCCAGAAATGGGGTCTTATGCAAGATTTCCACTCCTCCTTACAAAAAAAAGCTCAACAAATAAGTTTACAAGTAAT
Organism: Aromia moschata; assembly: GCA_029963805.1. NCBI lineage: Eukaryota > Metazoa > Arthropoda > Insecta > Coleoptera > Cerambycidae > Aromia > Aromia moschata. Next base: position 318,317 of record JAPWTK010000139.1, on the reverse strand, counting down.
GCTTACATGAAATATGTGAAGAGTACGACATGTTAAAACTACCACCGTTTATTACTGGTACTTGCACATATGTATCTAGTTTGTCCTGATATTGTTAGAAAAGGTAACATTTTAGTCAATTATTGTAAAGAAACTAGAAGGAATATTGTAGCCTATTTATTTACCAAAAGTATTTTCAGCTCAATCATTTTCTCTTAATTTTATTTGTTATATAACCGTTTAGGTAATCTAATCAGATTTAGGTGATCTCTTGACTTTAAATTATAGGTCTGTAATTATAGGTCTGTTATCCAATGCGGTTACGAGTATATACAGTGTAGAACAACCAAATAGAATAAATTCAGTAGCTCCATTATTATGCATTTTTTTAGAAAATTCTGAGACACTTCAATTTCTAAGTCTAAAATGACATCTTGCGACGTAAAAATATCATCCCTAAATTCAACTCCCTTCAGGTGATAGCTACAACCCCTAAATTTTCAAATTGGAAGTAGAGACATGTGATACTTCATTTGAAAGGTCTTTTCAGCCTCTATTCAAAACTATTATGGTTTAAAATTTTATTGCCGAAATTAACAAGAAAAAGAAAGTTTCTCCAGCATAGGAAATTCGTTATATTAAATTAAAAAACAAATCATTATTAATGCAGCAAATGTTCAAAATGCATGCCTTCAGCATCTTGGCAGCATCCTAAACGTGAATAGAAATATCTTCTAACGTTGATGTAGCAGCTGTTACTGAACATCTGCGGAGTAGTCGACCTAACTGCAAGTGTTATTATTCTTATTAAGTCAGCTAAATCGTCGGGTTTGGTTTTGTAGACCATATTTTTTACATATCCCCATAGGAAGAAGTCTAACGTCGTGAGAGCAGGTGATCGTGCAGGCCATTCTACAGAACGACGTCTCCCTATCCAGCGATTCGGAAAGATTGTGTAGATATATTGCCGGACATTGACTTCGTAATGTGCTGGTGCACCATCCTGCTGGAACCATATTGCATTACCTGGAAGTTGTGGGTTTCCTTCAGCTGGATACAAGTTTGCCATCGTCGGTACAACATCATTTTGGAGCAGCGCTAAATAAGTTTCTCCATTCAAATTGCCGTCAATGAAAAAATTACGATATTGTGAATTTTGCGATTTGCGATACAATGATATTTTGTCCAATTATTCCTGCTCAAACATTAACTTTCTCAGGGTTTTGCGTGTGTAATTCCCTCATCCAGTGAGGATTTTCTCTTGACCAGTAACGACTGTTTTGGCGATTAACATGGCCGTGAAGTGTAAATGTAGATTCATCCGAAAATAAAACATTTTCTATTTGTAAAGTATTGTTATCTATAATTTGCATCATTTGTTCACAAAAAGAGAATTCATCTATCAAAATCGTCTTCCGCGAGCTCATTAGTTGGTACCAGTTTATATGGGTGCACCTGATTTTCTGTCAATACACGGAGAATCGAGGAATGGCTAATATTTAATGTTGAAGTTGTTTGACGACTCGGCGTATGTGGATTTTCTTCAAGCATAAGCATTACATTCAATTTCTGATCATCACTGAGTTTATTGGGAGGATTTTTCTTTAGCTGCCGTACATGTCCACGTTCCCGAAACTGCTTCTCTATTTTACTTACGGTACCTTGAGTTATCGGCGGCAACTCCGGATATTTTTTCTTGAAATAGGCGAACAACTTCAGCTTGCGTTCGTGTTCTGTCTCCGTAACCAATCATCTGTAGACTCGTTATCTTATGCATTTCTGTTAGGTAAACCATCTCTGAATTGCAACACGAAAACTAAAGCAAAAAGTTTAACACTGATAAGTTTTTATCTTATAGTAGGGAATGTCGACAATTACAGACATTTATTTTTTGTTATTATTAACATTTCAGAACCTAAAATTGACAAATAGTGTTACTTATAAAAGTTTTATTTTAATGTAACGAATTTCCTACGCTGGAGAAACTTATCTTTTTTTCTTGTTAATTTCTGCAATAAAATTTAAAACCATAGCAGTTTTGAATAGAGAATGAAAAGACCTTTCAAATGAAATATCACAAGCCCCTACTTCCAATTTGAAAATTTAGGGGTTGTAGCTGTCACCTAAGGGGGTTAAATTTAGGGATGACATTTTTACGTCGCAAGATGTCATTTTAGAAATAGAAATTGATGTGTCTCAGGATGTTCTAAAAAAATGCATAATAATGGAGCTACTGAATTTATTCCATTTGGCTGTTTCACACTGTATGTATTTCTGAGCAATAGACCAGCACAGCCTGTCTTTTAAAAAGGAATGACAATTACCAGCAATTATCCAAGTAAACTTCGTTAGTTTCCCCTAATGTTAAAATCAATTTTTAATAATAATATTTACATTAACCTTCAGCTTTATTACATCTTGCCTGATGTTTATCCCCTCTCTGTCTTATGTTCAATGAAAAATAGGTACAGTAATTCAATAATCCTCGTCCATGTATTTTTATAGTTTTCGTATCGTTAGTAGAACTTTGTTCATGCATTTAGATGTATAACATTTTGTGAATGTTGAAGTATTAATTTAAAATAGTTGTATTAGATAATGATACGCGCCCATAAGCTTATAATTAGTGGAGGATGTATTTTGGCTATGTCTGTGATATTTGGATTTATAGCCTTTGACAAGGTTTTAAAGTTTGGAATAAAAGATGTAAGTACAGCGATATACAAATTCGAAGCGTTAACTACATATATATTGAGGTATCTTACTAGATAAATATGCAGTGTCATCCACTTAAGATCGCAGCACCTACTATATATCCATTAATTAACATTTGATTAACTTCAAATTTTGATAACAAGAAAAGATCGATAACGTAGCTGCCTAACATTTAATAACACGGCTGTAATAACATTTAATAAGTGTCACTAGCACATGATTTTAAGGGTCGATTTAAAAAAAAATAGAGTAGCGATTCAAATTTCGGTTACACCATCGTAAAAACCACTCAGCATCAGTTTTAGATGAATAACTTATTGGGTTTCTAAGGTACAGGGTTGTTCATTATAAATTACCCACCCCTTATCATCGTTATTATTTACCTATTTTATACAAAATAGGATACAAAAACATGTTTATATATTTTAAATAGGATACCCTGTATATTATAAAATTTTTGGAATGATCCTGTTTTCCTGTTTTCAAAAATATACCATATGTTACCCCTATCTTATACCGTTTTTGATTTATTAATATTATTATCGAATATATTAGTTTTTTAGCAAATTTTCATAGCTTACTTTAATAATGTTAATTTCCCTATTTACAGTAACTAATTTAACTAAGGCTAGGGTACCCATTTAAAAAAAAAAATATTTTTCTATTCCCTGAAGTCTGCATGCTACTGTACTTTTGATAGCATTTTAACAAAATTCAATCATAACCACACAACTTCTGTTAAAAACTTTTATTCTACAGGCTATACTAGTTACTGTAAATATGAAAAAAATTAACATTATTAAAGTAAGCTATTCGACGCTTAATAACTCAAAAACGGTATAAGATAGGAGTAACATATGGTATATTTTTGAAATCAGGAGAACAGAAATTTACACGCTACTGTACCTTTGATAACATTAACAAAGCTCAGAAATAACCACACAAGCAATAATAACGAAGGATAAGGGAGACCCACTCCAGTGTTTAGGGTGTTATTACTAGACCCAAATGAAAGGCTAGAATAACAAAATAAAACTTCAAACGAAACATTTTGTTTTAATCTGACACATCTCCAGAAAATCTTGGAAATGGGCTGCAAAATATTTTAATCCACCATCCGCCACTGGATACAAGGTACCAAAAATATAATTTTTTTCGAAATTTTTTAATGTTTCGTAAATTGTTGATTTTTGAGTGAATTGGCATGAACATAAAAACATCGTATGCTAAGATTGTAAATTTCGTGTTTTTGCAATAGGAATCTTGTTCTTTACTTCCGATAACTGATTTCTTAAAAAATTCTACATTGGCGTAAGTATCCGTTAAAATATAAAATGGCAGGTTTTTCGCTTTTTTTTTCTGAATATCAACTACTGTAGTCAGTGATTAAATTCAGAAGTTTGGATTTTTATTAACACACTACCTACCGAAGATTTTATACTGCACGTGTAACCAAAACTTAAAACAAAAGCATACTTCTAAAGTGGGTCTTAGACTGTCAAACTTACACTCGTGACATATTTTTTTACTTATAATCCAGGTAGGATAACATATTTAACTTCTCCCTAGCTCCTTATATAGGATGGTTGGTAGAAACCAATCGTTAAAAGTATTAGGGTTTGTAGAAATTACTTATCTTTAAAAATCTGAACTCGAGCTAAGAGGCCGATGCGGAACTATGACCAATGATAAATGAAAATATTTTAAATACGGTTTGACTTCCGGTTATATAAGTTGTTTGATATACGGTTATTGCATATTTACTTATTTTAGCTAGATTCTCATGAGGTTTCCTTATACCTATATTTTATCATTTATGAATTATTTTCAGTTTTTGAAATTTTGTTCCTTATCACCATAATATTTGAAACTATCTGCAGTCTAGAGGAACCATAAAGCTATACAGTAATGCTTTTATTATTTCTCAATGAGTATGTACAAAGTGTTTAAAATAGAACTACCATTTAGCCCAATTTCAAACCAACCAAACTCATTTATTTTTAATACAATGCCTCATACTTTACCTTACATTTTAATGTAGACTTAGGCGCCGTTCATACCAAGGCGATATAAGATAAGCGATATATATCGTAAGCGATATACGATACGCGATGCGCACATACAGTTACCTAAAATCTAAAGGGAGGCGATAAAAAAGGTTCACAGCCGCGCGATTCACAACATATCGTAAGTGGCATATCTCTCGAGGTACCCCTTGCCGGTCTCTTCAGCGATTAGTATCGTACGACATTTCGAGCTGTGAACATGACCTCAAGAAGAGAAGACAATTCTTCTGTAATTTCTTTCATTAATTTAGTGGAAGCCCTTGAAGGGTGCGTGACACTAGGCTTTTCAGAAAATGAGTTTTTAGGATTCATTCGATAAAACTCTCTGAATTTCGTTCATGTATAGACAGTTCTCGAGAAACAATAGCCGAGCTATGGTGCGCTTTTGTAAGATTGTAGGGATGTACCCAGTATTTCCTTTTTCTTCTCATCCGACGCCTGTACTACATTAAGTCACTACTACGCTTTCCTCACTTGAGCTCATATTTGTGACTGGGGTTGTGAGAATTGTGATCTCCCCACATTTTTATCGCCCAGGTCGCGCCGATTTATCGCTCGCTGTCATGAACCTTCCTAGCAATATATCGTCGCAATACATCCCTCACGATATCCGCAGTCGATATCGGTCCGCAGTCCCTATACATATGTTTAATAGATTTTTAGTTGTTTGGGGTTTTTATTTTATATTTGCTTGTAACTGCTAACAAATCGTTTGATTTTTCAATAGCATGTCATGAAAATTATACTACTAACGACTCTAACGCTATTACTAAGTACCGATAATTATTATGTATTTCGTGTTTTTTATCGGTTTTATGAAAACCTACTGATAATTTAATTTCGTCTTAACAAATAAGGGCATAAATAGACGGACAGCTTGGATCAGTCGGTGTCGATAGCTTTAAAATTCCGGCAATAGACGGACAGCTTGGAACACGGGCCTCACAGCTCCAAGCTGCCGATTTCCAGTTGGGCAACCTGCAGCAACCAAAAACTACAGTAGACTTGCAGTAGATTTCCGTCGTGTTGCCGAATACACAAAGTTGCAGGCTTGCCACACACGGACAGCTCCAAGCAGTCGTCTTTGACGCCTCGCCTCTTCTTCCCATTCCTCGCGGGTTATTTGCTCAGTCAACTCGGATTTGTTGTAATTTGTTGTGCAAAATGGCCAATTATATCGAAAAGCAATGAACATACATAATCAACATTCGAAAGTAACGAAGTTGAGGGTATAAAGTATGAAATTGCCCATAGTCTTTCAACTGTAAAATAGTGTGCACCCACATACTGAGGGATTTCCATTTACGCAACAAGATCAAGAGTGATTCCTCCTCAAAATCCATGTTGCAAATGAATAATGTTTGTCTACGGTGACAATAGCTTGAGCAGTCGATTTGCAATTGAACCTAGCAGTAACTCGACTATATTCCGTCTATTGCCGCCCTAAAATTGAGTGAACAAATTCTCTAAGGGGGACATGGCCGAACCATTCCTTTTGCAGCCCCGTCCACCAAGTCCATTTTACATCATGAATGGAATCATTTTTCAAGACCTTGAACGAGAAGTCTGACTGGCTGGCTGGCGGTACCTATCAGCTCGGATTTAGCCCAAATACTTCCGATTCGATAAAATAAGGAGAGACTTTATTATCGAAGTTGTCAAGGACACATTTTTTCACCCAACTGTCTTGAAGGCAAAACTACACAACTACAATATCAATCCAAATCCACAAGGACTTCTTGTGAAAGGCAAAAATAACATCAAGATACTCACACAGAATGAAAAATAAGATGCACACCGTTTACGATACTGCACTGCCTGATCAAGGAATGTATTACATACAGTTCATTGCAGTACTTACAAAAATGCTACAAATAGGCCTTGTACTCATATTAACAATTGGGAATTCCGATCGTTTGATGGTTGTCATATGACACGGTTACTCATCAAAAAAAATCTTATTCGGACTTAATGACTTTAATAGTCCGGGAGGCAGCGACCGAAATTTTGCACCAATTCCTACAAAGCTGATTTTTTCTCATTTTGTAGTTTTGATATGGCAAGTAAACGGAACGGCAGTCTACCGCGCCAATATGGGGGCAAACATTAATAACAATTTTTGAAACCTGTAAATAAATAATATGTAAATGCCTTATTCCTACAAGTATAAAACTTTGTAGAGTGGTCAAGGATACCTAAAAATGCAGTATAATGATAGCCTACCGCGTCGGAGGGGAGGCCATCATAGGTCTACCACCCACGCAAGGTGTTCAGAAATAAACTTTTTTTCACTTATTTCTACAAGGCTGAAATTTTTTTCTCATATACTTTGGTTTATAAGAGAACTAAAAAAATTAGTCTACCGATCATATAATGGTGCAAAGCCTTGATAGACGCAATGGAATGCACAATCTCCCGAGAGCAGCCGCCGCGCCGATCCGCTATAATTCGCTCTGAATTATTGCATACCGGGATTAAATTAATATCTACAAACCTGCTTTTTCTATCTATACGTATTTTACTATTATTATTGTCAACTAAATGTGTTCTCCCTTCGATACAATGTGGCTAAAGTTTCGATAGACGTGGCTAAAGTTTTTACGCGTAACTTGCAAAAATCGTAACGAGCAATAAAATTCCTAATTTACATGTTAATTATACTTTTTGGAGCTTACACCATTATAAAACGTACGATATAGTAATAACGAAAAAGCGTTTGCGAGCGAGTTTTTTTGCTAGTATGATATTACTATAATAAAAGTGGAAAATACTTTTCTTTTGTGTGGAAAATACTTTGAAAAATGGTTTTCTTTTTAACGCTGGATAATTAAATTTATTTAAATTAAATTACTATTATAAAAAAAAATTTTTTATTGTAACAATATAGTATTTTATAAAACAGATATATTATATACAATATTTTTGTTATTGTTCATCGCCACTGGCATTTCCTTCCTCATCGGCTTCCAAATCGTAATCGCTATCTTCATCATTCTCATTATTCATCCAATCGCTTTCTTTGAGATATTAAAAACAGCTGTCATTTGCAAATATTTCTGCGGATTCATCAAGCGTTTCTATATCTGCAAATAACAATAAGTCATTTAATATTATTATATAATGCTAACATAAGTTTGATTAACTTAAAATGCAAAATGTATATACCTGAATATTTATCGTTTTGTTGACTAAACGTCACATCATCGATTGACTGAGGCAATTGGTCGTCACTAAACCAATTAAAATCATACTTTGCATTCTCATCGACTTTCCAGCCACAGTCGAGAGGGGATAATGTTGAAGGCTCTTTTATGTGAGCATTGCTCCAAATTTTTGAAATACATATGTATATGCTGTTCGGAGTAGGTGTTCTCGGAGCTCAGATTGACAAGGTGGCAAAGCAGATGCATCAAAACTCTTCACGTTTTGTCGAAAGATTTTGTCGTTGGTACTTTTGTAAGCTTTCAAAAACATCGCTGATCGACATTCATTAATTTTATTTATTTTTTTTATAACCGTAAATTCGGCATACAAAATATTCCACTGTTTCGAATACTGCATTGTCACAATCAGGATATTTGCTTAAATTTGTCAATGCATCTACATATTTTTCAGAGTTCCTTAGCAAATGAAATGGACGTTTTTTCCCTTTTCGGAAAAAAGCTGGATTGAAATCACAGCCTGTTAGTGCATGAAAGGCAGGTAGGGAATCACACAAATTGGCTCCTAATAATTTGTACAATAAGCTTAAATTAAGATTTCTTTGCGATTTTCCAACGCCTACTTCCATCAAAACTTCCACTTGTTCTTTTTACAAACTTCATATTACCAAGCATTATTACTAATATGTCAGTATCTGAGCATCTTATCGTAATATTATAGGGCGGTTGTAGCTCCTCAAAGTTACAGGCGTGATATATTATTTTGCTATCTGCTTCTTCATGACTCGAACATGGTTGACTGAGCTCCATAGTTTTAACAACAGCATCATTAATTACTTGGTATCTATCTATGACATTCTTTATAGTTAACATACACTATTTTATTGTCTAAAAATGGAGCCATTTCTTTGCGTCCCCAACTATTTAAAAGATACTCAACACTCAACTAAGTCCTCTTTAAAAGTAATATTTTTTAATTCGGCTGAAAAATCAGAAGGGCGCATTGATGTTCCTCGAATTACAATTTTACGACCCCTGCTGGTTCCTCTCAAAGCGTGCTCTTTATCCTTTATCGACGGAGATTTATAGGTGTCAAATACTATAATAACGAACTGTGCGTCATTTCTCAAAAACATTTGCAGTAATTTAACAGATATGTTTTCATATGTAGCTGGTATTTCTTTCATTAAATGTATAAAGAAAAATCCATCGTTCAGAGCGAATTATAGAGGATCTGCGCGGCGGCTGCTCTCGGGAGATTGTGTATTCCATTGCGTCTATCAAGGCTTTGCACCATTATATGATCGGTAGACTAATTTTTTTAATTCTCTTATAAACTAAAGTATATGAGAAAAAATTTTCAGCCTTGTAGAAATAAGTGAAAAAAGTTTATTTCTGAACACCTTGCGTGGGTGGTAGACCTATGATGGTCTCCCCTCCGACGCGGTAGACTATCATTATGCTGCATTTTTATGTATCCTTGACCACTCTACAAAGTTTTATACTTGTAGGAATAAGGCATTTACATATTATTTATTTACAGGTGTCAAAAATTGTTATTAATGTTTGCCCCCATATTGGCGCGGTAGACTGCTGTTCCGTTTACTTGCCATATCAAAACGTCAAAATGAGAAAAGATTAGCTTTGTAGGAATCAAAAGTGTCGCTGCCTCCCGGACTATAAGATTGTATCTCGAGAATTTGAATATTAAAAAAATTGCTATATTTTTTGATATCAACTCTTCAAACCCTTTTAAAATCTCACGCTGCTGACATTTATCACATTTTAGTACGCCTAAACAATATTATTTTAAATTAATTAACATAAATACAGGGGTATTGCGATCTTAAGTGAGTCACGCTGTATATAGATGGGAATTTTGAACAGAAATGTTATTAATAACAAAAGTTTTTACTTGTGATGAAAAATATGTATGTACATAGCTAACAACGTCACCGGTTGGTGAAATTTAGAAATCTCGTAGTTTCACAAGAAAACATAAAAACTATATCTAAGGTCCGGCACAACTCTGGAATAATGCTTATATCTTTTTTTACCATTTTAGTGAATAAAATTAAATGAAGGGATGAAAAATATGTACGTACATAGCTAACAACGTCACCGGTTGGTGGAATTTAGAAATCTCGTAGTTTCACAAGAAAACATGAAAACTATATCTAAGGTCCAGCAAAACTCTGGAATAATGCTTATATCTTTTTACCAATTTAGTGAATAAACATGTGTGTATAAAGTAAAATAAGTCACACAAAAAAAAACTCCCACATCGGAAATTTTTAAAGTAACCTTCTATAGACGCGCCTGATGTGATAGAAGTGAACTAAAAACTATCGTGCTAGTTTAGTGGCGGTTGGTGGTATTTCAGTTAGCCATATCTTGAAAACGACGCATGGGACCCACTTCACTTTTTAAGTGATGACTATACACCTCTTACGGAAAGGATTTATAGTGAAAAAACCGTCAGCAAAGTTTGGGAAAAAAAAATCAAAAAAACTGCAGAACACCCTTGGATCTCAGTAACGCTCTGTGGAATATTTGCAATATATATTTTTTTCATAATCTAGAAATAAATAAAAGGAGAAGTTTTTCGATTTGTTACAATTTTTTTTTTTCAAAAAGTTATGGTCATTTTAATTTCGGGAAACAAAGTGTTGCTATAAAATTAAAATTAAAATGGCCATAACTTTTTGAAAAAAAAATATTTTGTAACAAATCGAAAAAGCTCTCATATTTGTTTCTAGATTATGAAAAAATATACTGCAAATATTCCACAGAGCGCTACTGATATCCAAGGGTGTTCTGTAAGAGGTGTATAGTCATCACCTAAAAAGTGAAGTGAGTCCCATGCGTCGTTTTCAAAATATGGCTAACTGAAATATCACCAACCGTCACTGCTTTACCTTCATTTGAATTGGAATAAAGGCACAAACTCGTACATCACCAGTAGTGCCTGTTATGTCATGCTATCACACCGGCATTGTAGGAAGTCGTCACACTAGCATTACGGTTCTACTGTCATTTGTTTAAAGGAAAGGTTTGCCTCTTGAGAGACATGTTTTTGACAGTGTGAAGTAAACATATAGTCCTATAAATAATCCAAATTTAGTTCAAATATTTCTTGTTTTTACGAAGTTATTAGTACACTTTACAGTACGGGCGAGTATAGAAAGGGTTCGGTTGTGGGCACCTTTTTGTTTTTGTCTCATAACTTTTGACCAAGTGCATATTATTCGGATATATGGGTATCTATGGAAAGCTAGAGACCTTAAATAACTACTAATGAAGGAACTAAACCGATTCAGTCAATTATATATATTTTTTAAATTTTGTGAAGTGGTCATTTTTGGCCCAATTTTTTTTTTTTTTGGTTTTGTTGTGGGCACCCTCGGAAAATCTGCTGGTAAGAGGAAAATATGAAGAAAAACCACGAATATAGAAAAAATGAAAGTTTATTTATTTTGGAAGCCAATACATGCATGTGCAATACATCCAAGCACAATATTCGCATGTGAAGTAGCTGGCGCATATGCCAGCACACTTTAGATGGACGGGCCGATCGCATTCGTTGCAATTAATTGAATTGGCGGCAGTCAATTTGCGTGGCAAGAGCTCTAAACAAAACAGGCAGAAGTCCACATCATCGTCAGATGGCAGAGACTCTTTTGTCTTGGCGCGCTTGGCTGGAGTTGGCTTGGCGCGCTTAGCCGATGGTTTGGCTGGAGTTGGATTGGCGCGCTTAGCTGGTGTCGCTTCCTTGGCTACCTTAGCCGCTTTCTTAGCATCCCGCTTAGCTGCTTTCTTCTTCAAACCGGAAAGAACGTTCGGAGAAGTCAGCACCGAGCTCACCATTGGTTGCGGCCGTGATTCGATGGCTTCTTTGGCGTCACACGGCGCACTGGACCTACTTCATCCAAAATCGAAAAACTGTTCACTGACGTGGCGTGAGAAACCGAAGAAGATGGCTCTGGAGTTAATGGCTCTGGAGTTAACGGCTCTGGAGTTAATAATTGTGCTTGTCCGACGACTTCAGCATAAAAACACCATCAACGACGATATTCCACCATTAAAAAAAGGCGTTTATAATTTATTAAACTTACAAAGAAATCGAAATAACCTTATCCCAGAACACTTTTTTTAAATCACTTTAGTTACGGGAAATAACCAAAATTACTGAAAGAAAATTACCAAAAAAAAGCCGGGTGCCCACAACCGAACTAATTTCGGTGCCCACAACTGAATTTCGCAGCCATCATGAGAAGTAGTGAAAAAAAATTTGGTGTCAACGTATTGGTTGCAATCGATATTGAATCACAAAGTATAATAAATTTACTGAATAAATATGCATCGCACTAATATTCTCAATTGATTCACTTCGATTTATAACACTATTGAAAAGGTTTAAAAAAAAATGCTTCTGATTTTGTTCAAGTACAGAAAAATAAATTTGTTCACAGCACAAAGCAGACGCGTCTGTTCGTTTTGGTATTCGACACAAAAAGAACGTGCTGCCATAATACACAAATGATATTTGTCTCACTTCTATTTCATAACTGGCCTATGTCGGCTTTACACACACGGTATAATCCCCCTTTATTATTTTAATGCATAATTCACTGGTATATTAAATTTTTAAAAAGTAGGAAAATTAAAAAAGACCAATGAATAAATTAAACAAAAAAAGTTTAAGAAAGAAGTAGGGTCTCTAAGAAGGGTTTTTGGCCTATTTCGCTTTTTCAGAATTGTTTTTTTTTTTTATTTTCATCATCTATGAACCATAATATCGATAGTCGATCCCCCCATAAACGAGTCGTCAAAATACCCTCCTCCTCTTGCAGCCCCCCTTAAACCATAAGATATCCATGTACTAGGCACATATCTAACGACTTGCTTTTGCCCTTAAAGAGTCTACCGTACGGTCAGGCATACATGGTTCCATCCATGAGGTACATATGAACCACCTCCCTCCTATTAACTACCCTCCCAGTCACCCCTACAGACCCCCTCTAATAAGCACAAACCTACACAATACACGCACCATTAACATGGAGTACGAAAATAATATTTCATTTTTTCGTTAAAACTAACCTTCCGTAAACAATCCACCAAGTAAAACCATCCCGCCCTCCTTTAAACCAAAAAAAATAATGTTTTTGAATAATAAGGTGTTTAATCGAAAAATAAATAAAATTATTTTTCACATGATCAACTTGCAACTATTAAACACATTGTAATTAATTTCAGAGTAAAAAAAATTGATGATTCAATAATGAAAACAAAAAAGTAAAATATTAAATTGTGGAATATCTACTTCAAACACATACTAGATCCAGAATAAATAACTGGGCAATTCTCTAAATTTTTACAAATAGCCTGGTTTTGAAAGTTTTAATCTCAGATCAAAATTTATCTCAAATCTCAATTTTTTTTATTTAGTACAATTCCAACGTTTTTTATGAAATTAGTTTTCATCTACAAAAAGACAAAAAAAATGTTACCGTCTCGGGATGGTAATAGACGGAAGAGTGATCTTGAGCTAATGCTGGTGAATCATTATTTGGTTTTATGAAGTTACTAATTTAAGAAAAAAAAACATTTAAGGATACAAGACAAAAAAAATAGAAATTTAAAACCTGGTATCAAACTGATACTAAATGTTGAAATCCTTTAAATTATTAATAGTAATGAAATAAAAAAAAAAAGATATTTAATGAAAAAACTTGGGTCTTTTACTTATTAACTACTTGTAGAAATATCAACTCTATATTTTATCTCTTTTTGTTGAGTTATGAATTTATTATGGTCGAATATATACTATTTTTCCTGCTGCTACGTTTACATTACACTGCCTAAATCATGTTTCTTAACACTTTTAATGCGTATGGCACGAATTGTACAAAATCAAGGTTGCAATATAGCATATCGTGCGAGGAGTAGTGTGTAGCGAAGGACCCGGATGACCAAAAATGTTCGTTTCGAACTGTTTTCTTAGCAACGTGCGCTAAAATGAACATTAGTGAAGCCGGCCCCGTCTGAGACAAAAAAAGTAAATTAACATTTAGACATCCAAACAAGCTAAAGGTGGCGGATTATTAGTCATTTTAAAGGGTTCTAGTGACGAAGAAGTATTTAGTGACGACGATAATGAAAATAATTTATATATTTACTTTTAACTTGTTACTTTGTATTTTCTCTTGTTTATTATTAAAATATATTTTTTTTACTTTTTATTTTAATTCACACCAAATTCGGGGCCTAAGACAACAAAAATTACACATTCACGGATTCGTGTCGCTTAGCATTGTAGGACAAATATGTTGACCAGTGCGCATGACACGGATCCGTGACATAAGTTAATAGTGACATTAGTAGCGTGTAGCGAATTGAGTAGCGTGTAGCGAAGGACCCGGATGACCAAAAACGTTCGTTTCGAACTTTTTTCGTAGCAACGTGCGCTAAAATAAACATTAGTGAAGCCGGCCCCGTCTGACAAAAAAAAAAACGTAAATTAACGTTTAGACATCCAAACAAGCTAAAGGTGGCGGATTATTAGCCATTTTAAAGGGTTCTAGTGATGAAGAAGTATTTAGTGACGACGATAATGAAAATAATTTACATATTTACTTTTAACTTGTTACTTTGGATTTTCTCTTGTTTATTATTAAAATACATTTTTTTACTTTTTATTTTAATTCACATTAAATTCGGGGCCTAAGACAACAAAAATTACACATTCACGGATTCGTGACGCTTAGCATTTTAGGACAAATATGTTGACCTGTACGCATGACACGGATCCGTGACATAGAAACATTAAATTTATTAAATACAAGGCAAATTATGACTTTTGTACTAAATACCAGTCTTTAGAAAAAAGAAATACAAGGCCGCTTCTGGACATGAAATATTTTGACCTAGTAGCAATGTGTTAAGAGGCACAAATAAAAGTAGAGCCGCTATGCCAATGTGACGATTTGCTAGAGTGACGGTGTGACGGCATGACGTGAGAGGCATTACTGCCTATGCATGAGCTTCTATTTTTATTCTCATCCAAATGAAGGTCGAGCCACTATACTAGCGTCACGGTTTATAGTTCACTTGTGGGTCAAGCGCTTTCAAGAAGTTTCACTTTAAAAATTTCCCATATGGGAGTATTTTTGTGTAACTTGTTTTATTTTCTACACATATGTTTATTCATGTACTGGTACACTATTTTACTACATATTTTGTTTTATATACTTAAATACATATAGCTTAAAATTATGTATGTTGACATGTTTGTAGTGAAATTTCTATAATACTAACAAAAATTAAGGGAGCAAAAAAAAATAAATTTTTCCCCGATTTCTGACGGGCTGTATCTAAGTGAAAAATGGTCGCATCGTGAATTTAAAAAAAAGCGTTTGGAAGCTCCAAGACTCCAGTTTTCGGATCTGTAGGCCAACATTTTTTAGAAACCATAGTTTTAACGCAAAACGAAGAAATAGCGCGAAAAATTTTTTCCAAATTTTTAGCCTTCTTTTTCTCGCTCCACGGGCTCCGAAAATTTTTTTTGCGGTTAAACGACCATATGGACCAGATATCTTGTTTATTTAGCTTCAATTTTCTTTTTTTTTTATTTTTGCTACGTTCATTTGTCGCGGAGATATCCGAAATTGAACGAAAAGGGACCCTTTTGTCTTTAACCATCGATATCTCAGCAACCAATGATCATACAGGCTCAGCAGTTTCGGAAACTGGAATAAATTTCCTATAAAATCCTGTCGGCACATTAAAAAAAAATCCACCCTCAATATCGACAAAAGTTGAAAAAATGACTTTTTTCCGTTGTTTTGGTAAATCGACAGCATCTTAGCAAATATTGATGAGGAGGCTAGGACTTTAGGAATTTTTTACACCTCAATGTACCCCCAATAGCCCCGTAAAGCTACATATTGATCTATCGAGCGGTTTTTCCGGGCCGATCATTTAAAGTTTTGAAAAAAATTAAAGTAGCAAGATTTTTATTCTTCAACATTGTGTAATATTCATAAAAATGGAAAAAACAGTTTTTTTTCAATTCTCCTTATTTTAAATTATTTATTGAATTAATTAAAAGTTGATATCCCCAAGGTGCATCGAATATTCGTTCTGCGAATATTGGTGCATCAGTGCCGCATTTGTAGTTATTAGTAGTTTATTAAAAAAGAAAACAGATAACATGGTGGATGACCCATTTGGACCCAGATGGAAATAGGCGATGGTGACTGACCCATTTATGTAAAAGAAGAACTCGACATATGAGCTCCGATTTATTGGTAGATTTGGCTTTAGAACCAAATACCGGATAATTTCAAAACTTTGTACATATGTGATTAGAAGACTTTGAATACCTTTTAAGTACAATAGGCTCCAAAATAATGAAAAAACATACATCAGTGTTAAGAAAGGCAATATCTGCTATAGAGCGCCTAGCTATAACATTAAGTTTCCATACTTAATACTTTTGAAATTGTTTCCCATGTATCCTCTTTCTTCGTTTTTGAATAATAAAACTTATTTTTTGGATACCGTAATATAGGGATTTCTTCATATAGATCTATTAATTCCATACACTGTTCATTTGACCACTTCATTTTCCAGCGTCCAGCCACAAATACATATAAATATGTCAACAAATCCGCACTAGTCTCGCTTTAAACTAGAACGGCACAAAAACCCGTCCAAATTGAGCGCGAACGCACACGTATGTTTCTTTGATGTGCGCCAAAAAACCGACACCAGTCTGGCTCACGGTATGCGCGCTCAAGTCATTCGCGAGAGGTAACGCATGCGGCGAGAGGCCACGCAAACGCCGTCCAGATTTGCATACGTATGTGTATGCGTAGCTTCTCACCGCATGCGTGTGCAGGTTTGTACGCACCTTAAATCTGGCTGTGCAACCTCCACGTGGTTGACTGGCAGTTAACATTCACATTCACTATCAATTTTTTTTTGCGGGAACATCAGCATTTCATTTTTTTTAAACAATTTTTTGTTATTTTCGATTTTTTTTCAAATTTACCAAGTGACCGATGCAGAATTGAGAAAAAAGTGGAAAAAAAATATTTTTCCATTTTTATGTTTAAGATTACACAATGTTTAAGAATAAAAATCTTGCTCTAATTTTATTTCAAAACTGAATAATCGGCCAGGAAAAACCGCTCGATAGATCGATCTGCAGATTTACAGGGCTATTGGGGGTACATTGAGGTGTAACAATTCCTAAAAGTCCTAGCCTCCCCGTCAATATTTGCTGATGCAGTCGATTTACCAAAACAATTAAAAAAAGGAAATTGAAGCTGAATAAACAGGATATCTGATTCTGGTTCATATGGTCGTATATCTGGTTCATATAACGGAAAACATTTTTCGGAGCCCGTGGAGTTATAACAAAAGGCTAAAAATTTGGATTTTGTTTGCGCTATTTCTTCGGATTGCGTTAAAACCGTGGCTTCTAAAAAATGTTGGCGCACAGATTAGAAAACTACAGTCTTGGAGCTTCCAAACGCTTTTTTTTAAATTCGCGAACCGACCATTTTTCACTTAGATACAGCCCGTCAAAAATCGGGGCAAAATTTTGATTTTTTTTTTGCTCTCTTAATTTTTGTGAGTAGTGTATAACCGATCGTTTCCCATGACTGGAAATAAATGACGGCTTATGGGAGCTTCCACATACATATATGAAAATTATTTCAGTGATCCTCGAGATATCTTGCTCACGGTGACTAAGAATAACGCGTTTAGAATTTTATGTTTGATTTAATAGTACCCAAAAAAAATATTTCTTGAAAATGAATATGAAAAATGAACTCCAGGGCCATAACGACCCAAGAGCACAATATAAACAGACATAACTTCGTCAAATTTGAGCCAATTTTTATAAAACTTACATATATTCAAGATGAAGAAAATGCAAAAATTCAAAAATAAATTTTCTTGACCCAACTCACATAAGTGTATCCTAGCTAGGTAACTCCTTAATTAAAAAACTGTAGTCGATGGGTGCATTCCTTTGGATAGTTTATCCTCAAATATAACAATGAATTGCAGCAAACGGCCTTAAGGAAAAGAAATGAAATTAGGAGTATATATTTAAAAATACCGATTCCATTGGATTTTCGAGTGTATTTTTTTAACATTTCCAATCCTGATGAGGTCCAGAGAGGAGAAACACCAGTTCTGAAAGAAATAGGTCCATATTGTTATGAGTAAGTAAAATATGTACATAGTTGAATATAGTTCTTAGAGTGATGTTTTCTTTCTCAAGAAACTAGTATTTATTTATTTTAAAATATATTAATAAATCACTTAAAACTATTGCGGTAAAACATAAATGAACCATTACTTTGGTTTTTACCATTATGTATGTTACATACAATGCTTCCTACTACAGTTTTAGCATATTTCAAGTTGTCATTTTTAAATTTTCCGCTACGCCACTGATCACTGATCACTGTAATTGATGTCAAAATACACTGAAATATTCTCAGTGGTTTTATGAGATAAACAGTGTATTGTATAGACACGTACCGTTGTAACTTTGTCTTCAAATGCGATTTATCTGTAATCGTTTTCCAAATATTTCCAAAAATATGAGATGGTGCGTTTTAGAAAACGTCCTGTAACTTACTTTAATGGCATGACATGTGATATATTCACAAGTATATTGACAATTTTTTAAGTTGCTTTCGTTGATGTTATAAACAGAGAGACAAATGACAACAGAAATATTTTGAAAACCAAAGTAACCGAGATACTCATGCATGCATAACCTATTTGGGACAGAGAGATACATAATTTATTTTTTTATTTAAGACTAATAATATCATATTTTATAAAATATGTAAGCAATATTACATAAACATTTTCCTCACTTAGTAGTGTTAATCCTCTATCACCCGTACTACAAAATTTTCAACAGAATGACATTATTTCCATTGTTATTTTTCAAAATTATTAAACATATTAAGGATAATGTTATCTAGGTATGCTCTAGTGAGCACTGATGGGAATTTAATAATCTGTGCTCTACAATTATTTGATGTAAATGTTCTCTCACAATCAGCTTAATTTTAGTATCCAACATTTTTTTCTTATTTGTCTTTACATGTCTATACGTATTATTAAAAATTATATATTCTTAACGTTAATACATACATGTATATGTATACATAGGTAAGGACATACAATTATAACATTAATATATAGGTGTACAGATTGATAGTATACAATTTTTTCTCCACAGAAAATGTAATACATCATTTTCAATTCGGTATTATTACACACTGAATTATTAATTGTTAGAGATAGACCCATGGTTTCACATTTCTTTTTTGAGTTTATGATTTACAATTGAATTCCTCCGTAGTCCGTAATCATAAATATCGGCGTCAATACATTTATAGCATTCAGAATTTCAAGTTTTTATAATAAAACCGTCAACTGGAGTTTGGAAAGAAGGTACAGGATTACCAATTATGCAAGGTGAATTTTTAATACGTATTTGGTATGTAGAATCGTTGTTTCATAAAAAAATGTTAAAATGGAACATGCGAAGTTATTTGCGTCCTTTTTTGCCACCATTTTAAAATATTGCCGAATATTGTTAATATACCTCTGGGCGTCGACTAAAATACAAGTATTGGGAGATATTAACGATTTTCCTTGATTTTTAAGAAATTTTCTTGTAACGTTCCATCCAACTATCCATGAAACATATAAATAGCAAACTTAAAAATATAATCAACTCCAGTTCATTGCTATTTTACTATAATAATGAAAATAATTATAATAATAAATAAAGAATAAGTTCGGTGCAGTAAAGGGGGCTTGTATGTATAGCAGATAATGTGCGAAATCTCAATCAGTTCTTATTGTGTTAAATACAAAGAATATAAACTTTGTAATCTTTGTATTTGTTTACTGGACTGAAAGCTCAAAAGACAACGTAGGCCGAGAATATGCAGGGTGTTCTACTTGAGCTAAACAAATTATCTCGATTTGAAATTGGCAAAATGTAACACAATAAATTGGACACATGATATATATTTTCGAATTTACTTTACAGGATGGAACACCTTATGTTCTTACGCCGTGTCAGAAATAAAATAGAATCCTATTACCGAAAAAAGGTGATGACAAATTTTCCAGGCCCTGTCACATCTGTCAATTTGTCTAAAAAATATAAAATATCTCCGAAACCGTTGTGTTCAGATAAAGGTTTTAATACATGTTTCGACTCAAAATTGTACGCTCTTTCCAAATTTGAAAATGCATTCCATTCAAAATATTGAAGTTAGTCGAAGCTCAGAAGTACATGAACACCCTGTAGGTTTGGTTTTTAAAAAGGTGGCAAAAAAAGAATGCAGACAACCTCACATATTCCACTTTAGAATTTTTTCTGAAACAATTATATGCTACACCAAATACATATGCTTTCGCTTATTTTTGGAGATTCAGGAAAAATACGTGAGACTGAGACTTTAAAACGCGTTTTCGAGATAAGACATAAAAATATTTTTTTTTTGATGAAATGAAAGAAATGGAACACACTGTGTATGTTTATATATTTCAATATAATAGCTTCGTACGTATCTCGTGTAATTTTTTTTATTTCCAAAGCACACTATCACGCCACAAATATTTCTACATTGTTCCAAAAAATAAGAAACCACTCGAGTATGTTGTATTATTGAAATCAGAACAACATATGCAATTCAACTAATAAAAAATATACAGGTATTCCATTAAAAAAATAGAACATTATATATATATATCTTCTAAAATTGATAATCTGTTTTTTTTTCCGAGCACAAAAAACTTTATAAATAGGTCTACAACTTAGTTTTTTGTTTATTTTGATAAGTTGAAAAGTAAACGAGTAATAAATTATGACTATGGTCCGGAAAGTATGCTACAACGCAGGGTCGGACTCGTAATACATCATGTCATTGACGGATGGACATATGAGATACCAAAAAGACGGGAGTAAAGATGTATTAATAATGTTCATACCTATCGCTTGTGACATTCAGAAACACCGACTGTCTTAATTGCTTGAACGTACGTTGCCACAACCAATAGTCTTTCTGCATTTCTTCTCGTTTAACGTACGCGATTTGGCCTATACATATGGTTGTAGAAGGAAAATTATCCTTCCACTATCGCATCTACTGAAGTTAAAGGTGCAAATTCAAAATAGTTCACATGGACAGAGGAATATACACCACGTACGTTATTTTCACAAATGTCGCACATTTGTTTTTATTACTAACAATTGTTTGTTGTCACTTGGGTACATTATTATTTTATTTACAGAGGACAATGCACGTCTTACTATCATTCTATACTTTTAGCCGTTGTTTGCAAAACCCGTTTACTAGCTATCAATATCGGGGGCGAAATATCTGAAACACCTAAAATTCGTAGCAGAATATTAACGACCTATTACCGCAAAAATATGTTGTTTCGTCCACTTTCAGCCACATAAATTTATTGCGTGTGTCTTCTTTGATATTTCCCACGACACGTTGATATGTCTTCTGTAAATATGTTTTACACAAGGTATGGCCACTTGACAATGGAAAATCGGATACATATTCAGCAAAAAAACGTTTAAAGTGAATATTGTGGACCACGTTCCACGAAAGGCTACATGCGCAAAATATTATGCATAAATCAAATCAAAATTCCTTTTTTCTAACAGTAGTAGTAATATTTTGTTGATGGAGCTTCGAATGTAAATCTTTCACACTCTCGGCGTCTACGAAATATATATCGACGATTGCAAGGAATACATAAAATACGAGTATGTGATGAAAGAATACATAAAATTATTGTAATATCGTTGTGATTTTCAATCAACCGTTTCAGTAATATTCACAAATTGTAACGACTGTACCAGTATTGCAAAAATCCACACAAAATCAGATAATATGTAAATGTTATCTACATTAACTCTAGAAGAAATACGTCTACGGTGCAACATACGTACATAAAAAAATACACACACTTATTAGTTAGTCACTCACGACACACAAAATTGTATCTAGCTGTCCCCGAACCTGCACGCAGCGGACGGACACACAAAACATAATTTCCAAGGCGCTTAAAAATACAGTTTATACTACCTAAGACTCTTAGTTTATACTTAGTTTATACTTAGTTTATACTTAGTTTATACTACTTTAAGACTCTGCATTGTAGCACACTTTCCGGACCCTACTTATAACTCAAATAAATGTTATCAAGATACAATGACTACATTGTACTCAAAATAGAGGGTATAAACTAAACATGATAAACACGAATAACATACACTAACCCAGTGTATGTTATATTTGACTTCCTATTTTCAACAATTAACAAACATTAACAAAACAACTTATGTTATATCACTTCCTAAGTCCCTTATTAAAAAAAAAAACTACCTTGTTAAGACATCGTTCGTGTTCTTCTTTATATACATACATATTAGCGTTCCCTCTACAAGTACAAAAAAAAATTATTTAATCGGTGATATGAAAAAAGTATTTCGCAAATATTTTGCTAGCCGTTTCCAAGATCTGCCCGGAGGCAGCCATTATTGAAAAAAAAATTCCCTTAAGGATTTTTGCCATTATAGCCTTCTACTTAGGTCTAATAACCACCCCCTAAATTATGGTGTGGGTCCCATGCCTCCTTACGAAAATACGAGCATGTGAAATACCACCGGCCGCCACTGACCACAACCGTACATTTTAGGTATATACTGTATAAAAACCATTGGACAGGTGATGAAACAAGGAGGAGAATGATATTATAAAGTACAGCTGTTCAATGTAAAATGACTGAAAAACCTATTGTCTTGAGATTTATTTTAATCAAATGTGTAAAAATTAAATGTGAAAGGAGTGATTCCTTAGGCAGCTTTTTTATATAGTAAACTTACTTTAATTAAGTAAATATATTCAATGTTGTTAAACCAATCTCTTGTTTCGCTAGACATTTCCAATGAGACAATGAAAGACAATAATATTTCCAATCAAACATTAGCATGTTCATTAAATTTTCAACAAAGGGAAGCTACAGAAATAAAAGGTAATAATGATTTTTATATTATCATCAAATAAATTATTCAGAACGACACAAGTACGTATTTGTTTAATGCAAGTTTCTTTAGTATCTATTAGAACAGCTTCAGAATTTAAGATCAGAGAGAAAGGGCATTGTCAGAAATTATATCTTCCTCAAGAGTGTGATTGTAATTGTGATTGATACACATTTATATAACACGCAGTTTCACAATTGATTGAGAAATATTGCCTAGAAGGAACGTAATACTCAAGTCTAATCTAGTAATCATACATATACAGTGATGGTCAAAAGTGTGGATCTACGTAAATATCTGAAGTTAGTAGAAGCGTTGTTACGAAATTGTAAATATCAAAATTCGCGTTAAAAGGTACTTGTTATTAAAATGAATATTATATATTAGTGTGAGCTACAGAAGAATGAAAACCGTAATTTTTTAAAGTTTTTACACAAGTTTTTTTTATGAAAACTTAAGAATTGAAATAAAATCTAATTGTTATTATTATTAGATTTCGGGACAAAAAATAGTTTCGCTAATTAAGAACTTAAAAACACTGAGTACGTTAGACTAAACGTCGGCAAAATATTAGTACGATTTTTTTGTCCAAACCCCCAAAACTCTTTACCAATTGTCGCTATTGGTCGTAAAAAATCGGGCTGGTATTTACAGAAATCAAATCATAGGGCCATTTTTTAAATAAAAATTTAACCAGTCAAAACTAATCGGTCAACCAACTAAATAAATCCTGCATTAGAGGAAAAATGGCAACTTCCAGAGAACATGTTTATTTCAGCAAGATGGTACATCGACGTGTGACGGGTGACGTGTGACGGGTGACGGGTGACGGGTGACGGGTGACGGGTGACGGGTGACGGGACGGGTGACGGGTGACGGGTGACGGGTGACGGGTGACGGGTGACGGGTGACGGGTGACGGGTGACGGGTGACGGGTGACGGGTGACGGGTGACGGGTGACGGGTGACGGGTGACGGGTGACGGGTGACGGGTGACGTGTGACCTGTGACGTGTGACGTGTGTTGACGTTGATCGTTGATCGTTGATCGTTGATCGTTGATCGTTGATCGTTGATCGTTGATCGTTGATCGTTGATCGTTGATCGTTGATCGTTGATCGTTGATCGTTGATCGTTGATCGTTGATCGTTGATAGTTGATAGTTGATAGTTGATAGTTGATAGTTGATAGTTGATAGTTGATCGTTGATCGTTGATCGTTGATCGTTGATCGTTGATCGTTG
Organism: Aromia moschata; assembly: GCA_029963805.1. Lineage (NCBI taxonomy): Eukaryota > Metazoa > Arthropoda > Insecta > Coleoptera > Cerambycidae > Aromia > Aromia moschata. Next base: position 294,031 of record JAPWTK010000139.1, on the reverse strand, counting down.
ATCGTTGATCGTTGGTCGTTGGTCGTTGGTCGATGGTCGAGTCGATGGTCGATGGTCGATGGTCGATGGTCGATGGTCGATGGTCGATGGTCGATGGTCGATGGTCGATGGTCGATGGTCGATGGTCGATGGTCGATGGTCGATGGTCGATGGTCGATGGTCGATGGTCGATGGTCGATGGTCGATGGTCGATGGTCGATGGTCGATGGTCGATGGTCGATGGTCGATGGTCGATGGTCGATGGTCGATGGTCGATGGTCGATGGTCGATGGTCGATGGTCGATGGTCGATGGTCGATTGGGTCGATGGTCGATGGTCGATGGTCGATGGTCGATGGTCGATGGTCGATGGTCGATGGTCGATGGTCGATGGTCGATGGTCGATGGTCGATGGTCGATGGTCGATGGTCGATGGTCGATGGTCGATGGTCGATGGTCGATGGTCGATGGTCGATGGTCGATGGTCGATGGTCGATGGTCGATGGTCGATGGTCGATGGTCGATGGTCGATGGTCGATGGTCGATGGTCGATGGTCGATGGTCGATGGTCGATGGTCGATGGTCGATGGTCGATGGTCGATGGTGGATGGTGGATGGTGGATGGTGGATGGTGGATGGTGGATGGTGGATGGTGGATGGTGGATGGTGGATGGTGGATGGTGGATGGTGGATGGTGGATGGTGGATGGTGGATGGTGGATGGTGGATGGTGGATGGTGGATGGTGGATGGTGGATGGTGGATGGTGGATGGTGGATGGTGGATGGTGGATGGTGGATGGTGGATGGTGGATGGTGGATGGTGGATGGTGGATGGTGGATGGTGGATGGTGGATGGTGGATGGTGGATGGTGGATGGTGGATGGTGGATGGTGGATGGTGGATGGTGGATGGTGGATGGTGGATGGTGGATGGTGGATGGTGGATGGTGGATGGTGGATGGTGGATGGTGGATGGTGGATGGTGGATGGTGGATGGTGGATGGTGGATGGTGGATGGTGGATGGTGGATGGTGGATGGTGGATGGTGGATGGTGGATGGTGGATGGTGGATGGTGGATGGTGGATGGTGGATGGTGGATGGTGGATGGTGGATGGTGGATGGTGGATGGTGGATGGTGGATGGTGGATGGTGGATGGTGGATGGTGGATGGTGGATGGTGGATGGTGGATGGTGGATGGTGGATGGTGGATGGTGGATGGTGGATGGTGGATGGTGGATGGTGGATGGTGGATGGTGGATGGTGGATGGTGGATGGTGGATGGTGGATGGTGGATGGTGGATGGTGGATGGTGGATGGTGGATGGTGGATGGTGGATGGTGGATGGTGGATGGTGGATGGTGAGGAGGGAAAAAGAAAGGGTTGATGGTTGATGGTTGATGGTTGATGGTTGATGGTTGATGGTTGATGGTTGATGGTTGATGGTTGATGGTTGATGGTTGATGGTTGATGGTTGATGGTTGATGGTTGATGGTTGATGGTTGATGGTTGATGGTTGATGGTTGATGGTTGATGGTTGATGGTTGATGGTTGATGGTTGATGGTTGATGGTTGATGGTTGATGGTTGATGGTTGATGGTTGATGGTTGATGGTTGATGGTTGATGGTTGATGGTTGATGGTTGATGGTTGATGGTTGATGGTTGATGGTTGATGGTTGATGGTTGATGGTTGATGGTTGATGGTTGATGGTTGATGGTTGATGGTTGATGGTTGATGGTTGATGGTTGATGGTTGATGGTTGATCGTTGATCGTTGATCGTTGATCGTTGATCGTTGATCGTTGATCGTTGATCGTTGATCGTTGATCGTTGATCGTTGATCGTTGATCGTTGATCGTTGATCGTTGATCGTTGATCGTTGATCGTTGATCGTTGATCGTTGATCGTTGATCGTTGATCGTTGATCGTTGATCGTTGATCGTTGATCGTTGATCGTTGATCGTTGATCGTTGATCGTTGATCGTTGATCGTTGATCGTTGATCGTTGATCGTTGATCGTTGATGGTTGGTCGTTCATCGTTCATCGTTCATCGTTCATCGTTCATCGTTTAACGTTTATCGTTTATAATAAATGATAAATAATAAAATTTAAAAAAAATTAAGATAAAAAAAATTAAATTAAATCAATAAAATTAAATAAAAAAAATACTAATACAATTAATATACCATATTATTAAATTAAATAAAAATTTATTAAAAGCATATAATAAAATAAAAAAATTTAATAAAAATTAATTAAAATGAAAAAATTTAAAAAAATGAATAAAAATAAAATAAAATGAAAATTAAATTACAAATGAATACAACAAATAGATTAAAATAGAAATAAAAAAAAATAAAATAAAATTAGAGGCAAAGAATTACAACTTTTCACAAATTGCTGATTAATGGAAATCTCGGGAATTTAATTTAATTTTATTATAATTTATTTTCATTTAATTTATTTTTATTTAATTTAATAAAAGATTAAAATAAATAAAAACAAAATATTAATTATAAATTAAAATTAAAAATAAATTAAAATAAGAAAATAAAATAAACCGATTAAAATTTAATGATATTAAATTAGGTATATAAAAGTAATTAAAATCAAAAACAAAATTAGATTAAATTAAAAATAAATAAAAACAAAAAATATATTTTTACATAGATAAAAAAATTAGAACAAAATAAAATATTAAATAAAAACAAAATAAAGAAATAAAAATAAATCAAAATTAACATACTATATTAAATAAAATAAAAATAAAAAAAATAAAATAAAAAAATATAAATAAATAAAAACGAAAGTATTTAAATAAAAATTAAATTAAATTAAACTAAATTAAAAATAAAAAATAAATTAAAATTCAATAAATCAAATAAAAATAAATAAAAATAATAAATAAAAATAATATAAAATTATAAAAATAAAATAAGAAAAATAAGATTAAATTAATAAAAATAAATAAAAATAAATTAATACAAAATAAAATTAAAATTAAATTAAATAAAAATAAATAAAACTATAAAAATGAAATAAAATTAAATTAATTAAAAATAATTTGTATTATTAATTATAATTATTTTTTATATTTATAATTAAAATTATATTTATAATTTATATTTATAATTAAAATTATATTTATAATTTATATTTATAATTAAAAATAAATATTAATAAACATTTGTTATATCATAATTTATAATTTATATATTATTTACTCATTACTATTTATTCATTATTTATTATTAATTAATTATTATTTTTTATTTTTTATTAATTTTTATTATTTATTATTTACTGTTTTATGTAACGCTTTATTTATTGCTTTTATTTTTTTATTACATATTTATAACATTAGTTTTATTATAATTACACACACACAAAAAACGTCTGTCTGTCCTAGAGGTGCCACATGTATATTTCCATGTATTTTTTTTTTTGGCCGCTGAACACAATCCCGCCGTCATATTTGCTCCATATTGTCCCAGATTTTTCCTAACCTCAAAAAAGCATAAAAAAAACCCGGAAAATCGACAAATGAGCATATAAACGATGAGCATATAAAAATCTGGTAGTCGGTGAAAATCGTGCTCAGAATTATGTATTCCCATGTATTTTTGACCGCTGAAAACGATGCCGCGGCATCGTATTCAGCGCGGGATCGTGTTCAGTTTGTGTTTTCAATTTTTTTTGTGTGCCTGTGTTATAAATAAAAAAAATTAAAGTTACAAATATTTATTTTTCGATACCTACATACCTACCTCTCTTGGTACCAAACTCTTTCAAATTGAATAAATAAAGAAAAATTAGAAGTGGCCTGGTACTTAATGGGCCACACTGTATGACCTTTCTATTTATTAATATCTAAATTACATGTTGAGTATTACATACTACTTGATGTGCATATTACTTAACAAAACATATTATCTACTTAATACACCGATCTATATTTTAGCGAATTTAAGCAAAAAATCGATGTTGTTGATAATGCAGCAGAAGACAGTCTGACATACAGGCCATTTGATGTCTTCAAATTTAATCAAGAGAAATCCGGCGATTTAAAGGAAGATGACATTGTGACAATATTGAATCCTTTAGTAGTGGTAAGTTTAAATTAGTAAGTCTTCTTCATATCCCCATTATGTTCATTTACAATTGGAATGTCATCATTAGACATTAGACCCAGGATTCCAGCAAACAGCAACAGAACCGGACAAACAGGTAACAAAGCGATAGTTCACAGAAAATACCTCATATCGTAATTAGGATGCTTACTTGACCCGTACATGATGGCATTACCATACGCAGATGGAGGATTCTATCGCAGTGCGCATTTCGACGTTGTAATTTCGAGATAAATATCCGCGAAGGCTAATTCCAACACATCAAAGAACAGCGAAAAAATATCAGTTTTTTTCTCCAAAACCAAAGTGTGGCATCGAGTCTATTTTTTAAAAATATGCTGACTTGGTCTGGGCCCCTTTTATAAGATTGTTCTATTCACTTGTCAATTTGGCGACTTAGATAACTGCTACTCCGACGAAATGCCAAGCCAAGTGAAGTCAGTACTATAATCAGTGGCGGCTCGTGATGAAAGGAAGCGAATGTTCTGCAAATGTTTACTCACCTATTTTTTGAAAGTTAATTCAATCCTACGATCCTCCATAGAAGCAAACTTGTATATAACCTTGTCGTTGCAACCATCAATTTTTGACATTTTGAAATAATTTTCTCATATTTTTATTTATTCTCATATTTTTATTTCCTCTGATTTTTATTTTCTCAGTCAAGTGCACTAAGATAATATATAAGAAGGTATTCTAATCCTGCAGTGCATGATAGGAAATGTGTCAAAAGGTCGCACCGCCACAAGTGTGTCTAGAAAACCAACTTATACCTTAACTATTTTGAAACCGATAACCGATCATTCTCTGCTGTGTGAGGTATATTCCCATAATTACAAAAACTGTAAATTTAATTAAATCACATATTTGCGAGTCACTCAATGTTAAAATTACTTAATGTGATAAGTTTATTAGTTAAGGTGTATCTAAGTTAGTCTTCCAGAGACAGTTGTGGCGGCGCGACCTCTTGACACATTATCTTAAAGTGCATTAAAACAGTCACGCCTACCTCCGTCCATGCTTTATCACCGCCAAAAACTAAACAAGGAAAACAAAATAAAGCATTTTTTGTTGCACCCACATATCCAATTATTCCTCGAATAAATGTCTTTATCAAATTAGCGCTTATATGCTTTTCCGCGACTTACATCTGGAGTCTCAATGATACTATCGGGCAATGGCCTACCTTTATTTTTTTAAATCATTTTTTCTTCATATGAGTATTTAAAAAATTTCTTCACATTAATCAAATTATACACAAAATCTATTATCATTTATGCATGTCTTATGTTACTATCACAGTTTATAAATACCAATAATTAGTATAATAAAAATAAATCAATACACACATTAGAAATCAACAGAATAATAGGTATTGCTTTCTATTTACGCGAAACACGATCTACCCTGGGTCTCCCGCGAAGTCTATGAGAAATATACCGTGTGGAACTTTAATTTGGAAGCATAGGATATTCTATTACATGCATTTCAAATGCATGGAATATTGGTAGGGCAAGATAGGCGGAATAGACGTCATACGTAATGTATTCCCCTACAATGTCGGCCGACAATCGCTGAGATACGAGACGGCGCAAGGAGAGCGCATTAGTGGGTGGAGCTTAGAGTGGACCTTTGTTTACGTTCGGTACTGCAGCATTAATTAGTTCAGTTGCAGATCGTCCGTAAGTGGTGGATGTACTCGGTTTAGCACAAGGCACAACAGTAGAATTGCGTAATCATACATGTTCTTTTAAGTCCGTATTTATAAACGGATCTCAATCTCAGACTCAAATTAACTTTATGTCATTTTTTATTTATTACAAGAAATAGAAAAATGACGTAAAACCGACTTAATAAGATTGATTGAGAATTGTTTATAAATACGGACCTTAAGTCCATGGATTTGATGCCTCTCTTTTGCCGCCTGATGCGCAATAAAACTGGTATTCTTTGGTAAATAAAATAAAAATAACAAAATTCCATAAGTAAAATAAATAAAAAAATATAAAACAGGTAAAATAATGAAATTCAAATAAAATAAAAATAAAATTCTAATACAAAATCTCCTTAAAAACTATTTAATAAGGGCCTCGAATAGACCACCAGACTGCGCCAAACAATATCCCAGCCTGTTGTAGAACTCTTGAAGAGTGTTTTCTAATATTTCGACTGGAATATTGTTCGTTGCGTCGACTATTTTTTGTCGAAGCTCATCCAAATTACCGGCACGCTCATGTTTGTGCCGATAAATTTTTCCCGTGATGTATCCCCAAAGGAAAAAGTCATTTAGGGACAAATCTGGAGATCTTGGAGGCCATCTCATCGAGCCCTGTCCGCTTATAAGGCGATCGGGGAAGATACTTTCTAAATAGTTACGAACAGCTATCGCATTATGGGCGGGACAACCATCCTGTTGATACCAAATTTCTTCCAAATTAATATTTAGCCGTTGGAGGGTAGGAATAATTTGGTCTCTCAAAAGGTTAAGGTATTTTTCGGCATTTAAATTGCCATCTATAAAAAAAGAGCCTATAATAGAATTTCCTAAAATTCCAGCCCATACATTAACCTTTTGGGGGTACTGCGTTCGTTGCGGAATACTCAAGTGTTTATTTTCCCTCGAGTAACTTACAGCAACAGATGGATTATGATGGCCATGAAGAGAAAAGGAAGACTCATCAGTGAACAGAATTTATTCAATAAATCTACCACTTCCGTTCGCCTTTTCCATCATTTCCTCACAAAATTCCATCCGCCTTGTCTGGTCCTTGGGAAAAATTTCTTGAGTAGTCTGTAACTTGTAACATTTAAATTTGTTACGCTTTAAAATTTTCCTAACCGTTCGAGGCTGAATATCAAGTTCATCAGAAATTTGGTTGCTATTACAGGGAAAGTTAACTTCAGCTAAACTACAAACAGCAGTTCCCTTTCTTCCGGTAACGCTCTAACAGGCTGGTCATCGTCTGAATGACAACATTTTCTACAATTTTGTAGGCACCCATAAGTTTCAAACTTATTAACTATCTTGAAAATTGTAGACCTTACGGGAACCTGTCGATTTTCAAACGAAAACGCAAACTTGCCAATTATTTCTTGCGGTGAATTACCAGCGTAATACCATTTAATAATTTGCCTTTTTTCTTCAACAGTATAAGCGGACATTTTTAAGCTGTATTAAACGAGAAACCAGTTTTACGTACTTACGCCTAGACGGCTGGAGCTAAATGATCGCCGGCAAAACGCGAAATGCAAAACGTTGCCGAACCTTGCCGAACCTTGTCGACTAGAGACGCGGAAGGCGGAGCTACACGATAGGGGAATAGGTGACGCTTTGGCAATATTTTGTGGAAGGTATTATTTTAGGTATTATCTTAGCATTTTATATGCTTCCAAATTAAAATTCCACACGTGTATATGTAAACATGCAGCGATTAGCTGTAAAAAATGCAGCGCACTGACCGACTAAATTTGCGGATTTATGCTAGCGAGTGTGGAGTGTCGCGGGAAGTGAGGGGGAGCGCGCGGGGATGCCAAGAGGTGCACAGAAAGTCTCGTGTGGTCCAGTACAATAATATAATGCCTAAGTAGCGCGATGCGCTCGTAGAGAGCCTTCTTAGCTCGGCGTGTGGTTGCCTGACGAGGCGCCGCCATGTTTCGTCTACATTATTGTTTCGTCTACTTCTCCATGCGGTATATTTCTGTCATTTCTGGGTTTTTTCGCGTAAAAGTTTTTTTTTCATGGATGTTCTATGTAAAGTTTGTTGTTATATTTTGTGATTGTCAACACGGTTCGTTTTTGTAACTGGAATTTCACTGATTTTTAATAACCGTTATTGTGTACACTACACATAACCTCAGACGTTCTACTCAACACGCCTCAGATAAACATTCCATCTCTCGCAAAAACATGGCGGCGCTTCGTCAGGCAACCACACGCCGAGCTAAGAGAAACATCCACGGGCCAATGAGCACGCAGGTAGTTGGCAACTCTCTCCTTGAAGGCTCTCTACGCGCTCGACTAGAGACCCAGAGAATTTATTTGGTCTACTACTTAGCAGAGGATGGCCGGCTGGCAAAGCGACAAAAGGCGATTTTACGGAAGCACGACAGCGTGGGTGCGCCGTGCGTTGTTGATACACCAAATTATTATATTAATAAATTTTAGTAATTAGGTCGCAAAGATATATAAATATCTATTTTTTTTGCAGTTCTGCAGCTCTGCAGCACCTATACAGTTACGTATTAGGCCCTTTTGGGATCTTGAAAAATAAAAGACAGGAAATACAGCGAAGTGAGGTTTACTTCGTACCTACAAATAGAACTAGCGACTCAGTGCATTCGTCTGAATATATAATAGAAGCGGAATGCGCTGAGTTTGTAAATTTTATCTACACAGGATATATTATTTTATGTAACTTTTGTTATGTTTTAAATATACTATGATAACAAAATAAAAATAAATATTTAGAAGTCTTTTATATAATTCCTCCCCTCTTAGAAGGAACTTCGGGTTTTGCAGGCGTTTCCAGGGTGCAGAAGCTCGAAGTGATGACATCGGCACGTCTTCTGGGGAAGATGTTGGTTTCCTCTGGCGTCTTCTCTCGATCAGGAGTGGCTTTCCTGAAGATAAATATGAGAAATAAGATGAAACTCAATTAAGATCCAGGTGATCCATGGGTCCAAGAGGAGGCCTGATTGAAGCGGGGTCTATCAAGGGGACTGATATCGAGGCTTGATTTGGGAATAGAGATAGGTCGTCAAGGGTTGTCCAAGGTAGTACTGGAGATTTGTGACGTTTCCACTGCAGGCAGTAGAAGGGCTGATGATTGAAGGGTCGAAATGGCAGAAGATTTTCTTCCATTCAGGGATAGAATACATCCTTCGAGGTGGTGATAAAGGTCCTGCGAATAGGATGTATTTTCACATATTTCCTCGAGCAGACGAGAAGGAGAAGTAGAAGCTGTAGGGTAGAGGTCACGAGCGGGTTTTGGGAGAGAGGTTGGACGTGGATCCAATTCCCGGGTCCATGGGAGCATGGGGAGAGGAGGAACAAGGAAGGTGAAAGACAAAAAATTTGGAAAAGGTAATCTCAGGATATGGGAAAATTCCAGCCGAGACAGTACTTTTATGTGAAATAAAGAATAAACTGAATTGATCTAACTTGGCAGCATTGAAGGGTCATATAAAGTATAGAGAATTTTGAAAATTTCTGCTACACTAAAGGTGATATCACATCAGAGTGTACAATATTCAAATGGCCGAATAATAATCCATTTTTATTTGATAAAATTTTAGGGTTAAGTACAATCGTTTATTAAAATTTGTGTGTCCATAAAATCTGTAGCCAGTTCCAATATTGTTAATTTTGTCAGGCGCTGTTGTGAGATAGAAGACAATTAGAGTAAGTGGTATTATATTTTTTGTTAAGAGGATTCAATTTTTGTTCTAAAATTTTTTTTCATCATTGCTCATTAGTCCAAAAAGTTCCGAATATAGTTCCAAAGGGTTCAACAACTCAAGGGTGAGTTAATTTAAATCGACTCGTTGAGAGGAAGAGTTGTAGCCAAACTTTTGTGTGGCTAGAGAAGAGAGGAAGGCGTCGTGGTAGAGGACAGAGTGAAAAGAAGAAAAGACAAGATATGGGCAAATTGGGGGTAGACTGTGGCTAGTCTCAGTGTAGGTAGGGGGCCATTTCCTGTAAAGGAAGGTTCTTTTTTTTTGTGTTTCCCTTTTTTATTAGGGCCGTTATCTACGAATATTTTTACTTTCTGAAAGGGTTTTGATTTTTAGACCAAGGTTTTCAGGTAACAGTTTCTGTGTGTTTTTTTTGGTCTTTTCTTTTTCTTGGTCCGAAGTCTATTTACAACGGGGCCTCGCTAAAAAGGGATATGATCGTTAGAATTGAAGGAAAAGACCGCAAAGGGTGGGCCGAAGAGAAAAGGGGAAGCATAAGAGGGTGGGTAAACGGAGCTAGGGAGGTCATGGGCTCTTTGGGGAGGGGAGGTTTACATGTAAATAACTCTTACACTTTTTCAGGGGGTATTTGAGGGGTTCCGAAAAGAGGTAAAAGTAGGGAGGAGGTATTATGGCTTGGCCAATTTGGAAAAAGGGTCGAACAATGTGAGAAATATTTCTTTTTCAATAAGAAATAAGTCTATATGCAAAGTTTCGAGGGACGCGATGGGGTTGGAGTAGTTTGAATTTTGACTTTTTGTGGATTACGGTCATATTTTGTAAGGTTACAAATTTCGCACTTAGTGATGTAATTATGAACATCTGTCGAAAGGTTTGGCCAATATAGTTTTTGAGAAATCCGTTTGATAGTCTCATTTATACCTCTATGAGTGGTTTTAGTTTCGTGAAAGAATTTAATTTGTTCTTGCCTGTCGTCTTCAGAAATAATACTTTTGAAAACAATTTGAAATTACTACTTTAGTTTCAGGAGAAAAGTATTTGATAAGACTCGGAGTTTTTTGTTTTTATTTGGTCAGAATGGAAATATACACAGGACAACTTGTTGGGTTAGAATTTTTAAGACGTTGTTTTTCCTCGTCTGAGAAGAAGTATGAAATGTAATACTGATTCGCATTTATCGGGGACGGTTTTAGTTCACGGGCAACAAAACTCTCTATTATACTTGGTGACTGTTAATAAAGACTTGCCTATTGTAGTATTAAGCTTGTTCGGAAATTTGCGGAGAAGAGGGTTTTCTATGCAGTGTGTCGCGTATTATCGACAATTCTTCAATTGTTTTAATAAGTTTGCTTCCTCATCGGGTATCGCGGCGTTTCTGGTAAATTTAAAGAATTTCTGTATTTTCTACGTTATATTTAAGGCCGAAAGTAATTGTTCCATTGATTCCTGCCGGTGGGTTATTTAACAAAGAATCTAAATCGTCATTTTCTAGGCTGGGCAATTCTTTTAAATTTAATTCGTTAATTTTGATTCTGGAAAGGGCATCAGCTACTTTGTTTTCAGTACCTTTTTTATAGTGTACAGTGTAATCATTTCTTCTAATTTAATTCTCCAACGCTGAGTTTAGTGAAGGGCTTTTAAACTAAAAAGCCATGATGGTCTAGGAAAAATTTTGAATTTGTGGCCGAGACGGTCAAAGTTTTAGTTGCCCAAACAATTGCCAAAAGTTTTTTTATGGTGAATCGCGTTTGCCGGATTGAGGTGCGCGAGGCGTAAGAAATTGGTTTTCCATTTTGCGATAGGACAGCACCTAAAGCAAAATTAGACGCGTCTGTCGTAACTTCAAAAAAGGTAAATTAAAATCGGGAAAGACAAGAATGGGGCTGTTAGTTATGAGTGTTTTACATTTTCAAATGCCCAATGATCTATATGTATAATTTTTTGATTTTTCCGTAGGCAGAGTAGTGGTTTGGTAATTTTGGCGAAATTATCGATGAATTTACGATAATATCCTACTAATCCAAGAAATGACTTATTCTCTTTTTTTAGGTATTGGAAATTTTTTTATGGCAATTATTTTATGGGTTAGGTCTTAGTCCTCTGGCGTTATTACGTGCTAAAAATTTTGTTTCTTTTCAAGACTGGTCTAGAATTTTGAGGTTAGCTTTATTAGGGCTTTAAATACAAGTTCAAGTTTTGAATGTGTTCAGTTAAAGAACTTGAAAAAATAATGATGCTCATGTAAACTAAACAAACTGATTTTGGAGGTCTTTCAAAAGTTACAAAACGTGGTTGCCGGTGCGTTTTTTAAGCCAAAGGCAGCTAAGAAATTCGAAGACCTCCTTGTAGTGAAAGGTTTTGGAACATATAGGATCCATTTCAATTTGATGGAACCCGCTAGTCAAATCTCAAAGTTGTAAAATAATTACTCTGCCTGTTTATCCAATATGTCATAATATTTGATGGGGATAGATTGTAGTTGTTTAGGTTACGAAATCAATGCACATACGGATTGTTTTTAGAGGCGTCCGGTTTTTATAACAATTAAAAAGGGAGACCAGGGACTTTGTGAGGGTCGTAAATTTTGTCATTAAAGTTTTTCAACTTGTTTTTGAACCTCTTGTTTGAACAATGGGAGGCGAATGGTTTTGTGTAAATGGGGCTTCGGTTTTGTTTTTATTATGTTTACACCGTTTGTACAAGTAAGTTGTTGTCTTCGGTATGGAAAAGGCGTTTAACTTATTACAAAGTTTCAAAATTTGTTTTTTTCTTCCGCGTTCAAGATCGCCTAAGTAACTTATATCGGATTGGTATTCAAAGGTAAACTTTAATTTGGTAGGGGGTAATTTTTCTAAAGATTCTACCCAACAGGAAGTCGAAATATAACAGGGTCAGAAATGGAATAAGGCTCCGTTTTCAGCAAAAGAAATAATGGAATGACCGTTGGGAAACAATTCAAAAAGGAATGGGTTTTAAAATTTCGTTTTGCATTTACTGTTACCTTTTAGAGTTTAAAGGCAAAAAAGAAGAAGAAAGTTTTTAAACAAAAACAGGCAAAGAATGCAATCATAATCCATCAAAGAAACAGAAAATCATATAAAAATACTAACTGAAAAAAAGGAAGGAACGTGCACAAAATTCTTCTCCCAACAAGCTAATACAGGGAGAAACACTCGAAAAATTGAAAAATGGGACGGACTTTTTTTGAAGAACCTGAATCAATTAATAATTAAAGGGGAGAAAGAAAAAGAGGACGCAAATAGATCCAAAAACTGGGGTTGAGATAACCGATTTTTTGATATTTTCTAATTCGTCAGGCACTTCATTACTAAAGGATAGTCTTGAAATTTTGTTCAACTGTTAACGCAAAGGAGGGTCGGACGGAAATCCAAGTTGAGAACCGGGGGACCGTGGGGCCTGGTGGAAAGGAGGGAAAAAGTTAGGGGGAAGTGTGTGAGTTTGGTGGCATTACGGAAATTGCCTTGGCAAAAAGAGGATTTGAATTTGGTTGGGACACCGGTGGTTGCATTGAGGTCTGATATTTTTTTGTGCGGAATGTTTGGCAAGCGATCGAATTTTAAATTGAGACCCCCGGTACGGAAAAAAGAAAAAAAGAAGAAAAAAAAGGCAGGGAAAGAATTTGGACTACTTGGAGGAAATCCGGTTACAAAATAGAAATAGGTCAAAAATAACACCGTGAAAGATAAAAACTAGCACAGACCCAGACACTTTTTTATAATTTAGCAAAAGCCAGATTCTGGAGGGCAAGAAAAGGAGCAAGGGGGAAAAGGTAATGGGAACAAAACGCCCTATCATCCTACCAACATTTTTTAAAAATACTACGGACCACTCCACGCTGTTTTTCTTTCGACTAACACTTTTTTTTCTTTAAAAAACCAACTTTCTTAATAAGAGGAAAAGAAACTCTCAATTCACTCTAAATACCTCCCCAGGGAAAGGAAGGGAAAACGGACAGGCTACCAAGTACTTCAGTTAGGGAACTTAGGAGAGAGACACAGGTTCCTCGTTAAAATTAGAGGGCGGACCTAGCCTAGAGGCAGGGGGTTGTCGATCTCAAGCCAAGTAGGCGTTAGAAAACCCATTGAAGGGAGCAACGCGGAGCTGGGGAAAAAAAAAACAGGAAAAAAGGAGCTCGCCTAAAAAGACTAGCTCCGAAAAAAACGAGTTTACTAACAGGAAATTTATTACTTTTATAAAAGAAAAAATTAGATTTCAATTAAACTAGCCGCCCCTGAGTAGAATACAATTTTTTTTAAGAATCGTATGTATTTATTCTGTTTAAATACAATTTAAAAAAAATAACAATTTTTTCAACCAATCATCAAAATGGCAATAAACCATTCCATTTTAGAACCATTTTAAATTGCATATCGTCGCCGAGATGGGAATATCTGCAATGTTACAAAATGTAAATTTTACAGGACACAAATATAAAACTGCTTAAAAGTAAGTAAAACAAACATGATATATTTTATAATTACTTTTTTAAGTCTAATTTAATTATAAAACAACTTAAACATATTGTTATTTTTGTGAAATACAAAATTTTGTAATAAAACAGAACACAATAATTCACTTTTCACTAAAACACAATTCACAGAAAAAAACAATTCCTCCAGTATTACATTTTCTGATACTTTGCACATTAGTGCTATTACGGAAATATTTATGTTGTTTTATTAATAAAGTATAAGGCACATGAAAAAGGAAACAAAACCATATGGTAACTACATTTTTTTTTATATCAGGGTGAGTCAAACTTAACGCGACAAACGAAAGGTACGGATAGGGCATGTTATTCTAAGCAAAAAAGTTCTAATAAACATGTGTCCGGAAATGCTTCCTAAGAGCGCTACGGACGTTCAAAGATGGCAGGCCCAAATTGATTTTCTTGCCTTTTATTTCAAAAACTGCTCGAAATGTCCACCGTCATTTTCAATGCAAAGTTGACATCTGCGAATGACTGATTGCGCGGCTGCACGACACTCCGCTAGTGGTATTTCTTGGGCAGCTTGCAAGATCCTCGCTCGGAGACTAGCTTCGTCGTTGACGGGCTCAGCATAAACTTTGCTCTTCATTCTGCCCCAAACATAAAAATCCATAGTGGTTAAGTCCGGGGAACGCGGAGGCCAAGGACGGGGACAGTCTCGACCGCGACCAATCCATCTTCCTGAAAAATGGTTGTGAAGCCATTGCCGCACTAGTAGAGTGTAATGGGCTGGGCAACCGTCTAACTGGAACCACCTGTTTGCTCTATCAATTAGAGGCATGTCATCTAATATTGCTTCAAATTCATTTTCCAGGAAATGAAGAAAGGCCGGACCATTTAGTCTTGGAGGCAAGAAATATGGACCAATGAGTAAAGACCGGATGTCGTTCGTACATGACGTAATTATCAGGGGCGCACTTAGGACGCTAACGTTAATGTGTGTGAAAGTCAAGTAAATATCTACGTTTATTGTCAAATACAGATAATATAACGTCTTACCTTGTACTGGTTATAGGTATAATATCCAATATGATCCGTATTAAGTTGTGTAGTTTAAAAAACACTGTAATGAAACACTAATATTCACTTGTAGCACTAAAATAACACTGAATAACCAGCAACTGTTGTAAATGTTCAGTGGTTAAGTTGTGACGTCTATCGTTTAAAATCCATTTCAGTTTCGAAAATGTACGTTCAACGTCCACAGAGGTCACTGGGGCATATTTAAAATATGTATAATTTTTTACAGATGGCACATTTAGGGTGAGTTCATCACAATCTACTTCTTTACCTTCAATATAATATCTACTATACGGCACACAGTTAGAAATCCCGGATTGTTCTGCAAAACGGTATTAAATTTGTTCTGCACACGTTCAGCACTAGGTACAGGTACCCGGAAAATAAACTGTCGCAAGTCGAAAACGTTATTTACGGCATTAATTATTGAATAGCCTGTTGCTGCCACAGGTTCTTCAAGGCGACGAATAACTGAAGGTATCTGTGAATAATGAAAATGTATACTCGCTAAATCTTCGTAAAGACTAGGATTATTAAATTCTCGTTGAGCATTTAAAATAGAATTTGCTTCACTTGCGTCTAGTTGCTGTATAACACTTTTTATGCCATCAAAGTGAACGTAGTAATATGATGCTGCTTCTAACCACGTACCCCAACGTGTCAAAATAGGTTCTGGAGGTAGTGGTACATCTGGAAGAATTTCTCTGAATAATTCTATTCGGACTGGTGCTTTCAAAAAATATTTTCTTTACATTCGCTATCAACTTGTCGACATTAGGATAGCACTCCCTAATTGTTTCAGCGACTCGGTGAAGGCCATGAGCGAGACATGTCACATGCACCGCGTTATAGTAAGTCTCTCGAAACTGCTTTCCAGCCCTTTTCATATATGCGGCCGCATCCGTTACTAATAGCAGCACGCGACCTTTGTGCATTGCATAGTTCTCACCCCACAACACTTTGAGACTATGATCTATTAATTCACACACAGTGTCCGCGTTCACTCGTGTCATAACTTCTGAAGACAATAGACGTGCTGGCATTGGTGTAGTCTCATCCATCCCTCCCACTAACACATTTCCAATATTCCGACCACATGAGTCGGTAGTCTCGTCAACACTAATCCAGATATATTTATCTTTTATCTCAGAAATAATTTTTGCTTTCACGTCCTCGTACATTGTCGGCACGTAGTTTTTTCTCAATGTGGATTCTGCAGGTACAGTAACATTATCGTACTTTCCATTAACGCAGTTTTGCAAAAATTGTTTAAACTCTGCATTCTCTAGTTTATGCAAAGGAATATTACACCCCACCATCACTTTTAACAAGTCGCCGTTAAATTGTTTTTGCCGTTCACGGTTTGTCTTACTATTAGTCACACGAGCTTTGTGATTCTCCGAGCGCATATGTTCCACAATACGTGTTTTAACATTCCACGATATGACGCTTGTACACATTTTACACTTTAATTCTGTCCCGTCAAATTCTAAATCTGGATAATCTTTTATCCACTTCTCCACCGTAGATCGATTAGGAGGCCGACGAGACATATTCACGATCCGAAAAAGACAAATCAACAAGAAATAAATCGCTAATAACGCAGTATCATTCGCGGTAAAAATCTGAGACGCGTAATGTTCGAGAGTTACCTGGATACCTACTAAATAAATGTAACACGTGAGAATTCGCGAGAATGACCGCAGTCAGTGGTAACCTTGACACGCGCCGCTGCAATAAACAGGAATCAACAGGATGCAATTTGTCAACGCCGGCCACAAATAAGATGCAATACCTATTTGAAGCGCTGGCCGGAGTAACATTGTAAAGCGCAATTAAAAAAGTCCATAACAGTTTAGGAGAACACCAGAAATATTAAGATTTTCTATCGACGGACCTGAGTACGAACCTGAGATGTACGAACAACATCCGGTCTTTACCAATGAGTGTATCGTCGCATAACCCCATCCAAACGTTGCACGAAAATTCATGTTGAAAATGTTGTTCTTTTACAGCATGCGGGTTTTCATGGGCCCAAATATGCGCATTATGTTGGTTAAAGATACCACTACGGGTAAAAGTTGCCTCGTCCGTCCAAATCACCTTCCGATAGTAAGAAGCATCGTTTGTTATTTGTTCCAAGAACCACTCTGAAAATTCTCTTCTTCGAGGTAGGTCTTCAGGAAGCAAATTCTGAACTTTCTGCAAATGATAGGGGTGGCGACCATCTGCTTTCAGAGTTCGGTTCACAATGCTCTGGGAATAGCCTAATTGCAAAGAACATCTCCTCGTGCTACTTGAAGGTATTTGATCGAAGTGTTCTAGGATATTTTCTGTTCTTCGATTATTATGAAGGGGTGCAAAAATACCGTCTGCTCGCGATTTCGAAGAAGTTGTCCCAGTTTCTCTTAATCGTTGAAATGTTCTAGTAAATACCGCTTTGTCGGGCACTCTTCTCATTGGAAATCTTCGGGCGTACTCATTCACAGCAGCGCGCGCATTACCATCACAGTACCCGTAAACAAACACAATATCCGCATATTCACTTGTAGTGTAGGTATTTGGCATGTTTCCGCAATTTACTCATAAACTAGCTTAAAATTAGTGACAAATTGAATTCAATCGACACGTCAAATAAGGCTGTCAAACAAACACTTTCAATTGTTATCAAGGCCTGCTTCTGTTTTTAATTAATAAGGCAGCGGAGTGAATTAATCAGTCATTCGCAGATGTCAACTTTGCATTGAAAATGATGGTGGACATTTCGAGCAGTTTTTGTAAAATTTTAGTTTGTTTTGTTACGTTAAACCAATTATTTTAAGCAGTTTTTGAAATAAAAGGCAAGAAAACCAATTTGGGCCGGCCATCTTTAAACGTCCGTAGCGTTCTTAGGAAGCATTTCCGGACACATGTTTATGAGAACTTTTTTGCTTAGAATAACATGCCCTATCCGTACCTTTCGTTTGTCGCGTTAAGTTTGACTCACCCTGTATAGTTTAACAGGCAACATTGTTTATTGTGCTTTACAGAAACAACCACTTTTTGTTCTTATTACTAAATGGTAATGCGTCCGGATTTTCAAATTGAAAATAAAAAAGAAAGATCTTTTTCTCCGTCGTCTTCACTAAAGTTTTTGTCCGAACTAGTAATCTCATTATTCTCAAAAAGACTTGTTCTTCAACAAACTTGTTGTTTGTTGTTTTCGTGTAATATTTCCACATTTGATGGATACATTTGTATGACCGACGTCCTTTGAATATTGATGAATAACTTGTAACATAGGTAACATCATTTGAAACATCTACCTCGGATCCGCTAACATCATACCTTGTATGACTAACCGAATATTTATTCCGATCTTGTTATGTAAAAACAATGAATTGGTGCTTAACTAATGTGTATGGCTCACTTATATCCTCTTATAACACTTTTCATATTCCAATATTCCATTTTCCCCCACAATCATAATTTCGCTTGACGCAAAATTTGATTCGCCATTTGGCTTGGATGTTAAAACATCCAGAAGTGATTGTTTACAAACCTCAGAGTCGATTGTATCAAATTCGACGGTGACCGAAATACTCTCGCAAACATTTTCTCTTGTTGATTCCTTATTTTCTGAGTTAACAATATTTTGCAACTGTGCAAATATTTTTCTGCTTATTGCAGACATAGGCAATGTTCCTGAAAAACAAAATGCAAACATTACCGGATTGCTTTTGCCGAATTACTGGATTACTTTTTACAAAAGTATGAAACTTTTGCAACTTAACACCCACATATTATAAAATATTTGAAAATTATCTTGGTATGTATGCAACATTTATGTTCTAAATAATGGAATGTTAAATACTTAACTAACAATAGTGGGTTTTTAATTAAAGCACAGTAATAATTTAGAAAACACTTAAAAAGAAATAATCCTCTTTGCTAACCGTGACAGTATTACTTTTTAAGGTTATGTATACTGCAGAATATTCTCAAGAATGTGCATTTGTGAATATCTCCAATGTGACTTTATAAGTGCACATTGGATCTATTCAGACTCATATCAGCACACCTATGTACTGATATACATTAGACTTATTTCCGTCTTAAGTTTCACTGACACTTCACATTTTAGATTTTAAATTACATTTGATATTAGTTTTATAAATACAGGTAAGTACTACATTAGACGTATTAGGTATCAATCTATGAGGGGCATTTTAATACAGCAGTTCCTTTACAAAAAACTATTTTCATAACAAATGTCAAAAACCATTGGAGCTTTTTCGCAGCTCGGCGACGATATGTCATTAAGATGGCCAAACTTATTTATAAATTAGCAGCAACAACATTTTCACAATTTTCTGGTTTACTTTCGTTTTATTTTTAAGAAAAAACAAAGGACAGTTGTAACACTAAAAATGGTATATGTAAATATATAATTCCTGTTGATAAGGTTATCAAAAACAAATGCTTCAATAAATAATAAAAGCATAACAAGCGCTTAAAAAAGACTGAAACTGTTGTCATCTTCGTGGATATTTATCTCGAAATTACGACGCCGAAATGTGCGCCGCGACAATGTCCTTGATCTACCCCTGGTAATCCGGTCATGTACGTATCAATTCCACATCCTAATTATAATGCAATATTTACTTACTTTAGGGTTCGTAAGCTGTCAAAAACTCAAACTCACACTTTTTACTAACACTATTTAAACAAATACAAATATGGATTAAACACTATATTACTAACACTAATTTATATTCGATTATTTTCATTGCACGCACGCGTATTTATGTCTGTTTGCCGGCAAGAAAAACCTTCCCCTTCGGGTTTTCCGACGAGGGTGACGTTTCCTTGTTTCTAGGGCAGCGATTACGGATACATCCTGGTTTACCGCAATTCCAAAACTGAATTGGCCTCTTATCCAACAACCTCCTTATGTCCTCGACGACTCGCCTAATCTCTGCTTCATTGCATGTTCCTTCTTCAACATCTTCCTCCATCTTACGGACCTCAGCTTGACTTCTGGAACTTTGTTTAGCGGCTTCGAATTCCAAAGCTCACGCCAAAGCATCCACCAACTTGTTGGGACGAACGAGAATCAGAGTTTGACAAGTCTCATTATCACGCAGGCCATCTAAAAATGCCTATACGGCTAGTCGTTCCCATGACGTTCTCCAGCATAGATGAATATGCCAAACGAACTAACCGTGCTATGTCCGCTTCAAATTCCTGCTGTGATTCGTTATTTTTCCTGACAGCGGTTCTTCAACTGCGAGTGGTAGACATGCTCGAGATGGGACTGACCATACCACATTTCCAGGTGTCGGATTAGTAGCCTTCTCCGACAACGACCAATCATTTTCCACCGCTGCAGCCTCAAATTGCCGTAGATAATTAACCCAGGAACTCTTACCATCAAACTGTGGTGGTTTCATGCGAATTTTCGAAATTTTCATGTGACTGCTCAACTCGGGCTTATTCAACCTGTCGATGTCGATACTAGGTGACTTCAGCGTGGTATTGACCTTTCGTTGTTGTTCCCCACTTTCTAAACTCAGCGTTGCAATTTTTCTCGCTATTTTTCTCTTATTTTCCATTTCCCCAAATTTTTCTCCCATTTGCTTCCGGAGACAACTAGAATTCTCCGTAATTTTCTGTTCCAAAGTTGTAGAAGTTTCCAGTAGTTTTTGATTTCAATTTTCTAGAACAACTTCTGTTCTAATTTTCCAGAATTTCCAGCAATTTTTGCTCCAACCCTCTTAAGTTTCCAGAAGCTTCCTTAGTTTCTTTTCCATTTTAGTGGAATTTTATAGAAGTTTATGTTCTAAATTTGTCGAATTTTCGAGTAACCTCCAAATTTCGGAAGTTTCCAGTAACTTCTTCTCCAAGCTTCCAGAATTATCCATTATTCCATTATAATTTTTGCAACGCGAAATTTATGTCACCAGCAATTTCGAATAAATGCGTGTCGGGACTTTCACCTTCATTTTCCAGCTTCTCTAAGTCTATTTCGCAGATCGGCCTTTTTTCCTGTCGTCTCCCCACTCCCGTTCTCTGAGTTCTTTTTTAAATCCGCCACTTTAAGGTCCTTTAATAAAACTAGCTTAGAAGCCATTTCTTAATTTACGTATCGCGAATTTATTTATTTAAATGTTTTATTTGTTCAGTTTTTTTCACACCCCACACCCCACACCTGACGCCAATGTAATGTTTTGTTCACTACGGGTTCGTTAGGTGTGAAAAACTCAACCTCGCACTTTCTACTAACACTATTTATTTAATGAAATACAAAACTGATTAAACAGTATATTACTAACACTAATTTAATTCTGTACAATTTATATTCGCCTATTTTACGAAGACCGCGACGCACAATTCCAAAGAAAGACTATCCTTCCCGCCGTTATTGAGGCTACTTATATTTGCGTGGATAATTGTGAGATCATGCTAGATGAACTCCGGTTTATTATCGAAGTTCTCGCGATGCCTCGAGGCGCCCTTGTTTACGTCGGCATAGGCCATCGGTTGCTTTGGTCAGCTGGTGTCGAGGCAGCGGCAGACAGGCCACACACTCAGTACATTAAACTACCTGATATATACAACCACAGAAATGCCTAAACATTAAATAGATTATAATCGTTTTTATGGCCAATAATTCAAGCATTAAACAATATACGGAATAAAATGTATAATCGTTCCGCCGCACAGTGGGGCAGAAAGCCTCTAAAGATTGCATAAAATAAAAACATTAAATTCTGTTTAGAACGGTCTATTTATTTAATTTTAAAAGACCACTTAACAGGTGATAAAACAGTGTTCAAATACTTAAGAACTTATCCAGACTGTCGTAAGATGTAATTGTTTCAACGACATATGGTTAAAGTCAACGAAGCGCATGATTTGAGATAATATTATTTTATTGCCTTTACGTTGTAATAATTTGCTAATTATTTATTTCAGCAATATTCCTTTCAATTCAGGTTTCCAAGTATGCTTAGGTAGTTAAACGGTTAATATAATATATACATGTGTAAATGAGTTTGAAAGAAATGAGTGTTTAATATAGAATGTATCCGATTTAAGGTCTATCCACCCTTCTACAATTTTTTATTTTTAGTCCGATTTTCATGAACTTTTTTTAATGAATATGTCTCACAAAAAAAAACATTAAATGTGTGCTCCAAGCATTGAACTAATGCAATTTGAAATTGTAAATGTTATTAAAAGTGACAAACTTGTTTTTGGAAACAATGGCGATATGTACTATTTGAAAATTATCGGCCACTTAACATTTTTTACAATTCTCTGGTTAATTTGACGAATAATTATTTATTTATTTTGTTTTAACAGTTTTATTTATTTTGTTTTAACAGACAGTGGTATATACACTAAAAATGGTATTTAATTTCTGTTGATACGGTTGTTGAAAACAATTGAGACAATAAATTAGTTATTAAAACCAGTTAAATTATTCACTAAAAAATATTCTAACCGAATGATAAGAATAAGAAAATTTACTGGTAACAATACGAATGAATTTATTTATTTATGTACATATGCTTTTTTATTTATTTAAACATTTGTTGTTGATAACCTTATCAACAGGAAGTATATATTATTTTTAGTCTTTACACCGACGTTTTAGACGATGACTTACTATTGGTGGTTTACGTAGTTATGTTATAGTAAATATCTTCCCTTCTCGTATTTTACGGTGGAATGTATTCGTGAATGTAGAAGTTATCGTTTTATGTATCCTTTTATTGTTCCTAATAGGGACAGGACTTTGATGTTACACGGTCAGAATAGGAACTAGGGGGAAATATCAGTAATAATTGCTTTACGAAGTTATAAAGGACATATGTGGATACATAACATGAAATTTTCTACATTGAAATCAGCTAGTATATTCAGCTGATATTATTAGAATTTGAACTGTAATAACGGAACAGCACTCAAGTTAGGCATACGATACATTACATTGTTCCACTTATAATTTTATTATTTTTCGCTTTTTGAATGCTGTTGTGATTTCCATTCCTAATGTGTTTGAATGTTTCACTTGTACTGAAGCTAGAATGACGCGGCTGGGTTTATCAAAACTTTGGGGTACGTATCGCAGCTTGTACACTTGCACAAAACATCAGCTTTCGTGGTGGATCCATTATATTGTGGGCGAACATTAGTTACGAAGGTCGCATGGAGCTTGTTTTAAAGTGAATATATGTGAAGGCTAATTAGTACATCAACAACATCCTTGAAGATCGTGTTTTACCTTATGTTGGTTTTATTGGGTATGATAACTTAATGCTAATGCATGATAGCGCCCGGAAAGAGTGCTACAACGCAGGATAGGATTTGTAATCCGTCATGTCATTGAAGGAAGGACATATGAGGGACCAAAAAGACAGGAGTTCAAAAATGTGTTTATAATGTACATACATTCATATTTCTTCTCGTTAAAGCTGCAAATTCAAAATAGTTCACATAGACAGAGGACGACACACTATGCACATTACTTAACGAATATCGCACAGTTTTTTGTATCTCGTGTTTGAATCCCACTTTTTACTAGCTATCAATATTTGGGGCTTTATATCTAAAACACCTAAAATTCGAATCAAAACGACCTTTTTACCGCAAAAATCTGTTATATCGTCCACTGTCACCTACAGAAATTTATTTCGTATGTCTTCTTTGATATTTCCCATGACATGTTGATATGTCTTCTGTAAATATGTTTTATGCAATGCATGGCTTAGACAATGGAAAATTATTTATTTAATTCAATTATTAAATGGATACACATTTAACAAATAACGTCTAATGTGAATATTGTCGACCACATTCCACGAAAGGCTACAAAACATTATGCGCAAATCATTATGCACAAATCAAACCAATATTCCTTTTTTCTAACATACCAGTAGTATTTTGTTGATGTATATTCGAATATAAATGTCTTTCACACTCTCGGCGTTTACGAAATATATATCGACAATTGCAAGGAATGCACCAAATATGTGATCCGTATATTGTAAAATCCTCGTAATTTTCAATCATCTGTTTTCAGATAATATATAAATACACTACGCGAACTCTATAAGAAATACGAACACGGTGCAAAATACGTATGTACACACGTTTATTAGTTAGTCACTCATGGCATACAAAATTACTTTAAACTGGGCGTTCTACCGTTCGTCCACTCGCATCGAACTATCATGAAATACTAAATTTCGACAACGAAATGCTTACTACGCTATATGGATAAATTGTATATAGCCTTTCCCGGACTCGCATCAAGCGAGTCTCAGCGGTTGTTATCAAACGCGGTCAGTGGCGTACGTATGCACAGGCAAGAAATACACGCATACTTAATTTACAAGGCGCTTAAAAACTACGATTTATAGATTAATTATCACAAAGTTGTATAGTACTAATCCTGCATGTAGCACACTTTCCGGACTGAATTACTTTCGAGTTGCAAGTGCAACATTAATCCAGTACCTTGAAGATGAGCTGCTAGCTTGCTACCAAACAATCCTGATGCGAATTCTATTGAACATCTATGGGTCATCATGAAATGATACATACGAGCAAGAAATCCAGCTCCAAACTCAATTGCAGAATTGAGAATTGCTGCGCAGGAACAATGATATTGAATTCTACAAGAAACAATTACACTCGACATTCACATATCCGAACTCCATATTTCCGAACTCACGATATTTCCGAACTTTTTCTCATGATATTTCCGAACTTGTACTTCCACACAACCGAACTTGTCGCTGTCGAATGAGCCAGAAAAACCCTTTGCGCATGCGCCAGGTTCGGTTATCCCGAGGTGAAGATGCATACCATTACAAAGTATGAGAAGGAAATACTAAGTACTAAATTGTATTTGTTTTATCTTAAAGTTGTATTACATTGTTGTTATTATTGCTCTTTACAATTAAAGCTTTATAACCAAGATCAGTCTACTTCATGAATCATCCATAATTTATGTTATTAAAATTATTATGTAAATTTTCAGTGGGCCTTATCCGAGTATTCATGTATGCAAAACATTCCAATATAAGACATTTGACAATGGAAATCGCAAATGTATTAAAGGAAACACACAAAATGAAGATATGCAGTATTTTTGTCTGTGAGTGAATAAAGTGTTCAACATGAAAGAATGTTAGCAACGCATATTTGATATGGTTCCTCCATGGCAAATCACGAAATGCGCACACAATTTTAAAACCTCTAATCTATTTAGAATACACAAATCACGCTTATAATTTTATGTTCCTTAAAGTACTGGGTTTCATCAACAGGTCTTCGAACGTGCGACATTGTTTTTATATTTCTGTCCTATCCGCGCAACAAGTTTAGGGCATCTGTACTCCGTGAAACGGTCTTTAGTTTGTAATTCATGTCTAAATCATTTTTGAAGGGGACTGGGTCATAAAACAAATGGAATTTTTCTCTTATAAAAGATAACCCTTTTCTTCATATCACGTAGTACACGCCTACTTGCATTTTTACCATTATCATTTATTGTATCTTTTTTGTCTTCTAAAATTACTTCAAAATGGAAAATTTTGGATTTTTAGTAATAGACCAGGCGACCTATGTCAAAAAGTATCAAAAAACGACAAAATAGTCCATAAAAGAAGTATCAACGGTTTCATATAGAGGAAACCGTCCTGATTAAAGATCCGAGAAGGCGGAATCACACAAGTGCCTTTTTTCGAATTATCTCGAACAGTATGCGTCTTACGAAAAAAATATCAAGAGACAAAAAGTTGTTTATTATTAAATTTCCCATCGACATTTGTGGTTTAGATTATTGCAAAATTAATTAATTAAATATTATTAAAAAGAAATCGAGCACAATTTGCGAAAAAAACCGTTTTGAAACAAATTTAGTTAACTCGGTTAATAATAATCGTATCGTCATGACACTTTCCAAAAAGTTGCCTTTTTTTATTGTTAATAAGCTCCCATACTCGGCATTCTGTGCGATAAATAGTTCCCGAGTTATACTCAATTGATTGCGTAAAATTGCTAATTGTTAACAATTTGTTATAACAAAATAAATTTATTATAGCGTTGTTTATGACAAATTTTCTAGAGGTATAGTTTTTTACGCGACGTATAAAACCATGTACATAACAGCAAAAGAAAAAAATCCATAGTGCAAATGATTTGCAAGTGAAAGTACTTCAAAAAAAACGCACATTTATAAAAAACATGTTGCTAAGTTATTTTATTGTTGAGATATTTAACGTCAAAGTTTTTGACTCATATCTCCGCTCCTAATAAACTTTGTTAATAAGCTTTGTTAATAACGCGACTGCGACGTAATTAATGAACGCAGGTTTTTCAAATTTTAGGAGTAGATAGCTCATGAGATAACCTAAAAGTTGCTTCAAAGCGCTAGTCGAAAAGTTTATTAGGAGCGGAGATATGAGCCAAAAACTTACTTATATAACTAACGTTAACTATCTCAACAACAAAATAACTTAGCGACGAGAGATGGTTTTCTTAAATGTGTGTTTTTTAGAAGTACCTTCACTTGCAAATTATTTGCAATATGGATTTTTGCTGCTTTTGCTGCTATGTACGAGGTTTTATACGTCGCGTAAAAACTATACTTCCAGAAAATTTGTTATAAACAACGCTATAATTAATTTATCGATATTCCCCATACGGCATATGATAAAGGACATCCAACTGTATGTGTAAAAAATTTTGGCACTTGCGAAAAGCCCCTATTTTGTTATAACAAATTGTTAACAATTAGCAATTTTACGCATTCAATTGATTATAACTCGGGAACTATTTATCGCACAGAATGCCGATTGCGGGAGCTTATTAACAATAAAAAAGGCAACTTTTTTGGAAAGTGTCATGACGATACGATTATTATTAACCGAGTTAACTAAATTTGTTTAAAAACGGTTTTTTTCGCAAATTTTGCTCGATTTCTCTTTAAAAAATTAATTTTGCAATAATCTAAACCACATATGTCGAAGGGAAATTTAATAATAAACAACTTTTGTCTCTTGATATTTTTTCGTAAGACGCATACTGTTCGAGATAATTCGAAAAAAAATGGTGTTTCAGAAATAATTTGTTTATTTAAAACATGATGCAGGCACTTGCGTGATTCCGCCTTCTCGGATCTTTAATCAGGAGGGTTTCCTCTATATGAAACCGTTGAGACTTCTTTTATGGACTATTTTGTCAGTCCAAAACATAGATCGCCTGGACTATAAGTAGAAAACTCTAGGAAGATAAATTAATATACATTTAAAAATGTCCTAAATAATTAATGACAATAATAAAACAAATTCTTGCTCATACACTCTCAAAATATATTATGGAAAAGATAGTAAGATTCTGAAAAAGTATATCACCAGCTATGTTGTCCATGCAAGTCTTGACACTGTGCATCCACCGTTAATTTTCGCAATTCAGAATAGGGATGTCTGCAAACCAGTGGCAGATTTACCAGCAGGCTGAGTAGGCTGGAGCCTAGGGCGGCAGATTTTAGGGGGCGGCAAATTTGGCCCAAAAAATGTTTGTCTTACAGAAATTAAAAAAAAAACATTATTATATACATAGAGATAACGAGCCTCGAAAATTTAACAAAAATTTCAATATTTTAATACGGTAGAGTATACTGTAGCACTCTAACGTCTGTATATGAAAAATTACTAAACGCTCTGTGAAATATACTTTTGTGATCATGAATTTTTAAAATATTCCAACAGCGTTTCAATATTATAATTTATATTTAATAATATTTACTCATTTTTTTTATTAATCATTACTATAATTTTTTTCTCCATGTACCTAAATGTTTAAATGTTACTAGGTCACTCACACTCTGTTACACTCACACAATTCAATAAATTATAATAATTAATGAATAAATATAATTAATATGATTGCGAACTAGGGTATCGAATTTCAGAGGTCAGTATGCATATAATTCATCTAATACACAAGTGTACACGCACGTTTAACTCGCTCTTATAAAAGTGTCTAAAAAAAGTAGTTAAAAGTGATTACAAATTTATAAAATTTGTACAGTGCATTCTTGGAGTAATCAGGCAGTCTGTAAGGTAACTAAAAACCTCAAAAGTATTACACAAAACTGCATTCCGAAGAACCTACTTAGAGGCAAATAAATAATCGTTAATTTAGTACTGGCGCTGAATCTGAAATTTCTATAGTTCAACAGAAACGTATGTATTTTTAAGAAATGCCAGAAAATACTGAAATATTACAACAACTGAAGCAAATAATTGTTGAACACAATACTAAACAAACTCAAGAAATAAAATTGCAGTTAAACGAGGAAATTGCTGAAATTAAAAATTTAATAACAACAGAAGCAGAAAAAAATATTAAAACTGGAAACTGAAATTACTGAGATAAAGGTCAAAAATAAACAGCTAGAGAAATTTGTAAAACGAAACAATATAAAGAAGAATAAAACCGATACAATAAATATACGTACATCTAACCGCAATAATAAAAAATAAGACATTTATATACGTACTTTATTGTCATAATCTAAAGTTATTTGTTATTTTTTAATAACATATACATACATTTAACACAAAATGAATAATTATTTGCTGGATTTTACAGTGGATAATATCTATACAAATGTGGTGAGTAACCTCCCGGACTATAATAATCTACTTCAAGAACCGTGTAAAAAATGTAGTATATCTATTTTACAAATGAACATAAGAAGTCCCAATAAAAACATAGATGAATTTAGGATTCTAGTTAGCCAATTAAAACATGTACCTGATATCATTATACTTACCGAAACATGGGAAATAATAGATACAGTGCTTTTTAATATTGATAATTACCAACTTTTTTTATAATAATGGTAAATATAACCAAATATGATGGTTTTTAGCATATGTTAGGAGTCATCTAGAATGTAACTGTGAAATTAAACAATTAGGTGAAATAAAAATGTTAGAAATAGAAACTAAAATTTGTGGCAAAACAGTTCTTGTTAATGGAATCTACAGGCCTTGGTCAACTAATGAATTTGTATTTATAGAAAATTTAGGTAACTATTTGAGTCGTTGTAATAGAGTAGATTTTCATTTAATAACAGGAGACATAAACATTGATATCTTGAATAACAACGACATTACCCATGAATACTTAAATATGCTAAGTGTAGAGGGATTTTTATCCGCAATAAATAAATGTCCCGGAAGTTAGAACCGCAAACTTAAAATTTAAAAAAAATGAAAGTTGTGCTAAATTGTGCTAGGTTTGTGCTCATTTGTGCTGCAAACGATTTTTTGAAAAATCCAAAATTACGGGCACAATTAATGAAAACGTTTTTTTTTAGAACCGCAAGTTATTCTTAACTTAAAATCAAAGGTTGTGCTAAGTAGATTAAAGTACACTGAATTTTGTGCAGCAAAGAAAAAATTCCGAAAACAACCATTTTCCAAAAAAAAACAAAAACAACACAAAACTTTATCTCGGAAAATTAAAACTTGTGCTGAATTGTGCTCGGGAAATGCAATCACTTCTTCCTCTTGGAAAATTCCATACGACCAATAGATCTCAAATGAAAACTCAAAACCTGAAACTCAAAAAAAACCTGCAAGTCTAAAAAACTATCAAATATTGAAAATACAAAACTTGTGCTGAGTTGTGCTCGAGAAATGCAATCACTTCTTCCTCTTGAAAATTTCCATATGACCAATAGATCTTAGATCTCTAGAAAAAAAAATTTTCATTAATTGTGCCCGTAATTTTGGATTTTTCAAAAAATCGTTTGCAGCACAAATGAGCACAAACCTAGCACAATTTAGCACAACTTTCATTTTTTTGAAATTTTAAGTTTGCGGTTCTAACTTCCGGGACATAATAAATAAACATACCAGGGTAGTAGGAAATGAAAAGTCTTGCCTGGATCATATTTTTATTAAGACAAGTCTGATGCCTTCTATTACTAATATACCAATTATAATAGAAAGCGACATCACGGATCACTATACAGTCACCAACACAATTGTTTTACCTGGAACGATAGAAACAAAAAAAATATCAGCATGTAAAGGAAATTTTTAACAAATAAAAATTCTTAGAAATGATTAAACAAGAGATTTGGTCGGAAGTTTACAACAGCGCAGATATAGACAATTCCACTTACACTTTTATTAAAAAATTAAAGGCAAATATAGAGAGTTGTACTAAAAAAAATCAATATCGCCAAAAATCAAATTAAAAGGAAAGAATGGATTACTAATGGCATTTTAAAGTCGGTTAATGAAAAAAACTATTTATACAGAAAAATGAAAAATAATAATAATTACCAAAATATCGAAAATTATAAAAGGTATCGAAATTATTTGACCAACTTAATTAAAATTAGAAAAAGTGAATACTATAACCAAAAAATTGAAAAGAACAATAATATTAGTAAGAATTTATGGAAATGTATTAAAGAAATATCCAATACCCGAGATAAAGAAACCAAAATAGATGAAATAAATTATGACGGGCATTTTCCAACAAATGAACAGTCAATATCTGATATATTTTGTAAACACTACACTGAAATTGGTCAAACAATGGCTAATAAATTAAAACGCCCTAATAATGAAAATAAAGTAAAAACGGTTCAAAACAGAAATTCAATTTTTTTATTGCATACTAGCGAAACTGAAGTAATTGAAATCATCATGAGTTTGAAAAGTAATAAGTCTCCTGGTACAGATGGCATTCGTTCTGAACTTTTGAAAGATATTTTAAATGCCACATAGCGTCCCCTATCTGTTTTTTAATTAACAAATCTATCACTGAAGGAAAATTCCCTCTATCACTAAAAGTCAGTAAAACTTGTTCAGTTTTTAAAAGTGGTGATAAGTTAAATGTTTTAAACTATAGACCAATATCTCTGATTTCCAATATAGCAAAAATATTCGAAAAAGTTTTACAAAAAAGATTATCATTATTTTCAAGAAAAAATAACGTTCTTTCCCAAAGACAATATGGTTTTAAAGAAAACTGTTCGACATCAGATGCCATTGCTAGGATAGTGAGGATGATAGGTGGGGCAATAGATAAAAAGCTTGCCTCCGCTTGTGTTTTCATTGACCTGGCGAAGGCATTTGACACCGTCGAACACAATGAATTATTAAAAGCCTTAGAAAATGTAGGAATCCGTGGTATTGCCCATGATCTATTAAAAAGTTATTTACGCGAAAGAAAACAGTGTGTAATCATCAATGGTACTCATAGTCAATTTCGTACTGTTGAATTTGGTGTGCCACAGGGAACAATATTAGGACCATTATTGTTTAATGTTTATTTAAACGATCTATACCAACAAAATTTAAAAGGCGAAATAGTAAGTTTCGCTGATGATACAGCCATCTTTTATCAGAATTCAAGTTGGAATTCACTGAGGGATACCATTGAAGAGGATTTTAAGCACGTTGTATCTTATTTCACTAGTAAGTTACTTACTATAAACTTTGGTAAAACGTTTTTTGTTCCTTTTTCATCTTATAGCAATACATTACCTTCATTTAACGAACTTAATATAAAAATTGACGACATAGAATTTAGTATAGAACGAGTTAATAAAATTAAATATTTAGGAGTATACATAGACAGTCACTTAAAATGGGAAGAACAAGTACTTTATGTTATGAAGAAATTACGTATTATATCTTATAAATTTAAAAATCTCTCAAACATATTGCAAATCAAATACCTTAAAATCCTGTATTAAGCGCTTGTAGAATCTCATCTTACTTACGGACTGATAGCTTGGGGATCTGCAACTATGATCTCATTAAATAACCTACAAAAAAATACAAAAATGTATATTAAAAACTATGTACAAAAAGCCTAGAACTTATCCCTCAGAAAACATATACCGTGAAACAGATATTTTGAATCTGTGTCAGTTGTATGCAATGTCAGTATTAGTTATGCAATACAAAGAAAAGAACGAACAGTCTCAGATCCAGCATGCCTACAATACACGTCACAAAACTGAGGCTATCATTGTACCACGAGCAGAAAAAACTAAAATACAAAAAAAGTTTTACTTACCTGGGTCCTAAACTGTACAACGAATTACCTATGTATATAAAAATACTCAATTCGATTCATCTATACAAAAAACATGTAAAAAAATGGGTGCAGTCACTATCGCAATCTATATTTAATGATTTTATGTCAACAAAAAACCTCTATACTCACCTTATTCCAGCATTAAATAATTAAATAACTAAATAAAGTATTCCATAAAGAACTGAATATGTATGTATGTATATGTATGAGTATATAGTATAGTGTATATATTATTTTTGCTATTTTGTTTCAGAAATGTTTTTTTTGTTTTGTTTTTGTTTTAGAATTATACTTAGTAGGTAGGTACTATTTAAATATAACAATAATTGTATCACTATATTATACAAAATGTTGAAATTAGCTTACGATTAGATTACTCTAACAGTTCAATTTAAAAATTATCATTATTGCGTGTGTATCTAAATAAACAAAATCACCACGCACAAGTTTAACTTAGTGGTTTGTTTTTTCTTTATTTACAATACATAACACTTTGTAAACAGCAAAATATAATGAATTAATATGTACTGTTATTCTTGGTAAATAAATTATTATTATTATTATTATTATTATTATAAGGGGTGGCAAAAATTGAATAGCCTATTGGCGGCAAATTTGTAAATCCGCCACTGCTGCAAACTACTGCGCGATTTTCTTTAAAGTCATGAACTTGTTACATACTTGTATTACACATATTATTGTAAAAAATTACATTTTTAACTACTACCAAGAGATCACTGAAATTAATAGTCACAAAACATTATTTGTAACTAAGAATAATGACAACTATTTCCTATTTCACTATAATAATTTTATTTTTAGGGGTATGGTTAATTTGGTGACTAGAGATTCACCTGCACTGTTGTCGGTAGTGAACAGAGCCATATCGTCGATATTTCCTGAACTTCAGTCAATATATTTGACAGCTAAAGTAAAAGATATACTATTTGATGGTGTGCAAATTGACTGTAGAGTAACTGACTTCCCAGGAAAAGCCGTTTGTGCTCAGCTGAAGTCGCAAATTACAGGATTGAAACTATCCCACATAAAAGACGTATTCGGCTTTTCTCTTCTTGGGCCGGTAAAATTAATAGATACTAGGGTGTTAAATATTCGATTCGAACTAAGACGATTAAGCATTTATTAAATCTTGATCATTACTTCCACATCTACGTAGTTTAATGGACGTATATAATATTCATGAAAACTTTTTTAAAATTTTCAAGTAGATATCCTCCCCCGTAGAGGCGTCCAATAATAGAAAACAGGCTTTCACGGCTGTTGTCTAATGGTGAAGTTATTTCTTCCGGGTTTTGCCGCGGTTTTCTAAATTGACTTGACGTTTCGCTGATCATGCTGTCAGCTTCTTCAGAAGGTTTCTAAAGACTGGTGTTGTCGTCTTTTGCTCCTCGTTATATACCTTGGCTCTGCTATGGTTGGCTGCACATCCGTCGAGCTCGGTTGACCATGACATTACAGGTCACTGGTTCTTGGTATCGCTAATCTCCATGTATTACTCAGTCGATACCCGTCCTCCCTATTAAAATTATTATTGTTTTTCATGATCTCCAGGGATTCTCTAATTATTCTTGGGTAATATCTTATAGTATTTACACAGGTACATTTTAACTCGTAGACACCTTTAGTTAAAAGTCTAGGAACCGAATCCTTGTTTACCTGTGGGAAAAGCTACATTGGACAGACGGGAAGAAGTATACAATGTAGGATCAAAGAACATCAACGACACACCAGAATGGGAAATACAGACAAGTCAGCAATAGCGGAACATGTTCATACCAACGAGAACCACAAAATAGATTATGAGGACATCAGAGTGTTAGACAAAACTACAAGATATTACCCAAGAATAATTAGAGAATCCCTGGAGATCATGAAAAACAATAATAATTTTAATAGGGAGGATGGGTATCGACTGAGTAATACATGGAGATTAGCGATACCAAGAACCAGTGACCTGGAATGTCATGGTCAACCGAGCTCGACGGATGTACAGCCAACCATAGCAGAGCCAAGGTATATAACGAGGAGCAAGAGACGACAACACCAGTCTTTATAAACCTTCTGAAGAAGCTGACAGCATGATCAGCGAAACGTCAAGTCAATTTAGACGTCCGCGGCAAATTCCAGGGGTAAATATTTAAAATTTGAAAGGGGGTAAATATTTAAAATAGTTCAAATAATGGTTTTTAACATAAATTTGAATAAAGTGGAAGCTGCTCTAAAAAACTCCTGAAACAAATATGATGATGTTAATGAGGACAAGGAGGGAAAAGGAGGTTAATAAAAACAAGCACACTTGGAGGACAAAATAATGACAAAATGGAGGCAAAAGTTTAAAAAAAGGGAAGAAAAGGACAATAAAAACGGGACAAACTGATGACAAAAGGAAGATCGCGGGGGGGAGGGGGGGACAAAGAGAGGACAGAGGTAGGATAAAAGAATGACAAAAAGAGTATCAAAGAAGGACAAAATGAAGGCAAAGGGAGTTTAAGGAGAATAACTAGAACAAATAGAGATGGAGAAGGACAAGCAGAACAAAAAGAGCTTATGGAGGATAAAATGAGGTTAAGGGGGATCAAAGACATCAAAAAGAGAATGAGGGATATAAAGAGGTCAATGAGGGCAGGGAGATGAAAATGGTTAGGAACACAAAAGGAGGCCAAGGTGGAGTAGAAACTTAAGGTGGACAATTATGACAGGGACGACAAGGAGGCCAGTTAGTCAACATCAAAATCATAAGTATAAAATGAATCAAGAATGTTAGGAATATCAAAGGAGGCAAAGGTGAAGATTATAGAAATGTCCAAGAGATCAAGGAGATCGAAAAATCAGATGTATTTTACATAAGAGGTCCAATGATATAAAAATGTCAGAAGTTAAATAGATTAAGGAGTTGAGATATTAAAAAGTTCGATCCAAAGCTGACAGAGGTCAAAAGGCCAAATGAGAAAGAAAAATGATTAAAGATATCAAAAAGGTTAAAAGGTAAAACAGGGTAAAAAAAAGACCAAAAATATTTTTTTTCTTCCAATGTTTTCAAAAAGATCAAAACGTTATAAAATGTCAGAGGTTAAAAGGGTTAACGATTACAAATAGAAAAATATTAACAATCTTAAAACGTTCTTTTTCAAATAAAGAATATTTGAAAATGATATCCAGTTTATTAAACCATTTAACCCAAACATTAAAAAAGGTCAAATAATTTTTCATCATTATTATTTAAAAGATAAAAAATGTATAAAACGCAACATCCCAAACAAGCAGTGTTGTAGATATGTTAATTTACATATATAATTTACTACTGTGCAATATTTTAAATTGTAATATTTATTACATCCACCTCCAGGTAGTATGTCCTAATAACTTTTAAGAACATGTTTTTAGCGAGTTCCACTAGTTAAATGTGAAAAAACTGGATGTGTAAGTAGTGATTCCTTAGGCATAGTTTTTTTTTATCTTGATTGAGGTTCTATCGATCTGTTGTATTTGAACTCCTTCAAGCAGTTTACTAATATTTTGTTTCAGAGAAATGCAACAAAAGGTGTAGCAGTAAAAAATTAAACGAGGAATTTCTAATTATAAGGAATTGGGACAAGTTTTAGAAGTAGATGGAAAAACGGAGATTAATCTTTGGAGTACAGAAGAGTGCAACAGATTTAAAGGTACCGATGGTTGGATATTTCATCCACTTATAAACTTAGAAGATGAAATTTGGACATATTCCACTGATTTGTGCAGGTTAGTAGGAATTTCTATTAACATACATATATTACGTCTTATTAGAGAAATTATAATCTTAGTTATCACTTCTCGTAATTACCATGACCTACAAGCCATTATCTACACATCAACCGCGTCACTTATCAAATTACCGATGCATTTAACAAATAACGCGGAAAAAATAATAATTTTTGCAGGAATAAAATGCCCAGTGGACAATTATTATTCATTACATTGATTTCCAAATCAGTTAAATACCATTTTGATTTTTAAGACACTGGTCATTAAGGTCGTAATTAAGATAACACCTCGAATTAGAGTTCATCAGTGGATATATCTGAAAAATGCATAAAGTTAGATAAATGCGGCGAATGTATTACATATGTCTATATATTTATGTTTCCTGTGTTACGTATGAATGTTTTATATTTTTGTTTCATTATTATATTATTAGTATTATACTAATTACTAATTTACATATATTCACGACACTATCTTTGACTTGGCTTATGAACAATTTTTTTACGCGCGCTTTATTGTGTTTATATCAAACTTTGATATAAACACAATTTGGTATTGAAATTTTTACAGTGTGAGTAAGTATTTGCTGATATTGTCAACATGGTTAGCGAAACTCATGCGAACGCGCCCCTACATTATAGTCTGCGTCTATAATATCACGCACAAATTCATTACTAGCCATACAAGCCATTTTGGCGTTACTTCTCGAGATTTGAGTCGATTTTTTATTTTAAATTACTATATTTTCACATAATCTCTGTGAATACTAGTAGTAATGCCACGAATTATGTGAGTTAGAATGATA
This sequence comes from Aromia moschata, assembly GCA_029963805.1. NCBI lineage: Eukaryota > Metazoa > Arthropoda > Insecta > Coleoptera > Cerambycidae > Aromia > Aromia moschata. The sequence continues at coordinate 257,278 of JAPWTK010000139.1, read as the reverse complement.
ATAAAGGTTACTTAAAAAATTAGACATGTTCTAAGTTTAATATAAGACATATTTCTATTGATACATGTTTAAGGTGATACGTGTAAATGTGGTAAACTTTAAACAAATGCATGTGGAAATGTACACATACTGCATGAAAAATATGGATTCCCTAATACATACAGACATAATCATTACTTAGTAAATATATGAATTTTACTTGTTAAAACAGGTATTTGGAACAGATATGCCGTTGGAACAGCAACACATCATATCTCGTATTGTAAAATTCTGGATTTGTTGTGACCCTTACGCTACGTCGAGGATCCTGAATTTTATGGCAATAAATATGATGTGTTCCTGTTCCAAGGACATACCTGATCCAAATATATATTTCCAAAATACCTGTGTTTAGCAAATGAGACTTGAATCTTTCGTCGGCTTAGTCTTTAGAGTACCAGAAAGTCAGTATACTGGCTCAAATAAGCGAGTTTAATTTAACTCTCTACCAGATGTCTTAGAGGGCTAAACCAATGACAATAAAATATTCCATAGTTATTTTGAAACTTGGACAAACTAATCGCCGATGACGGGTATACCTGGTGATCATCTCCTTTTAAGTTTAGTCTAATTTTATGTAAATAGCTTTTGTGTTAGTTTTTGAGGCTCAGGACCTTGAATTTGACGACAAAATAATGACGACATTCAGCTTGCCGAACAAAGGTATACCTGGGAATCATCTCCAACGACTCGGGCGGAATTTTAGAAAAATGACTTCGGCATTTGTAACTGAAACCTAGGACGATATACTTGACTAAGACAACCAAGTCGCAGATGACTGATACAGTTAGAAGAGTTCTAGCGTCAGTTTTCAACTTCTGGAGTAGTACTGGTTACCTGAGGATCATTTCTGAAATATGGGGCCGAGTTTCTCAGACATATATGTATTATTACTGAGCTAATCAACTATAAATGTGCAATTAACAACCTGTTTGAACTATATATCAGTGATGTAGCCCTGTTGCACACAGTATATTATCTCCTGTAATAGATAATTAATAGATAAATGTAAAAAAAACACAATATTTTTTTTTACATTTTAGTAGTTTTTTTTTCTTTTGGTAATAAATATCACGAACACGATAGATTATCATTGGTGAAATTCTATGATTATCAGGTTTATCAATCATTAGCCGACTGTTTGTCCAGGTCTACAACATCGTGCTAAACATCAAAAACGAACGATAAGGCCATCCCCGAGAAATTCGGTCCGATTCCTCGGAGTGACCCCGGGTATACCCGTCATCGGCGACCTGGTTATCCAACTTCTAGGAGATGATCTCTAATAAATATTAGTAACATAAAGATATAAAATGAATTAGGAAAGTTTTAAGGATCATAATTAGATAAAAAGTTATTATTTGCTACTGTTTTCTAACTTCTTTTTGCTACACTGATTCACACATCCTCGCAAGAAATGAAGCATGTCTATATAGGTCAGAAGTTGAAGTATACCTGGTAATGTAAGGTTTGAAATTTTTATTTATATTTTCATGATTGTTGTTGTTTGCCTCTAATTGCACAGAATCGCGTTCACAACAAGAACGGAGTATACTGAGCAAAAAATGACTTAAAGCATCAACAATGTTTTCAGCTATACGTGTTTGTTGTCGCTTTGAATTAATAAATGACCAAAACTGTTCTGTGTCTGTTTCTATGGATGACTGAATATATTATAGGTATTCAGGTATTCATTGTATGCTATATTTATTTATTTAATCAATGTTCGAAGTCGTTTATTACAAACGACTGTTGTATAGAGATTGTAATACGATTTAGTTTTATCTATATTTATTTAAATGGTTCCATTTCTCTTTAATAATATTGATAATTTGTTTAGTATACCATGTTGGATAAACGCACTTATATTGTCTGAATTGTGGATCATGTAAGTCCAGTATGCTATATATTTTTTTATAAAATGCATTCCTTGCTTGGTTAATATCTGATCTATAGAAGTTTTGTAGTAAATATCTATGTGCAATAAATCATTATACAAAGCTTGATAGTATACTTTTTTAAAATTATATGATTTAAAATGATAACCTGATGAAAAATTATTGTATTTACCTGCAACTTTTAAGTTGACTAATAGTGCCGGATGAAAAGTGCCCTATTTCATGTAAAATTTCACATTCAAGATTTGAAAAAACGATAACAAGTAAATAACCGTCCTTTGACCGTGCACTAAGGTCGTGAAGAGAACGAAAGAGCGGACTTTCTTGCAAAGAAAGGGGCTGAGGTTCCACTGATAGGACCGGAACTCACCTGCGGTCTGATACCGGACAGCCAGGAGGGCCATAAAGGACCTATTAAGAGAAAAACATATATCGCACTGGGCGAAAGTCCCAGATAATGCAAAAATCTCAAATAATATCTTTGTCCGGATTTGCTGTCTGTGAACAAATATAACATATATTTGGCATATTCAGTGATTGTAGTAACTAACTTTGCGATACGCTCCTGGTCTCTATAAATAGATCGTGTAGCGACTGTGCTTACTAGGAACTGCTGTCGATCTCACGAATTATCACAGGTTATTACAACTAAATTGGTGCTACCAATAAAGAAACAGTTAATCTACACAACTATTCTTCACTTAACACACTTAGATACTGATATAATTCAACTATGATTTTGAAGAAATATTTTCCACTCAGAAACTTATTCTTTACCAGGATTTGGTCTGTATATTTGGTTGTAGAGGGAAAATGATCGTTCCACATCTACTGAATAAAGGTGCAAATTCAAAATAGTTTACGTGGACAAAGGACGACACACCACGCACATTAATTTCACGAATGTCGCAGAGCTGTTTGTTTCCTGTGTATTTAAATAAAACAGTTTTGAATTTATTGTTTACAGCTACACTTTTATAATACACACTATCTGCTTTGGTTGGATATTATGTTTTTTTTTTTTTTTGTTGGATATATACTATCTGGTTGGGAATTAGGTCTATGTTTCTTTACCATATTTCTTATTTACAGTTCTGTAAATGAAAGCTACTGTAATGTATCATCTATCATTTGTAGAAACATGCAACCTAAGTACGTGAAAAGTACTGTAATCAAAGGAATTGATGTTTTTCGGTACGAAGGTGATCTTGGAGATATGGAACATAACGAGGAGGAAAAATGTTATTGTTCAACTCCTAGAACTTGTTTAAAAAAAGGCGTGTTCGATGTGTCAAAATGTATGAAGGTCCCAATATATGTTACTCTTCCTCATTTTTTTGAGAACCGATGAAATATATTTGCAAAAGGTTATTGGAATGAAACCTGTACTTGAAGATCATATTATAAAAATACTTTTTGAACCGGTAAGTGTAATACAAAATATTATACAACTAACAAATTCATATAGGTAAATTTTTGAATGAATGAAATAATTTTCTTTAAAACTCTACAATTTCCATTTTCCTCACGTTCCTAAATGGTACATCATACATTTAACAACGTGTTCGCGGATCGATTCAATACAATTGTCGGTTTAATACAATTTATCTATATATACAAATATGCATTAATGCGGAGCTACAGCGATTCAAAATTTCAATTCTAATTTATTTTTAGATCTAAGATATTTCTGGCATGTGTAGAGATAAACGTTTCAAATTTAACATAAGCACTGCACTCATTCTTAAGATGCAAATAAGCAGCTGGAATCATATATGTATATATATCTCACTTAAAGTTGAAGGGTTGTTAACCCAAAACTTAATTCCTTTTGGACCATAATTCTTGTACCAAAATATCTTAAAGTCCTATCGTTTCTTTAACGAACTTATGGCTATAGATCACCTCATTCGTACTTAATTCACTTGCTTGCACGGTATCAATCAGGTTACGCCGTGCTGAAGATAATTAAAAAATAAAAAAGAATCTTATTCCGGTTCAAAATTCGAAAAACTAACCGTTTTCGTGAAAATTGCATTTCAAGATATCTAGCTTTATTTTATGACCATTTAGTTCTTCGATAAGAGGTGGGTGGCTACGGAAAACAAAGGCTTATATCTGATTAATTCATAGACGGTATATTCCAATGTGACAGAAAGTGTACAGAATTATTAACATTTCTTTAAAACAAAACCTAGTTGACTTTTGAAAATAAGTAGCTCCGGAGAGATGCATATTTGTATATAAGTAAATTGTGTTAAATCGACGTAATTTTGATCCAAAAACACCCTTTTAGGAACGCCCAGTACCTATTTATTTACTTCTGATAAGCTGACATTCAAAAGTTTGCATTAGTCGTGTCGCCAGTGTCGTACTATTTGAAATACCTTATAGTCATTAATCGGAAACTTCTATACGAAACACAAAATTTTGACTTGATTTCTACAAGAAGAAATTAAGAAAAATAAAAGTCAAAAATGCCATATACACTATGTCCTCGGTTAGGGTTTCCAAGAGGGAAACATTTTTTATTTTTCACTTTACCGAAGAAAGTCATTCTTGACAAAAAGTTTTGCTTGTTTTTAAAATGAGACTAACATCGATAACTTTAACATTGTATGTACGGGGTGTTTATAAAATCGAAACATCGTAAAACGGTAAAAAATAAACTGCCTTTATTTTGTTGTAAATAAAGTTATTAGAAAAAGTTGCTTAGAATTAAACGTTTTGTCTAAATCCCCTAAATTTGTTAAATAATTATAAATATTAATAATATGTATTTGTTATATTAATTATCTTGCGCTGGAGTCGTGAGTGGCTGTTAGCTGTGACAGTTACATTTGAGTTGAATTCAGATGTTAAATAAAGCAGAGGGTCAGCAATTAAAAGTTTTTTTTTCTCAGCCACCGAACACTGTAGAAAAATGCAAACATTTTATTTTTATCTTAATTACGTCCGCATCCACGTAGCGGAGTGGAAGTATAGTATTCATTAAAACTTTTTTAAACATTTTTAATGGGTGAATAAACCTAAAATGTCTGAAACGTCGAAATTTTAGGTTTAAGTGAAAAAAAAATCTCTTTCTTCCATCAGTCTGTTTTTTATATTTAACACAAATATATTTTTTTTAATATTAGTTTAGTAATTAGCAAGTGGGCAGAGTTGTAAAAAAAATCCTACTCTTTTTCGCCCTCGAGGAAGGATAATACGGGGATAACTAAAGTAAAATATAAGACAAATATTACAAATTTATGAAACGTATATATACGGCTAAGCCAAAACATGAATTTATTTTTATCTTGCTGATGGTGTTGTCTGGTGTCCCATGAGAGGGAGATGGGCAAGGAGCGTTGAGGTTATTTTAATGTGAATTATAGAAGATATTCATGTAACGTGTCGTTTTATAGGCTTTTGAAATAGAAGAATTCAAATATACACTACTCAAAACGAAAAAGGGGCCACTGTTAGAAATGTGGATATTTTTTACTGGAATAACTTTGTATTACAATTCTTTTTATTTAAATGTATTGAACTATGTGTACTGGAATGGAATATGGAACTGGAATATGTGTACTAAGTAGACACATAGTTTTATCTTTGTACTTGGTGGCACAAATAAAATATAGCAAAAGAAAGAAGTGGCTCCTTTTTCGTTTTGATTAGTGTATCATTAAGAAGCCTCTAGTTACATCGTCGTAGAAATAGTATTTGAGGTAGAAAATCAAAGGGCTTGGACCTTTGATTTTGCTCAAATATGTTAAAAAAAAACTAAATTGATCAAGTAAGTCAAAACAAATCATATCAAGAAGTTCAATGAAGATGAATGACAAGAAAGTGACAGTCCGACAGGACAAGTAGTTAAGGAGGGAAAGTCAAGAGGGGAAACAGATAGAAGTCAGGGAGGTCAATGCGGACAAATATCTCGTGGATGAACAAGGAAGGCGTTGAGGTTAAAAAGGACGACAAAGACAAGAAAATTAAGGGGGGATAAGGTGGACAAAGGTGGCTAACAGAACAAGAAGGGTAAGGAAGACAAAAGGATGTCAACAAGGACAATAGGAGAACAAAAGAACAAAAAAAGGACACAAGAAAAACAAAGGAGGACAAAAGGAAAATAAGATAAGGACAAAATGAGGTTCTAGAGGACAAGGTAAACAAGAGGAAGATAAAGACAGCGAGGAGACAAATTGAGGTTCTGGAGAGCAAGAACGAAGGTATGACAAATAGACAAGTATATTAAAGGGAATAAACGGAGGTTGAGGAGGACACGAATAAAAAAATGGAGATAGAGGAGGACAAACAGACCAATAAGAGGTTATGGAAGATAAAAGACACGAGATAAGGACACGAATATCACAGATATATCAAATAGGTCAGGGAGACTAAGGTAAAATTCTAGAAAAATCAAAGTCAAAGAGGTCAAACACTCAGATCTATTCTACATGAGTCTAGATAGCTAAAGAGGTTGAATGATATTAAAAAGTAAAAGGTCAGTGAGGTTAAAGTGAAATATTAAAGAGCGCAATGTCAATGATGAGGTCAAAAAGGACAAAATAAAAAGGGAGTAGGTTAAATATGTCAAAAAGATCGGAATGTAAAACATGTAAAAAACGCCAAAGATAGAGAAAAGATCCCAAGGGTCAGAAAAGCCAAAGATATGTAATTAGTCAAAAAAGGACAAAACAAATGCCAGTTTTCAAAAACAAAAGTTAAAAAATGTCATGAAATCACAAAATCAGGAATTAAAAAGGGGAAGATGGTAAAAAAATATCAAATGCATATCAAAAGTCATAATGTTGGTGGTTATGAAAAATTTATGAAGGATATCAAAAACGTTAAGCATTTATAAACCTTATGCTTATAAAAATATTCAGTCATTTTCTATTTTAGAGAACATTCTATTTTAAAAATATTTTAATTTTTAAATATATTTTGAAGTGCTATTTGTTTACTAATTAAACATGACGATATATAGATAAACAGTATAAAAACAATTTTTTTCCGCTTTTGTTTCATTTATTTTACTTATTAATTGAATATAGAAAAATTGGATGTGGAAGACGTGATTTCTTAGGCAGCGTTTTTTTTTTGCAACAATCAATGAAAATATATTTTATTAAGGAAAGAGTATATTGATTTTATTTTTAAAAATTACAATAACACCAATTAGACCTAACACTAACATTAATTAGACCTTTTTAGAAAGGTCTAATGATTATTACAGTAATACTTAATAATTTTTTATTTACTGATAATAATTACTGAAATTACTGTGCATGAGTAAGACATCAAATTAAATCGATCAATTCAAATGTCACCGTCACAGCTCACAACCATTTCGACTTCAGCGCTAGGTTATTATTTATAAAAAAAATCATAAAGAAATCGATGTAGGCTAATTTATCCACAAATTTTTAAGAGTCAAGACTTTTAAAATCTTTCAAAAGTAGAATGAAGACATACAAAGCTATATATCATACAAGACATACATAAAACTAATAAGCATTTAAATAATACCTACGAAACACAACTACAACCTAATATTGTTTATTTCTGAATTCAGTTGCAAAAAAATCGTCATATTTATCCGTAGTCTAGTAATTGTCCTCTATAGTTATATCAGTTATTTAATTTGTAGGTACCCTACTACAATTATAGGAGTATAAGTAACTGCATTTACTCAGCTGGTTGCGTTAATTGAACTACATAACTATTATAAATATCTGATTCCATTGCCTACTGGAGAAAGTCCCTTATATTGATATACCATATGAGTGCCGTAGTCTTATTAATAGGTCAGAATTGGCTACGCATACGCTCGGCATGCCCAATTTTCACGACAATTGGTTAATTCAGTATAACATTTGCTAAAATACAGGCAAGCTATCACTATGCTAAAAGGAATTTTCTAATTTTCATTATGTTTAATATGATGCTGTTATCTAGGAGGTATCGTCCTTATTACGCGTAGATTGTGATAAACATGTTCCTGTCCAACAAAGTTTGCTCTTTGAACCAGCAGAATATTTCATGGAGCTGAAACTAACAGTAAACCGTTAAACGCTCATCAAACGTGAATGGTTCTCCGCTCCTAGAAACACTTCGGTGTTTGAAGCAGCCAACTTTATTGGGCACACATATACGAGTAGTCTCATTCATACACACTAGAGACACCTCATAGGTGACCACCGTATGCTCTCCTAGTCAGGATATACGAGTATGTTAGCCGATGTTCTCGTTCTTCTTCATTCACCGTCAAATATGATCTAATCTGAAATCTAATAAGACCGAAATCCGGGTTTGAGGTTTCTGATGGTGAACGATAATGAACAGGAAAATAATCTCGCCTCATTAATTTAATATTAATCAAGAAATAAGTTGATAACATACATGAAGTAATAAATGTTTAAGCATTGAATGAAAAATATTTCCAAAATATGTTCGTCATAAGTCATAATTTTTATACAACGATAAATGGGTTTATTGATGTTTAAACTAGTTTGTGAATTATTAGAGCTCTTTAATGTTAGGATCAATGATTAGCTTTATGCGTTTTAAGACAACTCCTTAACACTAGTCCTTACGAATGCGTATACACATGCATTTTTGAAAATTATAGCCAGAACTTATTAGAAAAACTTATGTTCGTTCAAAAGTTATCGCCAAATAAAAATATATCTAAATCTATCAATTGTTTGGATCCAGTAAGGTTCCTCTATTCATTGTTAATGCATGTAAATTTTCTCAGACACACTTTGTATTTCGCGTGATTTCTAAGTGTTTTTTGGACACTGTAATAAATATGTATTATAATGTTGTATTTTTCCATTTACATAAAATAAATGTTCTTTAAGATGATCGCAATACCAATAGAAGCCAAAATACGAGTCCAGTTTAATTTAGCAATATCTCCCAATGAGAAAATTACTTTGATGAAGACCATACCAGAAGCTTTACATCCAATTTTTTGGATAGAGGAGGTATGTAAAATATACATCACATTATTTGAAACTTAATTACACTGTTATTTTCAAATTTTACATATACATTATGATTGTGCAAAAAAATTGCAAGAGATCTTCTTAATCAAAATTTTGTGTAGAATACCGTGGTGTTTTTAAAATTTTTTAAATTCATCATATTTTTTTGTTATAGGGCCCCATGGGGCCCAATAAAAAACGGATTTTCTAAATCGGACACCAGATTCGAAATCAGCGACCCCAAAAACCTAATATGGTAATATGGTTTTCATACATTTTTTTTACGTAAGATAATACGTAAAAATGGTAAATTTTCACCTTTCGAGCCTTCTAGCGGTCATGCCGTTGCTCATCCCATTCTGGGACAAAAGCCATCCGAAAGTGAAGTCAAGCTTTTTTTAAGCAAAAACTATTTTTTTAAAAAGTCATACTTTTCCAAATTTCGATTTTAAAGTTTTAACCCTCTGAAAAGGGGTGAAAACCACCCTTAATGAATTCAAAAGTATTTTTATCGCAATCTACGGAAAAAATTCGATGTTTTTACTGTTTTTTTTTTCATTTTTTTTTTACTTGCGCTCATTTGCCTACAACAGTCGCGAATTTAAGATGGTCTGAAAAGCTCTAATTTTGTGACCGTTCGTGACGAGAGCATAATGTGACTTGAGCTCTAAAATTTTAGGTATCAACTTTTCTTATCACATACTACTTATACACAAAGTTTCAGAGAAATCTATTTTTTTTTGTGGCGAAGTTGGCGTGGAATGTCCCATACACATATTTATAGATACTTGTATCATTTTGACATTAGGCGTCGTTACGCCCCACTTACATTTTTTCTTATGGTAACTTATTTATATTTTTATAACTTATGGTATTGTTTGTTTTAAAAATCGATTTAGCTGTATGTTATTTATATGAAATTCGTGATCTGAAACCTGAAATCTGACATCGCGTCATCTTCGTCAGCCATAATGTACATCAATTTCTCATTTAGCCGACGTATCTCTTGAAAAATTTTATTACCAATGGAATCCTGTCCAAAAGTGGTCACCCTGTATTTCTTCGGTTTTTTCTAATTTTTACTTCACTTTGATGATGTAATTATCTTTAAAAATGAATTGATTAGAAAATGTTTTCAATGATTAGCAAAAGACAGACCTTCAGTGTTAGTTTCAGCAATGGTTTTCTAGATTGGTGTAGGAATAAAAATAACTTTTCTAAGAATTGATTAAGTTTATGTTAGCTACACATTGAAAATGGAGATATTTTGGTTATATCTCTAAAGTGTCACTAGAATATGAATGTAATCGAATACGCATAATTCGATATAAGTCTAACTATACTTATTCGATTCCTATTACGCCCAGTATATAAAATACTCGATCCTCGACGCGCAGTATATATGGAGACATCCAAAAAAAAACGTCATCAACTCTGGCTATGAACGAGAGAGATGGACATAGCGGCCATGTCTAAGCTTTTCGGTTATGTCAAACTTTTGATAAGTGACTGTCACAATTTGTAAAATAAACAATGGCTGTCATATGATGTGACAGTCTTGACAAGTAAATAAGGTTATAAATTCGATTAAGAATAGAAATACGTATTTTTTTTCTCGGCCAACTTTGATGACGTTTTTTTTTGGATGTCTCTATATAATACTGAGTGTGTCAGAATTATTTACCTATACAGGCTGTAACCCCTATTCTAGTAAAGATATCGGAGTCGGAGTGCAAAAGAAGCGACGTCAATTGTTTGTAGGAGGAGTGTTAGCTAGCATTAAAAATGCTAGCTAGCATTAAAAAATGCATCTCCCGGTAAAGCCGACCCCGCAGTACAACCCCAATTTGGTTTTTTTAAATGAGACTTCATATATTTTTTACCAAACGTATTCTTGTTCTTCTGGTACCGTGCTGGTAATTAAGCTTAGACGACAATTTCGAAGAGCCCTTTAAATTATTTAAAGGACGCTATCGATGGCCCTGCGGAAAAAGTCCAATGTCGCCAATCCAGTCCAGGTTTTGATATTTGGCAGCCATGTATTACTTCTTCGGCCAATTCCTACTTCTCCTTTTCCCCGCAATTCTTCCTTCCAGTATGATGAGATGAAGCACATATTTTGGTGTTCGCAATATATATCTACAGTATTATTATTAACTCCCTTGAGTAACTCAGTTTTCTATTTCAGATACTTTTATTAACATTTTGAAACCCCTCAATTACAAGTCTATAACATTCCAATCACAAATACACTTCTCTTCTAAGTAATGAATAAACTAAACATACTTAATCTTAATACATAAATTACAATACTTAATAACTGTCATTAGCTGTAGCTAATGTCACTTCACAATTGTCACATTGCTCCCCTCTCTAATATTTTTACATAGTTCAGACCGTACAGTTAAAACCGTTCGAACGTTATGAACGTTCGTCACATGTATATACCCATACATTTCTGGTTTTCATTCAGTTCAAATGCCATAAAGTGTCGAAAATGTCTTCTGTCAGTGACAGCGATTATCGCAGCCAAGAAAAAGAAAAGAGAAAGAGTCGTTGTTAAAACGGAGACATCTATCTCATACAAATCTTCTAACCACAAGTTCTGTGTCTTGCACTAGGCGATTTGTACAACTATTCCCGCATGGGAAAGCAAATATATTTGAAAATACTTCATATTTTAACACGACATCAAAATACATATGGAAATGGTGGTCAGCTCATTTAAGCTTTTTGTTTACTTGTTTGAGATTTTTCGGGCATTTTTAATATGTTTTTTGAGGTTAGCAAAAATGCAAGAGCCAATCGGATAAAACAAACATCGAATTTGTGTTCAGCGGGTCAAAATACTGGCAATATCTGCCTCCTAGCGTTCGGCTTTTATTTTTTTTTTGTGTGCCTGTGTGTACTAAACATTTTTAACTAAACAATATCTACTGCGTACGAAAGTCATTTAAAATATATCCGCTATTTGTGAACCGATTTTAAAAAGCTCTAGTGGAGAATAAGTTATAAAAAATGTACATATGAGGTGTCAATTGAAAAAAAAGGTGAGGTGACACTGCGGTCGCAGCATTTCTAAAGTTGACCAACACTCCTAGAGAAAACTAACTTCGCTTTTGTTGCACTTCGATATCGCTATTAATATAACAGTTATATCTCGTAAAATAATTTTGGAACACCTTGTATATGTAGTTCTCGGGGATATTCCACAACTGAATCTACGTTGAAATTGTTGTTAGTGAAGAAAAATAATTGTTTATAACATACTACATACATTTTATTCTTATTGGTTTTTGTGCTTAGATATACATTATTTTTTTAGGGAATTGAATTAGAAGGAGCTCTGTTAAAGAAAGTAAAAAGCATATTTTTAGCAATCAAAGTAATAAAGATTTTAAGATGGTTTAGTTTGATAACAGGGACGCTAATGATAGGTTATGGTACTAATCTATACTTCAAAAATAGGAAAAAAGTAAGAATAACGCCAACCCACCACTCTGCTATAATTTCTAAGGAACCTGAAACAAACAGGAGTTCAAATACAACTGTTCAAGTAAACAAGGAAGTAAACATAAACAAACATAGGCATGTTATGACTGGTCATGAATTTGACAGGTATTAGAGCAATTTAGTATTATGTGTTTTATTACAAAATATATATTTAACGATTTCATAAAATTGTTAATTAAAATGTAAAATGAGTTTTAATAAATTGCAAAATCATCTTTTTGCCTATTATACATAAGAGTCCAACAAAATGGAAGAATCTTGAAGTAGGACTGGTACAGTGCACCAAAAGTAACTCTGCCCTTGGCTGTTGAAATCGCAGTAGACAAAACCTGAAATTGTGTCCAGAACTCATTTATTTTGTCGTTGCACCCGTGAACGCTTCCAGACGTAAGTCTGGTATTCACCAGACTTACTAGTATTTAAGGGCGCTCACCCTTAATGTAACCGATTTTTGCAATGCATGCATGCGATTTTTTTATTATGCGTGCACACGACAGCGTCAAAAATAAACCTATTAATTTAAATACGTATTAGGGTGCAATGAGTTCACGATAAGTCAGGGTCAGGACCGAATTCAGCTAAGCAATACAAAGTTTAAGCAATTGAACTAGTAGATCAGTACTTATCGTTGTTGCCATTACTAAAAGACATATCCGATTTTCAGATAAATTTAAATACTGCAGAGAAGGAATAAAATTTAGCTGATAAATAATAATTATATTCAAATTAATTATTGTGTGTTATTGTAACCAATGGTAGTGTACCATCTAGCAATCAGTGTAATACACATACAGGTATGTGCCAATATAATATTATACATTATGTAATAAACTTGTCTGTGGACTTAATTTAAGATTCACAGTTTTGTCACTTTGGCCCATTTGTAACGGGAGCAACTATATTTAATGAAAATTATCGCTCAGCATCTACAATGGTGCAAATGGTGTTCGAAATAATTATGCGACGTTACATATTTTTGCCTATTCGTGATAAAATTAGGTAATGTTTGATAACTGGTATTTCTATTTAACAGAGCTATACAATAACACATTTGTTTAACTGCGACACATTTACCATCACTGTACGTCATTTTACCCTGTATATTGTTTAGATCAGTGGCGCATGGTGGAATTTGAAATTCTCGTATTTTCATAACGGAGCGTAGGAACACAGGAACACACACAGTATAATGTGGGTCCCATGCTTCCTTATAAATATACAAGCATTTAAAATTCCACCAGACGCCTGGTCCTGATGATCGTTTGAATTAATATGTCTACCTTCCATCCTCTTTCAAAGCATATTGCTTATTACTAGAGCTCGTAGGTTAATAATAGATTCCAGGTCCGGGCTTCACGCGACTGGAATATTGTCATATGTGTTACATTAATAAAGTACATCGTCAAGTCCTGTATAGGTATATGTATGTACATCCAGTGGCGGTTGGTGATATTTCAGTTAGCCATATCTTAAAAACGACGCATGGGACCCACTTCAATGTGTAGGTAATGACTATACACCTCTTACAGAAAGGATTTATAGTAAAAAAACCGTCAGCAAAGTTTGCGAAGAAAAATTTTCAAAAAAAACTGCAGCACACCCTGGGATCTCAGTAACGCTCTGTGGAATATTTGCAGTATTTTTTTTTTCATAATCTAGAAACAAATATAAGAAAAGGTTTTTCGATTTGTTACAATATTTTTTTTCAATAGTTATGGCCATTTATTTTTGGGAAACAAAATGTTCCTATAAAATTAAAATTAAAATGGCCATAACTTTTTGAGAAAAAAATATTTCAAGATTTCCGGAGTAATTGATTATCAAAGTCAACAATGACATTTTGCTTTGAACGGCGATAACTCAGCGAAAAATCATCGTACAGTTCTCAATGCAGGTTAAAGAGAACTAAATTATCTAAAAGACCATTATGATGAACATGTCGAAAAAATTTATTGAGGTCCGTGGACCATTTAAAAGACAAACAAAAATTTCAATTTTTTTTTTCGATAGTTTTCTTATGATTACTCAAAAACTGCTGATGCTAAAAAATTTGTTCACTTAGATTTTCCCCAAGTTACAGCTCTTTGAATATCACCTGAGAATTTGGGATTTTTTATATCCCTTAATATCTGCGCCTAATGTTACATACAAGCGATTTCGTATGATGCGTGCGCATGGAATCGTACGAATGAAAACAAACTTGTTTGTTTTTCATGGAATGTCGTACGAGTCTATCAAAGCACATCCAAACTTAACAATGGATATTACAATACAGAAAAACTTATTTTCTGTATTGAGTCAAAAAGGTCTTCACGGGATTAGAAATCTAAAGAATACAGCAATAGAATGATAATAAACAACTAAACATCTTTAAACGACAAAGCGTTTCTCCGCATACTTTTTATTTAGTTTATTTAGTCCACGCAAATGCTTTTATTTAGTTGTCCATGTTGTATCGTTCACCAGTTCATACTGTGTGTGTGTATTCAAAAACATTAACTGCACTTGTCACAGACGTCCCGAGACGTGACCTATTTCCCCACACCGAATCTTTCAACTCTTAGTCTACTATCAAAAAGTGAAAATTTTCCGTACATATATATCGAATGTCGATGGCAATATTCTGGAATACTAAAAAACATTTTAGTTGTTTATTTAATTACTTCCACATTCACATAGTCCTGTAGTGGGGTACTCTAAGTAGAAGGCTATAGCGGCAAAAAATCTTCAGGGAAGACTTTTACTTCACGGATTTTTTTCCAAAAATGGCTGCCTTCGGGCAGATCTTGGAAATGACTTGCAAAATATTTGCGAACTTTCAACATGAATTTTTTTTTCATGATCACCGAGTAAATACAGTCTTTTTATACTTGTGATTTTCTCGACATTTTGAGATCTGTAAAAGTTATTGTAATTTGAATTTTTATTTCATCCCAACATTTCGTCTGTGTGATTTTACAATAGTTGTAACTTTAAGCAAAGTAAGAATTTTATTAAAATCACAAGTATAAAAAAATACTTTGTATTACTCGGTGATTATGAAAAAAAATATTTCGCAAATATTTTGCAAGCCGTTTCCAAGATCTTCCCGGAGGCAACCATTTTTGGAAAACAATTTTTGCAAATTTTCCCTGATTTTGTTTTGCCATTATAGCCTTCTCAGTCCATCTGCATACACATTCTAGTAATCACCCCCTAAAATATGGTGTGGGTCCCATGACTCCTTACGGAAATACGAGCATGTCAAATTGCACCGACCGCCACTGCTAATTGGTCAGGGAAATCAAAAAGGAACTTGGTTCACATCAACAAGTTGAAGGAAGAGGGATGACAAGAAGGTGATATTTGTCCTTTTGTCTTGTTGGGACAAAAGGGACAAGTAGTTAAGGAATCAAAGGAGGACAAACAAATGGAGGTCAAGGAGGTCAATGGGGTCCAAAGGAAGTATGTCAACGATGATAAATAAGCGTACTGAGGTTTAAGAGGACAAGGAGGACAAAAGGAAGTCAAAGTAAAGGACATAAATATAAACTGGTTTTCATCAAGAAGTGCAAGGAGGATGAAGTATTAAATGACAAGAAGGTGAAATTAGTTAATGAGGAAAAGGATAAATGGTTGTTAGTTGGCGTAGATCGCTACGGAATTAACCCTGGCGTTACTTGGCGATGCAACGGACATATTGAAAATATTTTCTCCTGAAGAGCAGGTTAACGGTGCATCAACTTTCCCGACACCTAGAAATGCGTCTCATCTCGAACATATTAGTTAGCACTATTGGTAAATTTGTTGTTATAAGAAATACGATTTCAGTTAAATTAATTAAGAATTGTAGTTTTTTGTATTGAATTTTATGGTAATTACAAAAAAACAATTGAACGACTTTGTCACGTTCGCTGTAACATACTTGTACTTTTTTAAATGGGGCACTATTCATTATTTATTTGAATTGTACATTAAATTCCAGACAAATATGAAATACAACATGGAAATTAAATATTTAGTTGCATTGGTTCGTGTGTGGTATCTGTCAGTATGTAGGGCATGTAATGAACAAAATTCGATACAAAGAACACATTTTACATTTTTATGTTATTGTGATGCTGGTTCAAAGTAACCAACTGAACTGTGTCACGTGATATCGGCAGAAACATATTAATTCACAGCTCCACAAAAAAAATCGTTTGCAGGTGCTGACTATGTATACTATATGTTTTTTGGATCGCTGAAACCGAATCCGAAGTCCAAATTGCTCCATCAGATCCGGTTCTTTTCCTAACCTCAAAAAACAGGCCTAAAACTATGCAATTCGAGCTAATTATATAATTTGATAAAAACCCAGACGAAATCCCATAATCATATATTTCATCAATTCCATAACCATATAATCTCAAAACTCCATAACCTTGGGCCCCATAACCTCAAAAACTCAATAATCTTATGATTCTAAAACCCCATAACTCAGTAAAAAAGAGACTTATACGCGCTTAAACAGTGTAAATCGATATTTTTGAAACGGATTTGCCCTTCAATCCCAGTACCACTTAACCTCAAAACCGCGTGATCCTAAAACCTCATAACGTCAAAAATCCCATAACCTTGTGATTGAAAAACCTTATAAACCAGTAAAAAAAGAGACTTATACGCGTTCAAGCAGTGTAAATCAATATGTTTGAAACGGGTGTGCGCTTCAACGTCACTACCACTCAACCTCAAAATCACGTGATCCTAAAACTTCACAATCTTGAAAACTTCATAATCTTATACGGTTCTAAATCTGATTGAGTTTTAACACAAGAGTAGTGTAAAATATGGAATGATACTACAACATTTGTGTACAATCAATACAAATTGTTTGTAATGTGCTATCTTTCGCGAGGTAAAATTTACACAAATTTTGTGTATTTTTAATATGTGTCTTTTCAAATCAAATTACAAAAAATATAAAGTTTTGAACTTTATATAATCAAATAACTCCGCAGATTACAAGTCAGAAGGATCACTTGCATCAGTCTGAAAAAAAAAACAAATTTTCTCGTGTGTTTGCAATCCAGGGCATCTCCACGTACGTTATCATAAACGATCAAAGACCGATGAATACAATTTAATATCACTTTTTTTCTATTTCCATTCTTATTTTTATCTATTCATTTTACTTTTTTTAATCGTGAGAGGCGAAGGGACCTCACGTAAATAAAGCACCCCGAAGGGAACAGAAGCCTGTTACGTCCACGATGTTGTTCCTGGGTCCGGCAAAATGTAGATTTTGTGGCGAAAATACGTGGATCATTGTTGGCCACATGATTATTCGATTATATTGTTATGAGGTTATAAGAGAGGTTAAAGCGTAAGAGAGGTTAAAGGGCACACCCGTTTCAAACATTGATTTGCACTGCTTGAATGCGTATAAGTCTCTTTTTTACTGGTTTATAAGGTTTTTCAATCACAAGGTTATGGGATTTTTGAGGTTATGAGGTTTTAGGATCACGCGGTTTTGAGATTAAGGGGGCTTTCCCGCTTTTTTCGCTGGGAAAAAAAAGGTTTTTTTTGGGAATTTTTTTTGAAGAAAGTATAAAACGGATTGAGACAATTTTTTTCAATTAAGAGATACAGGTATGTAGGTTACTTTTAATTTTTCATTTATTTTTTAAACCAAAATGGCGGCCGTCGATCCTTGTTCCAAAGCAGCTACTTCAGGCGGACATGTCTCATGTTAATGAGAATTTTCTACGACGCTATTTATCTGAAATCAAAAAATGATACATTTTTATAAAATATAGGGTTGTTGTTAGTGTTTATCATAGGAGTTTTTTGAAATTCAAATTTTACGCGATTTGGTGCACCTTTGAAAAAAAAGTTCGATTTTCACCTTAAATTTCTACCTTTAAATTGTTACTAAAAATCGAATTTTTGCAATATCAAAAAAAATCCTATGTTGATCAATAATCATTTGTGAACATTTTAAAGGAAAAATCATTAAAATCGGTTAATTAGTGTCAGAGAAAAATATCATTCCAGTTTCAAAAACGTTGTTTTGAGAAAAATGCGTTTGAAGTTTTTTTTACGTTTTTTTTTTTTTCGTATAATTATGAAATTTTTTTACTTACAGTTTGCCATAAATTCGGGGCTCGTACAGGACACCCTCCTAGACCTCATTTTGGCTTCACGTCAGATAGCGTCACGCATTTTTTCCACTGAATCCGTATTTCGCCGAATACGGATAATAAGTAACAGACCGTAATAAGTTTATTTATTACGCCTATTACCTTGATGGTCAGTTTTCCTGTATATCTTCCCCCGAGTCCCTTGCTTGCTTTCTTCGCATTACGGAGCCTGGTTCCCATGCGTTTTTCTCCAAGTTACCAACGCATTCCTTTTTCATTACTTTCGGATCGTTGTTGTACGGGTCCAAATCCAAAATCGCCTTGAAGGTCTTACAGTCCCCGTCGCCAATATACTGAGCACATTTTACATTATGCATTTCTGATGATCGTTGAAATACTTCCTTTACACTGTCTGTTAGGGTTCCATGGAGACGGTCCACGTCAAGGATTTTTTGTTATAAACAAGTTGACAATTTAAGAAATGTAATAGCCGCATGTCGCTAATCTGTGGTCTTTTATAAGTCTATCTGTAATAGTTGCAGTAATAAAAAAGTATATAAAAACCTGATGTCAAATCACTAAAACAACAATCATTAACATTTTTGGTAGCAGAGCGTGGTTACTTCGGTGAAAATCAAGGAAATCGCCATCACCTGTCCAACACGACGTTCGTTGCAGTCCTGGCAGCCGTTGGCGTTTGAAAGTTCGTAACGAGCCAGTTGCCCAGTGGAAATTGAAGATTAGGACGACGTCGAAGACTAAGAAATTGGACGGCAGTGGGTGGTAGACGAGAGAGCAAACGTGAATCCAGGTTTTTTATATATTTCATTACAATCTTTTCACTTTTAAAATTGCTTCAACTTCGGTTTTGATTCACTAATCATAATGGCAGATTTAGCAACGGCAATTATAAAGAGAGGTTCGGTAAAAAGTAAACTCACTAACTTCTCTAAGTTTGTAAAAAAGGTACAGGACAAAGATTCGAAAGAATCGGTAGTCGAAACAGATTTAATACAACTCAAAGAAAGATTAAAAACTCTAGAACACGTAAAATACGAATTTGATGAAATTCAAGGTCAAATAGAAATGTTCGCGGATAATGCCGACTTAGAAAGCCAGTATGCTGTACGTTCTGAATTCGAGGATGAATATTTTGCTCAGATAACTTTAGCAAAAAAAATCATACATGATAACGACGATAATAGTTCAAATGCCAGTTCATCTCATAATACTCGTAAACGAGTTGATAGTAAAAAGTCAAACACTTTGCCAGAAAACTTTGGTTCAGGTGAACCAAATCAAGATTTAACAATCGTACAAGGTGGTCGCGAAAGCAAGTCAAACAATTTGTCAGAAAATCAAAATATAAGTCACATTAAGTTGCCGACTATAAACTTACCTAAGTTTAGTGGAGTTTACCAAAACTGGTTAGAGTTTCGAGATACGTTTCGCTCAATAATTCATGACAATAACTCGATAAGTAGCGTTCAAAAGTTTCACTACCTAAGGGCTTCTTTGGAGTCAGACGCATCTTTAATTATAAAATCACTAGAAATTTCTTCAGCAAATTACGAGGTGGCATGGAATGCATTATTAGAGCGTTATGATAACAATAAATTGCTTATTCATAATCATATTAAAGCCTTGTTTAACGGCGAATCTATACATAGAGAAAATGCAAGCGGGTTAAGAAAATTAATAGACGATTTTTCAAAAAATTTAAGGGCACTAGAGCAGTTAAAGCAGCCAGTAAAAGAGTGGGATGCATTGCTTGTCTATATAATCTCAACAAAATTGGATAATGTCACTTTACGCGAGTGGGAAAATGCAAAGGCAGATTTGGAAAGTCCAAAGTTTAATGATATTAAACATTTTCTAAATTCTAGGGCCGATATGCTTGAAATGGTTGCTCAAAGTTCACTCGAAAAACCCAGAGGTTATAATGGTTCAACAACTAGGGGTTTTCTAACTACGGAGCCGGTTGAGGTACGATGCGTTATATGCGGAGGTTCACACTATGCGCACACTTGCAAGGATATTTTAAAATTAACACCAATGGAACGCGAAAAGAAGGTACGAATCTTGCATTTGTGTATTAATTGTTTGAAAAAGGGACACCACAGCAAAGTGTGTCGCCGCGGAACATGTAACAAGTGTAACGAAAAACATCATACGTTGTTGCACAGCGAACCGTGTAAGTCAAATGATTCGATTCATAATAGAAACGATACTGCCGAAAAGGCCTCTGAGGCTACTACAACTTTAGGGAAAAGTTCAGTTACACTATCCGCCTGCGGATCGGTGGACTACGTGTTTTTATCAACCGCCTATGTTCAAGTGACAGCGCCTGATGGCAGCGCTCAAATAATACGTGCTTTGTTGGATTGTGGAGCTCAGTCGAGTTTCGTAACCAAAGGTTTAATTAAATTACTAAAAGTAAATACTATTTCTGTCGATATTACGGTTAGGGGTTTAAGCAATGTACCATCAAACATTTTTTCGAAGTGTGAAATGAACGTCCAATCGTTATACAATAATTATTCGTTAAACCAATGGTTCTTTGTTATTGACACAATTGCTGGAAACATACCGGCTGTTAATGTGGATGTTTCAAAACTTGCCATTCCAGATCATATAAATTTAGCGGATCCCACGTTCTTTAAGCCCAATAAAATAGACATGTTGATAGGCTCTGATAGGATGTTTTGGGGTCTGTTGTGCGTAGGTCAAATCCCATTAGGTCCGAATAATCCGGTGCTGCAGAAAACTAAATTTGGTTGGATAATTTCTGGTCCGATAGATTTAAAATGTAGTTCAATTATCTGTAATTTTGCTCAAAGTTTTCATAATGAACCAATGTCAAATCACTAAAACAACAATCATTAACACTGTCCACCTCCATTTTCCCTGCGTGACTCTTTTCAAGTGCCGGGATCCTCGTCACTAATCCGGCTGTAACTCGAAATCTAATTCACGGATCACTTTAAAATTTCAGGACAATAAATTTAAATGTATAACGCATCGATTTCAGTAAAAAAAAAAAAAATTTTTTGAAACCGGGAAAGCCCCTTAAGTGGTATTGGGATTGAAGGGAAAATCCGTTTCAAACATATCGATTTACTGCTTAAGCGCGTATAAGTCTCTTTTTTACTGAGTTATGGGGTTTTAGAATCATATGGTTATTGGGTTTTTGAGGTTATGGAGCCTAAGGTTATGGAATTTTGAGATTATATGGTTATGGATTATATGGATGAAATATATGATTATGGGATTTCGTTTGGGTTTTTATCAAATTATATAATTTTTAGCTTGAATTTCATGGTTGGCCTGTCTTTTGAGGTTAGGAAATGAACCGGATCTGATGGAGCAATTTAGACTTCGGATTCGGTTTCAGCAACCCAAAAAACATGTAGTATATGGGGCATTTCACGCCAACTAAGTGAGGTCAAAAAAAATTGTGTTTGAAACATATCAGAATCGATAGTACTTGCTAAGAAACTTAATTCAGCTTCAACATTTAACTTCCTTAAAATGTTAGATTTTTTTGAGGGATGAGAAAACACAAATTTTCGTAAGTCGAAAATGAATGTGACGAATTTTTGTCAAGAGCCACCGTTATCAAGAAAAAAATCATAAAGTTGAAATGTCGGTAATACCTTATTTACTATTAAAGGTTTAAATTATTCTTTTTAACTGGGTTTAAGATCTTTTTTTAAAACAATTAATCGACATCTCTTACGTTCTTAGAATCGCTGATTACAAATCTGACATTAGATTTTCAAAAGATAAGGTGGTGGATCCAATGTAACGATCATCTTTCAAAAATTGCTAAATTTTGAAATTTAAAAATATGTATATTAAGTTCTCACATAATATAGTTTTCTTTGTTTGTTTCTTAATCTAATATTTTTAACAAAAATATTAAATACAGACTAGTATAAACATATACTTATCTAGGCTAGTTATCTATACGTAGAGAATTTAACAATACGTAATTCTTCATGTAAATAAACTAGCCGTTGAAGGTGACTAACTTGTATGCCCGAACGCGTGGAAAAATTAAATAAAAGATTCGAGTGCAGTAAAAGAATAAAAAACTCACAGCAAATTCATTGTTTAATTGCTTTAAATGATGGTTGCATAAGAGCAAAAGCTTACTCCGATTCCAGCTCATACATAAACTATAAATTGTTTAAATTTATATAAATTATATTATACGTTAACTTTTTTTATGTATTTCATATTTATAGTAGTTAATAAAAATCTTAAACCTATTTAAAAAGAATAATTTACACCTTTAATAGTAAATACGGTATTACCAATTTTTTCTTGATAAAAAAAGGTTTTTTAACCAAGGTTTTTGGCTCTTGACAAAAATTCGTCTCATCAATTTTCGACTTAAAATTTCCTGTAGAATACGATGGTATTTTTTAAATTTCAAAATTTATCCATTTTTTTAAAAGTTGACTGCCATACTGGATCCGCCATTTTGTTTCTTGAAAATCTGACGTTAGATTCGTAACCAGCGACCACAAAAACCTTGGAATATATTATTCACTTGCCATTTACTATCTCACAGGATGAGAAAATACGCTAAAACGACGTTTTTTTCACCTTTTGGGCCGTTTTTTGGGCCAATTCCTGGTCGACGCCCATTATGAATTAAAAATTCATCGAAAATACAAAAACAAATAAAGAAATTAAATAAAAAAAATTGAAAAAAATATCGTGTCATAGTTTTCGAAATTTCAAGTTTAAACTTTCAATCCTCAAAATAATAATAATAATAATAATAATATAATATTTTATTTTTTCCTTTTTGATACACTCCTCTGTATCCACTGTATATAGGATACGTCATACAAAAACAACATAGATAAAATAGTATACAATGGTATAAGAATATAAATTATATCAAGTACATAAAATATATCACATATAATTTAGTCCACATTTGTTTTATTATTATAGCATATATAAAATAGTAAACAATTGTATAGAAATAGTAATAACATAGGGTACATAGAATATAATATCACAGTTAATTTAGTTTACATTATTTATTTTATTGTCATAAAATTCAGTTAATGTGTAAAATCCGTTCTTACATAAATATTTCTTTAACTCACTTTTAAATATGTTATATGTTGTGGCTTTTTTTATATTGACAGGTAACTGGTTAAACAGATCGCCCCCAGCATATTTTGGGGATTTTTTGTATTGAACATAATTGAATTTTGTCAGATGAATGTGTTCGTTTCGTCAACAAGACGTTAAGTATGCATGTACTTCATTATTTTTTGTGAAGTTTCCCATCTTTTGAAATACATGGCACAGTAGCTTGTATATATATATATATATATATATATATATATAGAGAGGTTAGATTATATTGTTGTAAACACAAAATAGGTTTTATTTAATTTTTTACAAATACAATCTACTTGTTCGCTAAAGTTTAGTTTGTAATCTATTTGTGTTCCTAGAAATTTAGTTGAATTACTTGATTTTAAGACTATATTATTAATATTACATTGTAGGTTACTAGGTTGACTGTAGTTTGGTTTGAATTCCATTATTACTATTTTATTTGTATTATTAATTAAATTGTTTTTATACACCATTCTTCGAAACTACATATTTAGAGCCGAAGAAATTTTTTCTGTGAGTTCAGAATAGGATTTTGCTGTTACAACAATAGTTGTATCATCTGCATACATAAATACCCTGCCATCCTGTATATAGGATGGCAGGTCGTTTATGTAGAGTAGGAACAGGAGAGGACCAAGAACTCCCCCTTGAGGGGTTCCTAGCTCTGTTTCGTAGCTATCTGAGATATCGGAATTAATTTTAACTAAGTGATCGGCCAGACATATATGAAATTATCCATTTCCATCCATCCATCCATCCATCAATTGGTTTATAGAACCTCTAATACCCATTTTTTCAATTTTTGCCGATAAAAATTTTGGATTTATGGTTTCAAACGCCCTCGAAAAGTCAAAGAATATTCCGACGACATAGTTTCTTTTATCGATGTTTTCATGGATATATTGTACTAGATCTATAGAAGCAGTTTCGATGGAATAATTTTGCCTAAACCCATGTTGACAGGATGTGAGTAGATTATTTAGATTTAGATACTCGATAATATTGTCATAAAATGCTTTTTTCTATAACTTATGAGAAGCTACTTATATATAATAAGGGTGAAAACTACCCCCAATAATTTTGAAAATATTTTTATTGTATTCTACGCAAAAAAAAACTCATCGAAAACCATTGCATTTTTTTTAATGTTTTTCATTTGTTTACCGAGAACAATTGAAAGTTTAGAGTCGAAGCGAAAATTTGTATTTTCAATTCCTCTTTTCCATTCCTTTCCTTGTGGGTCAAAAAATCTAAAATTTTAGGGAAGTTAGTTTTTTAATAAATACTATCGATTCTGATATGTTTCTAACATTTTTTTTTCTCACTTGGTTGGCGTGAAATGCCCCATATATAGTCAGACCTCTGCAAACCAAAATTGTTTTTTGTGGAGCTGTGTTATTATTAATTTGATATTTTCGTTCTGTTTCCTTAAAATCGGATTTTATTGCACAAAAACATATATTGACAAGGCATTCACTGACATTGATATGGCAGTTTGCCACAACGATGACAAAACGGCAAAAGATAAGTTCATTCTGTAATTGGAATTGGAAAGTTAGTTGTTATAAGAATAATAAATAAAAACAACGAAACTGTACAAATAATATATTTACAAATTACTTTTTCTTTACATTTTCAATCTAATTTGATATTTTTTCTACATCTACTAACGGCAATGCTACTAGTTGCAAAATAATGTACAAACAGTTTCAAGCACAATTTAATAACAATGAAGAACAATACAACAAATAACAGTAGAGCAAATATTACGTCTACCAAGTAATATTGGAAAACGCCCATGTGACGTGAAGGTGACTGAAGATGTTTAGCACCTCTATGTCGCAAAACGTACTCCGTCCAAAATATAGCACGTTCTAAAGGCGTTTCCAATTGATCCATTAGCAAATATTGACGCTTCTTAACTTCTTCCCTATACTTGGGATCGTATATAACTTTTTGGATCGCCCATAATAGCTTCTCTGCGGTTAAAGTAGACAAATCCAATTTCAGGGCGTAACCGTCGTTTTCTGCTTTGGCAGCGTTGGAATCGTGATCGCAAAATACTGGCAGAGAAACTATGGGTACCCCATGGTAAACTGTTTCAAACATGCTTAGCAGACCTCCGTGTGTTACGAACGCTCGTAATTTTGGATGCCCTAAAACATTATCAGTTGCGGTTGAAACTATATTAATAATAATAGTAATCTTTATTTGTACGGCGAAAAATATAAGTAAGTATACAGTTATTTTTAACATATAGTACAATTACTCATATAATATGTCTTATTATAATGTTAATAACCGTACTCCTATTTACATTATGTAGATCTTTAATCAGGTAATGAAACTTTCTCTTCTGATTATTCTATCAGTTTATTACGTTCTGTGTATAACTGTTGTATATTCTTACTTTGTTTATAGTTTTCGCTCTTTATCTGTCGTCTGCGTATCTCACAGTTGAAGTAAATTTGGTCAAGCGATACCACTCAAACCAATATATAAACCATAAACACCAATATGTCACAAACGAAAATATGTCACGTCAGATGATTATTAAAAAATGTAGTCGTATATTTTGTATGTTATATTATTGTTCAGCATTTAACGGTTAACATTCAACTGGCGTTTGTTATGTTCATTATTTTTTGCAATAATTTGCAATCTTACAAGTAATAGCTCAGTAACAGTAGCATTTCACTTCAACATTCAAATTCAGCTGGATTTTTGTATACACCTTGGTTTTAACTTAGAAATAGTATACTAGAAATACTTAATAAGTCCTAATTGATCTCGTTATGTAAATTAAAACAAAGGTGTATACAAAAATCCAGTTTTATAGTTTCCGAGGTGAAACACGTTTTCCATCTGATGTTACTCTACTGAACTGTAATACAAATTCTGTCCATTATGTTCATCTTACCAAGGGTATCGAAGAAAATTCTAAATATAATTGTAAAAACCGCTGACTAAGGAATCACCACTTCCACATCCATTGTTTTCACTTTGACCTTATTGACTTCAAGGATCCTCCCATAACCCAATGATTCCAAGGCCCCAATGATTCCATTGATCCCATGACCCCAACAATCATATGGTCCCAATCATCCCATGACTCGAATAATCCCACTAACCCCATTGACCCTAACAATTCCATCCAGTGGAAGTAAAATCAAAGTAGAGACAAAATAATGTGAAATTTGAATTGTGTTATCGTAAAAAACAATAAAACAACACGCCGCCGCACGATTTTTTTTTATTTCACATTAAGATATAAACTCTTCTCTCCCCCTAACATTACCTACAACAAATTATATCTTCAGCCTAATAAAAATAAATTCATGATTTTGCTTCGCTATTAACCAAATCAATCATTTATATGTTTTTTTTTTCCAATTTTTATTTCCCATATTTTATTCTAATTATCCTTCCCTACCCCTGTGGCGGATGAGGATAAGAAAAATGTAAAACTTTTTTAGAAATATCATCATTATGTAGATATTAAAAATTTATATTAAAAATGTATTAGGTATAATTTCTTTGACCTATTTTGCAAAGTTATCCCCTTCAACCCGGTCAATCCCCCATTTTATTACACTAAAAGTACTCTACTTATACTAAAACTACTCTACAATTGCAGATTATGTTATGTTGTACATTTGTCTCAATTTTAAAATCTTGCATCGTTTACGAATTATCTATAGCCAGCGAAAAAGTGTATTGCCCCCATTATCCCATTCCCCAAACCAATTAAAACTTTAAAAAGTGAGCAATTTTATTTACCTAGAATATCTTGCTGTGGTAGCCACCTTCCCAGTTTGACATTACTGGGCAGGTCCGGCATGTCATCTTCCGATTCATATTTCCACAACACCCTCTGTGGTAACTTTCTGAAAACTACCATAAGCATTCTCCTTAGATAATTTGGCATGTTTGCTGCTTTAACGGAAGAGCCCATACTGAAATAAATAAATCCGGCGTCTCCTGAACCACTGATGAAATTCTCAAGATCCTGAAATACATATATGTATATATAGAGAGATTCTGGTACGGTTTAGTCTACTAATACAGTTTAGTCTACTACTCACCAATATGCAGTGTCCCGGATCGACGACCAATAGGTGAAAAAAATATAAAAAAAGAAATTGAAATTGCATGTTTTTGAGTTCAGACCTACTTCAATAGAAACTGGTTTGTCCCCTAATATCAGTTTCGAAACATCATGATTGTATTGAAAATTTACAAATAATTGGATGCATTCAGGGACGCTCAGCGGCTGAGTAGCTAATTTAGCTACTTCCCTAAATGGACGTGGCTGACACTTTTTTGATCTCAGCGGCTGACCAATTTACTAAGCCTAAAATATTATAGTTGAGATGCTGACTAAACAATAATTCTATCATGATTATCTCTGTCGTTTTATCTGTGCTGTGAGCAACTGACTTTTAACCTACTTTTAAACAAAAGTTATAGAAAAGAAAATATTGCTTGTTTTTAAACAAAAGTTATGGAAAAGAAAACGAACCTTTGTCCTTTAAGTGTCTTTAAGCACAAAACACGGCAGGGAATTATGAATCCATGATTCATGAAAGTTATCTATGCCATAGAACATATTATGTTTTCTAGATCTTTGCGAAACTCATACAAACGATTCAGGGAGTTTTAAGCCGCTGACTGTCAGAAAAGGCTAACTACTAACAGATAGCGGTCAGTGGCTGAGCGTCGCTGAATGCGCCCATTCGTTCTTCCCACCAGTAAATTACGTTTTCTGACCAAACTTGGTGGATAATTTGTTTTTTGGGTCGCTGAATCCGAATCCGAAGCCCGTTTTGCCCCATCACGTCACATTTTTTTAATCCTCAATAATCTGCGGAAAAATGGCAAAAAATTACAAAAAGTACTCTAGAGCCCAATCAAACCTCATAATCCAATACTTCAATAACTCAAACCAAAGTTGTGCAGTAATCCAGAACGGGTATTTTCCACTTCATAAATGGTCCAAAAATGGAAGATTTCTACCAGGGCAAACTGCAGGCCAGACTCATAATAACCCAATAACCAAATAGTCCCATTTTATAAGTTACGAAATGTCGCACGGGAGACAGACACCCCGAATCTCAGACTCATCCATGCCTGGAATTAGGTAGCTGAGCCAACGCAAAGGCCAGAACCCCATTAACCCACAACAATACTACGACATTATAGTGCTTGATTCTTGTGAATGCCTTTGCCTCTTAAGCTTCGGAGTTCTCGATTAACATCAGTTCTTTATTTTCTCACAGCTCGAAATACTTCGTTCGAACTTTAGCTTGTTTAACGTGGGCCATACGAAATTTAAGTTTTAAATCCTAACTACCCCGAAATCCATCGGGTCAGTCCTAAAATTTAACTGTAAATAATACTTACGAGCACCAATATTTATGCAAAATTTAATCTCAATTTGATCATTACGACGCGAGTTATAATGCGTTAAATCTGCATACGTATGAACGTACATACATATACATACATACGTACATACATACGTACGTACATACATATGTACATAGTGCGTGTAATATGGCTAGTATTTACTAAACCTTCTAGCTAATTCAGAACTCGTGAGAGGCTAAAGTTCGAACGAAATACTTCGAGCTGTGAGAAAATAAAGAACTCACGTTAATCGAGAACTCCGAAACTTAAGAGGCAAAGGGATTCACAAGAATCAATCACTATAATGTCGTAGTGTTATTGTGGGTTAATGGGGTTCAGGTCTTTGCTTTGGCTCAGCTACCTAATTCCAGGCATGTATAAGTCTAAGATTCGGGGTGTCTGCCTCCCGTGTGGCATTTCGAAGTTATTAACTTATAAAATGGGACCATAGGGTTATTGGGTTATTAGGAGTCTGGCCTGCAGTTTTCCCTGATGAAAATCCTCCATTTTTCGACCATTTATGTAGCGATTTTCGACCATTTTTGGCTAAAATATCCGTTTCGGATTACTGCACAACTTCGGTTTGAGGTTATATGGTTAATTGAGGTCTTTGGGGCTTATTGATTGTGAGGGCTATGGGATTAGAGGTATAAAGTTATTGAAGTATTGGGTTATGAGGTTTGATTGGGTTCTAGAGTATTTTTTGTAATTTTTTGCCAATTTGCCGAAGCTTATTGAGGATAAAAAAATTGTGACGTGATAGGCAAAACGGGCAAAATGGGCTTCGGATTCCACCAAGTTTGGTCAGAGGTACATTTCACTTTTTTTTTTTGGTGCTGTGTAATTAATACTGTTAATAAAAATTGTGCAGTCAATGCAGCGATTCAGAATGATAAGTTTGCAAAATTTCAACACACGGATTACTGTCATTTTTCTATCGTATATTTTGATGTATCATAAGAATTAACAAAACATTCTAAACAAATATTGATTATTTTAAAATTAACATCGCTAAATGTCAAAAAATATAATTTTCTTATATCCATAGCTCATTACACTATAGTATCCGTCAATTAATCATAAACTTGATATTTTCGACGAAGCACGTCTTGTTCATTTTAGTACTTTAAAAAGTAAATTAAATGTATACCTACCTAATAGTAAATAGACATATAAAATTTTAAGATCGGTTTATTTTCATTCACCTATTAGATATTCAGATAATTTGTATGAAATTAGGATATCCAAAACACAAACCAAAACTTATTTCGACGGAAATATCAAGATTATGTTTATAATTAATGTATAGTGTGCTATGGATATAAGAGAATGAGAGAGACCATTTGTTGGTGATGTTATTTTTAAAATATTCAATATTTGTTTCGAATGTTTTGTTAATTCTTATAATATATCAAAGTAAACCGATGTTGTTGAAATTTTGCATATTTCTATAATTTATCGCTTTCATAAATTTTTATTACTAACATGTTCTTGTAACTTTGACAGAAAAACATTTTCCCAATGGAACACATAAATTCTTTGTAAATTTCTACAGATACTTGATTTTTCGAAAGTAAAATTATGGCACAAATTATTTTTTATTGAAGCAAAGCTGAATCTCAAAAGATGACATTTCAACTCAAAAATATATATTTATACATTTTCACTATTGATGCATCGATCTTGAGACACACTTTATATATCGGTACTAGGATGACTAGAATATTTAAAGTTAAGATAATATTTAAAATAAGAATAACAATTAACAATTAAAAGAATGGCTTTTATTTTCATTATTAATAAATAGACGAATAGAATATAATATTTCGTATTTTGCTTTTTCCAAATATCCCATCTCAAACTATAATAAATTTTAAAGCAACAATTATACTCCTTTAGACCCTTGAGAATAACACATGAGTATTTGTAATAAACTTCAAAATGCAGTCTAATATGGTTATTTGTTTATTCATGGTAATTTATAGCTCGGCAGTTCTAATATAGAGACATCCAAAAAAAAACGTCATCAAAGTTGGCCAAGAAAAAAAGACGTATTTCTATTCTTATTCGAATTTATAACCTTATTTACTTGTCAAAACTGTCGCATCATATGACAGCTTTTGTTTATTTTACAAATTGTGACAGTCACTTGTCAAAAGTTCGACATAACCGAAAGCTTAGACATGACTCCTATTTCTATCTCTCTCGTTCATAGCCAGAGTTGATGACGTTTTTTTTTTTGGATGTCTCCATATAATTATTAAAATTTAAATTGAAACAATTTTCAAATTTTTGAATAAAATGAGAATAACACGAACATTTTTGATATCATGGGAAACAGTTCTTTCATTATAATCAAATTTATTAAAATATATATCATTTTTTAACTTTTCAAAGTTCAATTGTTAATTTCGACAATCTTGTTAGATGATGGTTATAAAGTTGTTTTTCTATTTCGCGTAATAAACCCTGTAAGTAGGTGTCAGAACATAAATGAAAACCCTGTTCAATAATTATTTTGAAAAATTGGTGTTGTTTTATGACTTTTCGATGTTCAATTGTTAATTTTGATTATACTAAAGAATATTGGTGGAATACAACTACACGTGTGTAAATAAGTCGAATGTATTTCAAGCGAATTAGCTGTGAAAAAGTGCGAATTTATAGTTAAATTTTATATCAGAAGACGAAGAAAAAATCGTGGATTCTAGTGCATAAACTACTATTCTCATTTTCGTAAACCTAAGTGCAGAAATTACATTATTAAGTCAATACGTAGATAAAACCTGTAAAAAGTGGTAGCAAACGTGATAACTTTTTCGTCGATAACAAGGCATTTATTAATTTAAGTGTACAGGGTAGGACCTACTCTGCGGACATCACAATAAAATAGACAATTAAAATGACAAATAACTGTTTTAAGTGTAGGAAGAAAATTAATGACAATGAAGATAATTTGAAGTGTTCAGGACTGTGTTCAAATTACTTTCACATAAAGTGTATGAATATAACAAGTAGACAATTAGATATTATTGAAACCTGTAATGGAATGAAATGGTTTTGCGAAGGGTGTCTAAGTTATGTAGACCTCATTAACAAGATTTCATCTGATTTGGAAAGTTTAAAGACTTTTTTTCAAAGTGAAATTAAGGATCTAAAAGATATGTTTCGCACAAACACTGATAAAAGAAATGAAACCAAATTAGGATTGTCTAAAACCTATGCTGAAGCTGTCAGTGAAGAAGTAGTTATTATTAAACCAAAAACAAATCAAGAATGTAAGAAAACCAAAGAAGCTATTCAAAAAAAATATAAAACCAGGTAATCTAGAAGTGGGTATAGCAGAGATGAGGAATATAAAGGAAGGAGGAGTTGTTATAAAGTGTAAGACCAAAGAAGAAAAGGAGATAATTAAGAAAGCAGCAGAAAAGAAATTAAATAAGAATTACGAAATTAAAATTCCTAACCTAAAAAATCCTTGTGTTAAGATCGTGGATATTGAGGACGAATATGAACCAGATGATCTACTGAATTTAATAAAAAAAGCAGAATATATCAATTTTTCATGAAAACAGCGTGCTTCAAGTCAAGGTTATAAAAAAGATGAAGACCAAATTTATGGCTATCATTGAATGTGACCCTGATTCTTTTAAGAAAATTATGGATCAAAATGCTATCTTTATTGACTGGGCTAAATGTAGAGTTTTCGAGTATGTAAGTGTAGTTAGGTGTTTCAAATGCGGTGGCTTTGACCATCATGCTGACAACTGTAAAAATCCAAGAAAATGTTTAAATTGTACGGCAATAGATCATACAACAGAAAATTGTGTAAGTAATTCCCTCAAATGTCTAAATTGTATCGAGGTAAACCAAAAACTTAAAATTGACATTGATGTTAACCATTTCATTTATGCTTCAAACTGTCCCGTATATTTGAAAAAAATTGAAACTCAGAAGAAAAAGATTAAATATGTTTCATCCTCTTTTTTTAAGTCTAACAACCTAGATCATTACATTGCTTTACCAACTAATATATATAATAGGCAATCAACTTCTGGTATGTCAGAAAATAAATTGCAACATGGTTGTCAAAAAAATACATTTTGTTCTAGTAAATTTTGTCATTTTAATGCTAGATCTGTTGTAAACAAGTTTAATGATATAAAAATGTTTGTGGAACAGAATTCATTTTTAGCTGTTGGTATAAGTGAAACCTGGTTTTCGGATGATATTGAGAGTGATACATTTAGCATACCTAATTACATGTTAACAAGAAGTGATCGTAAATCCAGAGGTGGAGGAATTGCTCTATATATAAAATCTGTATATAATCTATCATTCTCAGTGTTAACCGTGCCGACTGAAGTGGTTTACGAAATTGAATATTTACTTGTTAAACTCAATGTTGCCGGTCAAATTTATGCAATTGGCGTTTTTTACAAATCGCCTAGTTGCCATTATTCTAATGTAGGTATATTAAGTGATGTTATTAATTACTTAGCTGAAAATAATATTTCTAATTTTGTTTTAATGGGCGACCTAAACATTAATATGTTAGATTATAATAACGCTGCAACTATTTACTTAAGCCGCTTATTGGATATTTATGATTGCAAACAACTAGTAGTTGACCCTACTAGAGTCACAGAAGAAAGCGAATCTTTAATAGACTTAATAATAACTAATTCTGACCTTGTCATTAATAATGTTGAAGTGTTAGATACTTGTTTCTCTGATCATAATGTTATTTATTGTGATATCGAATTAGCTAGGAACAAATGCACACCTATAGTTAAAGAATTTCGTAGCTACAAAAGTTTTGATATTAATGCCTTCAATGAAGATGCTGCTACTATTAATTGGAATCATATCTATAGTATTAACTCTTTAGAGGAAAAGGTTGATTTTTTCAATAAAAATTTAATAAACCTCTTTGACAGACACGCTCCATTGAAAAAATGTACTTTTAATTCCAGTAAGAAACGGGAACCGTGGTTTACAGATACATTAAAACAAATAAAAAAAATCAAGAACAAATTCTGGCTGAGATACAAAAAAACCAGAAATCACGCACATAGACAAATATACTGCGACATTCGTAATTATTATAACACCGTATGTAAGAACGAAAGAGTTGCATTTTATTCGTATAACATTAATATCAGTAAGAATAACTCTAAACAGCTATGGTCCAATTTAAAAGGATGGGGTATTGTAAAAGACAACGTTTCTGAAAATTTGCCTGATGAAATTTGTAACGCCAGCGATATTAATAATTACTTCATAGATTCGATACCTAAATTAAACTCTGAAGAAAAACATAATCAAACATATTATAGGTCTAGATATAAAGACGATCTGCTATTTCTTTATAGTCCAGTAACTATCGCAAAAATTGAGGATATAGTAAGAAGGCAAAAACCACAAACCATGGGACCAGATGGCATTTCTGCTAGAATGTTGCAATTTTCGTTACAATGGGTAGCTCCACCTTTAACACACATAATTAATGTATCCTTTGAAATTGGGCAGGTACCTCATCAGTGGAAGATATCCTGTATTAAGCCTATCCCCAAAATTAAGAATCCTAAGTTACATAAAGATCTGCGCCCTATAAGTCTACTTCCTGTTCCTCTTAAAATCGCTGAATCTGCAATGTATGAACAGGTTTTTCAATATGTTACTGAGAATTCAATAATCCCTCCTTATCAGTCCGGATTTCGTAAGAGCTTTAGTACTACTACTTTATTATCTAACGTAGCAGATGACATTTTGAGAGCTATTGATAATACGCAGGTTGTGTCTCTAACTTTATTAGATATGACGAAAGCTTTCGATTCTTTGGATATTAATTGTTTAATAGCTAAATTATACCATTATGGTATTTCTGAAAATACATTTCGCTGGTTTCAAAGCTACCTTTCCGGTAGAAAACAATTTACTAGAGTTAATACGGATTCTTCAATACAGGTATCAAAAAGTAAATTAGTAAAATCTGGCGTTCCACAGGGATCTGTACTGGGACCACTCTTGTTTAATATTTTTTCAGCAGATATCTCGAAAATTTCACTACATGGCAATTTATATATGTACGCAGACGATATTCAGCTTCTACACAGTTTTCCGTCCTCCAACTCTTCCACTGCTACTGACTTTATAAATAACGATTTGAAACTCATTCATGATTGGACCATCAAAAATACTTTAGTGATTAATGCAAATAAAAGTCAGAATATAATATTTGGGACATCTTTTCAATTACGTAATATTGAAGACATAAATATTGAAATTAATAATGAGGTAATTAGTTCAAGCGTTGTTGTAAAAAACCTTGGGGTGTCATTTGATCCGACATTAAGATTTTCTGGTCACATAAGCAACTTATGTAAAAAAGCATTTATTTCTTTAAAGCAGTTATACTCATTTAAACAATATTTAGATAGTAATACAAAAATTTTGCTCACTGAAACCATGGTTCTTTCTTACTTAAATTACGCAGACGTAATATATGGTCCTTGTCTCGTGCAAGAGGATAAATATCGTTTACAGAAAATACAAAACAGTTGTGTAAGATATCTTACAGTCGTGCCACAATTTGGACATATTACTCCTTATTTACGTAATTTCAATTTATTGAACATGTCTGAAAGGAGATTTATACACTTTGTTGGTTTTGTTCTAAATATTGTAAAGACCAAACGACCTGAATATTTATATAAAAAAATTAACTGGCGTTCTGACATTCACAGCAGGGATTTAAGACAGATAGGAAGTAAGGTTTCCATTCCTCCATATAAAAATGAATTGTTCAAATCTTCTTTTTCGTACATGGCTGCATATGTTCTTAACACTCTACCAACTCGCTATCGCAATTTGTCAGTGGAAACAGTAAAACAAAAATTAAAAGACGACATACTTTCTTCTAATCTGGAATATATTGATATGGGTATGTTCTAATAAATCTGTTATTTAACCATTTGTTTTCTGTTATTAGTACATAACCCTTTGTAATATAACATATTATATTTGTAATATCACATATTATATCTCATAGCTAATTTAGTCTGTTTTTATGTAAGAATTCGTGGAAGTGTTGTAAATCAACTATGTTGACACACATTCCTTTTGAAAAAGGGATACTGTACTTGTACTGTTTTGCCTTTTCAATAAACTTATTTATTATTATTATTATTATTATTATTATTATTATTAATAGAGAAAAACTACTGATATTTTGATAATCTTAAAAGTCAAAAGATATAATTTACTGAAACTTTGATATAGGTTTTTTGAAAACATTGATAAAGTTTTCGTATAATAGACCCTGTAGGTTTTTACCGTACCGGGTGGGCAAATTTCGATGTTTTTATAGGGTATCTCGGTAACTGTAAGGGCTATGGAAAAATGAACCCACCTTTCCCTACCTCTTTTTTCGAGATAAATTCATTGGTGAAAACCAGAATTTGCTATATCTTTTCGTTTTCGAGTTGTAAACGAAAATTGATTTTTTTTGAGTTTTCGATTGGTGTCGATAACTCGGTTGTTTGTATAATTAGAAGAAATCTGTTTGCACGTTCTACAGGCACTTTTTTAAGTAGAATAGGATTTCCTTAACATATTTTTTATATCTTGTGTAGTTTTCGAGTTATGGCATAAACTTCTATTTTTTTAAATGGACACCATAGTTGGATATGATTTAGCTAAAAAGAGGATTTTTTTCTCTTTACAACGATATATAGTTTGTGGGGTCTATGATGAGTGTTTATGCGGAAACAGTTAAAAACATATGTTTTCTAATAAAGGACAGTATAGTAATTTCAATGATTTTGCACAGTAGGCGCCTGTCATTTTGAAAACAGAACAGTTGGATATTGGGATGTAAATACACAGTTACACATTACTGTTTGATTAATTGTTTATGTTTGGTTTTTGCTTGCATTATAGTTTTAAAGTTTCGATTAAAGAAATTGACAAGGCGCGATGGCGTATCAAAATTACGAAAAGTTTAATATGCTAGAGTGTTTTATTCAAAATGGATATAATTCTGAAGCTGCATCGGAAGCATATTTTAATCGCTACCCTGAAAGGAGACAACCTAATATGTCCATCTTTGGTAGACTAAAAGAAAACCTCGTTGAATACGGAGGATTTAATAAACCAAGACCAAAAAATTATCGTATTCAAGATGCTGAGGATGTTGCCATAAATGTTGTTGGTATGGTAGTCGTAAATCCTTCAATTTCAAGTTGGCAAATTGAAGCAGAGTCCGGTATATCGCGACGAAGAGCACTTTCAGTTTTAAAAAAACACAAATTTAGACCTTATACAATAAGGAAACAACAACAGCTCCTTCCAACTGATCCTGAACGCCGACTGGATTTCTGCAATTGGTACCTACAACAAATTGAGCAAGACCAATTATTTTTTAAAAATATCATTTGGACAGATGAAAGTTACGTAAGTAGTGCCGGAATTTTCAACCGACACAACAAACATTATTGGTCTGAAGATAATCCTCATCAGACTGTTGATGTTCAAAATCAAGGACGTTTCGGTTTTAGTGTATGGTGTGCCCTATATAATAACCGCATTTTAGCTTACCAACTTTATGATGACAATTTAAATGGTCAACGGTATTACAATATGATAAACTACCACATAGTAGAAGAATTTTTAGACAACTTGCCACTTAACGAAGACGACATGTATTTTTTCAACAAGACGGGGCACCACCCCATAATACTAATTTAATCTCGGAATTATTAAATACTAATTTTGGGGAGAAATGGATAGGGAACAATGGGCCAGTAAAGTGGCCTCCTCGGTCGCCAGATCTCTCACCGTTAGATTTCTTTTTTTGGGGAACCATTAAAGACAATTTATACAAAAAGACAAATAATACACTGGTTCAACTGAGAGAAAATCTTATAGACTGTCTGAATTCCGTTTCAAATATTCACATCTATAATGCAACAAAAAGTGTTTCAAAGCGATGTGAACTGTGCATCGCAAACAACGGACGACAATTTGAAAACTTTAGGTAAATAATCATGCTCGTATTTTTTTTTAATCTGTCTAGTTTTGTTTTTGTAAAATATATTGTATCGTATTTTTTACATACATTATTTGTTACAAATTTGATTGTTAAGTGTGTTAAACTTTCTTGTTATGAATATGTTATAATTAATTATTAATTAGTCAGTAATATGTCATAATTAGTTATTTAAGTTTAATATACCATTCATTATATACGACTGTTACTATGTATTTATGTTACTTTTCGCAGGAGTAAATTTCCATAGCAACAGTTATTATTATTAAAACATTGTTGTAACAATGTGTTACTATAGAAACTTACTCTTCCTGCAAAGAAAAAACAAAGTAAGTATACCTATACAAAAAAATTAAAATTTTTAACTGTTTCCGCATAAACACTCATCATAGACCCCACAAACTATATATCGTTGTAAAGAGAAAAAAATCCTCTTTTTTAGCTAAATCATAGCCAACTATGGTTTCCATTTAAAAAAAATAGAAGTTTATGCCATAACTCGAAAACTACACAAGATATAAAAAATATGTTAAGGAAATCCTATTCTACTTAAAAAAAGTGCCTGTAGAACGTGCAAACAGATTTCTTCTAATTATACAAACAACCGAGTTATCGACACCAATCGAAAACTCAAAAAAAATCAATTTTCGTTTACAACTCGAAAACGAAAAGATATTGCAAATTCTGGTTTTCACCAATGAATTTATCTCGAAAAAAGAGGTCGGGAAAGGTGGGTTCATTTTTTCCATAGCCCTTACAGTTACCGAGATACCCTATAAAAACATCGAAATTTGCCCACCCGGTACAATAGACCCCTTTTTTTCGTATAATAGACTCTGTAGGTAGGTATCATTTCTGAAAGTGGTTTAAAACTGTTGGATATTTTAAGTTAATCAATTAATTAACTAAAAACTAAATCATTTACCTGATGACCATGAATTAATTAATTAATGTTTTATATTTGAGTGATGATTAATTAATGATTGAATTAATTAAATAATTAATTAATTCATGGAGTAATTGATTAATTAATTAATTAATACTGTTGAAAGCATTATATTTAAATACACTAAAATATTAAGATAAATTGTATACACAGGGTGTCCACTTTTTTCGGTTCCGATGAGGTGATGTATTCAGATTTGCAAAATTTTCAATAGTTTAGGAAATATGATGAAAGAACTACAGAAACGCCCTTGTTGAATTTTTCGACAACCCGTTAACAGTGGATTCTATACAAAAAATGTTCAGATAAAAGTTGAATGGGTAAAGTTTATATATTTACACTTTTAACAGTTCGACGCTACACTTTTTATTTATACCGTGGCGAAAACACCAGTAGGATGCATTGCCAGCCGACCAGGCGTACAGCAAAACAAGACACGTCACCGCGTTGCGTAAGCCTCCACAAACTTCGAC
Organism: Aromia moschata; assembly: GCA_029963805.1. Classification (NCBI taxonomy): domain Eukaryota; kingdom Metazoa; phylum Arthropoda; class Insecta; order Coleoptera; family Cerambycidae; genus Aromia; species Aromia moschata. The sequence goes on along the minus strand of JAPWTK010000139.1, from coordinate 217,716 downwards.
CCCTTTCGAAACGTTCCGCAAACGTCGATGTAAATATAGAAGCTCTGGATGCACCTACACAAGACTAGCGTGCTCTACGCGTCATCTAGGGTTTTCTACTGTTGTCGGCGACAAGTATAATAAGCCTGCATAAAGGCGGGAACGGACAGTCTATATTTGAATGTTCGCCGCGGTCTTCGTAGGATAAATAAAATCGAATATAAATTGTATAAAATAAATTAGTATTAGTAGTAAGTGTTTAATCCGTATTTGTATTTAGTTAAATAAATAGTGTTAGTTGAAAGTGCGAGTTTAAATTTTTCTCACCTAACGAACCCTTACTAAATAAAACGTTACATTGGCGTCAGGTATGGGCGTGAAAAAAAAAACTGAACAATTAAAACATTTAAATAAATAAATTCGCGATACATAAATTAAGTGAAATGGCTTCGAAGCAAGTTTTATTATATGACCTTAAAGTGGCGGATTTAAAAAAAGAACTCGAAGAACGGGAGTGCGAGACGACAAGGAAAAAGGCCGATATGCAAAATAGACTTAGAGAAGTTCTGGAAAATGAATGTCAAAATCCCGACACGGAGCACGGAGACCTTTTCTCCAAGCTTCCAGTCTGGAAACTTAAGATGGTTGGAGCAAAAGTTTGTCGAAAATTCCACTAAAAGCGAGCAGAAACTTCTAGAAAACTCCACTAAAATGGAATAGAAACTTAAAGAAAATGGTAGTAACCTAGAACAGTAATTGATGGGAAATATAAGTAGCTTAGAGCAGAAAATTACGGACAATAAATTCTGGTTGGCTCCAGAAACAAATGGACGGAAAATTTGGGGAAATAGTAAATAAATTGGTTAGCGTAAAAGAAGAATTCCAGAATGAGTTTCTAGAAATAGAAAGGAAATTTTTAATTCTGAGTTTAGAAGGTGGGGTACAACAACGAATGGTCAATACCATACTGGAGTCACCTGGTAGCGACGTAGATAGGTTGAGTAAACCCGAGTTGAGTAGGCACATGGAAATTTCGAAAATTCGTATGAAACCACCACAGTTTGATAGTAAGAGTTCTTGGGTAAATTATCTACGGAAATTTGAGGTTGCAGCGAATGCAAATGGTTGGTCATTGGCGGAGAAGGCTACAGCACTGATGTTAGCGCTACGCAGCGATGCCACAGATACATATATTGCAGACGCTTTCGCTTGAAGAACAAGAGGATTACCATCAACTTGTCCATCACCTGGAAATGCGTTATGGTCAGTCCCATCTCGAGCATGTCTACCACTCGCAGTTGAAGAACCGCTGTTAGAAAAATAACGAATCGCTGCAGGAATTTGAAGCGGACAGAGCGCGGTTAATTCGTTTGGCATATTCATCTACGCCGGAGAACGTCATGGAACGACTAGCCGTGCAGGCGTTTTTAGACGGCCTGCGTGATACTGAGACCCGTCAAGCTCTGACTCTCGCTCGTCCCAGCAAGTTGGTGGATGCTTTGGCGCGAGTTTTGGAATTCGAAGCCGCTAAACAAGTTCCAGAGGTCAAGCTAAGTTCCGCCAGGTGGAGGAAAATGTGGAAGAAGTAACATGTAATGAAGCGGAAATTAGTTTCCGAGAATATTTAAAGAATTAGTCGTCGAGAATATATTGGAAAATAGGCAAATTCGGTGTTGGCATGGCGGTAAGGTAGGACATGTCCGTAGTCGCTGCCCTAGAAACAAGGAAACGTCACTCTCGTCGAAAAACTAAAATAGGTTGACCGTAAGGGGCAATCGTCAACCTTTAAGAAGCAAGCCCCAAGGAAAATAGCTCGTATCGCATCTCTTCAACACTTGTCTAATAGTGTTTTTGTTAATGGACTAGTCGATGGAAGCGAACGAATGCTCCTATTAGATACAGGTGCGACGAAAACTATCATTAGACCAGATATTGTTGAAGCGGCGGCAAGAATTACACTGACCAAATGGCGACTACGTACTGCAACCGGAGATCCCGCTGCCATTCGCGGTGAGACCAATATCACCATTGTTATTGATAACGTGTCGTTTGAACATCGAGCACTGGTAGCCGAAATTGAGGATGAACTTATTCTTGGAATGGACATTATGAACACCAAGGGATTCGAACTGGACTTCAAGAATAGTGTTCTGAAAATAAATAAGGAGGAAATCTTATTACATCGAAAGACGGAGGAAACAATTCGAGTTGTATTGGCAGAGGATACGGCAGTGCCAGAACGAAGTGAAATGATCTAGGACGCTCATTTGGACGGTAACCCGAGTGTTGGAAATATAATGGTGTTTGCGCCAAGATCTCACGACGGCGAGGTAGTAAGGGGAATCGCTGTAGAAAAATCTCTGTTGCTGACCGAGAAAATAGTGCCGGTGAGAATAATGAACCTTAATCATCACCCAGTAAATCTAAGAAAAGGAATCGTTTTAGGGTACTGTTCTTCGGTTTCCTCCGTCATCCGAAAATTAGATGCTCAAGATGAACCTGTTAGACAGATTAGAGCCGAGTTAGCGAACCTCCTATCATCGTCTTCAAGATCCTTAAGAGGTGACCAAACGACGAAACTAAGGAGTCTCCACACTAAGTATGCAGATATTTTCGATAATGGGCAAAAAGGAAAGGGCAGGACAAATGTAATCCGACACAAAATCGACAAAGGAAACGCGCGGCCCATCCGACAAACAACAAGAAGATTGCCACTAGCCAAACACGAGGAAGCCGATAAAATCGTGCAGGACATGGAAAAAGATGGGGTCATTGAACCATCTAAGAGTCCGTGAGCTTCAGCAATGGTATTAGTAAAGAAGAAAGATGGCTCAACCAGATTTTGTGTGGATTACCGTCAACAGAACAATGTGCCAAAGAAAGATAGCTATCCATTGCCTACAATCGATGACACCTTAGATACTCTATCAGGATAAAAGATTTTCTCAACCCTAGATTTGAAGAGTGGATATTGGCAAGTCGAGTTGGCGCCCCGGGATCGAGAGAAAACTGCGTTTACCTTAAGTACAGGGCTATGGCAGTTTAGCGTGATCCCGTTTGGATTATGTAACGCTCCGGCAACCTTCGAGAGGCTGATGGAAACAGTGTTAAAAGGACCCTCTTGGAAGACATGTCTTGTGTATCTTGATGACATCATCGTGGTTGGAAAATCTTTTGAGGATCGCATGAAAAATCTGGAGGAGGTCTTTCAACGCTTGCGAACATCTGGCCTAAAGCTTAATCCGAAGTAATATCATATATTCCGCAAATGGGGAGCTGACCCGGAAACATCGCTGATGTTTTATAAAGCCTATATACGTTCTGTGTTGGATTATGGTTGTACCTTATATAGCGCAACATCTCGCACTAACCTTTTGTCAGTAGACAGGATACAATATAAAGCGATTCGAGGTTGTCAATACACACTCGAATCGCTTAGCACCAATGGTGCTATGGGGTCATCCCCAACTCCTGCTATTTTATGTGAAGCCCAAGAGGCTCCTTTGTACCTAAGAAGACAATTCTTAGCTAATAAATATATAATAAAGTTAAATGCCTTAAAAAATAACTACTCACTAAAACGAATCTGCCAACTGTCTACCGAATGCTTAACGGAAAAATACTGGTTTAAAAAAAATAATCCGCTATTAGTGGATGCCTTTTTGCTTACTAGAAAGTGCAGTGCCATTTTATATTCCAATAATAAACTCCCAATTTTTGAATTTCACTTTGATACAATATTGGTTGAACCAACAGTACTAATTCCTAAATATTCACATATCACCGCAATTAACGAAGGTATCTTGAAATCTATACAGAGTGAACATCAAATTAAAACTATAATTTATACGGATGGGTCTAAAACTAAAGAGGGCACAGGCTGTGCATATTTTAATAATGATAATAATTTTTCTGAAAAACTGAGAATTCATAACGATAGCTCCATTTACACAACCGAATTATATGCGATAGAACAGGCACTGCGTTATATACACGCTAATAATATAAGCAATGCCATAATTGCATCAGACTCACAATCCGCTCTATTGTCCATTACTGATGCTAACAAAAACTTTAAAAATCACCTAATCTTTGAAATAAAAGATATTCTAAAAAAGTTGAATAACATAGGAAGCAAAATTATTTTTTTGTGGGTTAAAGCGCATTCAGGTATACACGGTAACGACACTGTTGATCAACTGGCAAAAGATGCCACACTCCTTCCAGTTGGCAACGATTTCATGCTCCAGACAGACATGTACAATGTATACAGGCGTGAGGTTAGGGCAAGCTGGCAAAAAGATTGGGAAAAGTACGTTAATTGTACAAAAAATCATTATGCGCTTATACATCCGACACTCCCAAATAAGATCCCACACATACAAAAATTCCATCTCCCTAAAGCCCTGTTAACTATTATTACTCGTCTAAAACTGAATCATGGAGTGTTTCCATACCACCTACATAAAATCGGATTAAGTGAAACCTCGACATGCACTTGTGATAATAATTCCATAGCTGACCTTAATCACCTATTTTTTGCTTGCAGTAATCACCAGCAAGCTATATCTGAACTTATAGAAAAGCTAAAAGGCTACGGAATCCAGCTCCCTACTAATATTACCGTTCTACTTAATATTGGTAACAAGCACGTATTAGAAACTTTACTGAATTACATTAAAAGAACTAAGATAAAAGTATAACAAAGCAAAAGCCCGTGTTAAATAATTGACAATAATACCAAATAATAATGTATTTTAAAAAATAATTAAACAAACAACTTTACAACTTTTTAACAATTTGTGGCTGATGGATGTATTCCAATGCCAATAAAAAAAAATCATCTATTCCAGAAAGATGTAAAGTATTTGGGCCATGTTGTTTCCAGTCAAGGAGTGGCAGTGGATGACCAGAAGATCAGAATGGTACGAGAATGGCCAGTACCTTGTAATGAGCACGATCTACGAAGTTTCCTCGGGCTATGCACTTACTATCGTCGATATGTGCCCGGATTTGCCAATATTGCCAAGCCACTGACCCGACTCAAGGAAGGAGAAAAACGATTCCAATGGGACAACGAATGTAGCGAAGCGTTTAAACATTTAAAGGACGCATTAACACGTGCACCCATCCTGAACTATCCTCCCCCAGATGGAAAATTCATTTTATATACCGATGCCAGTAATGTAGGTGTGAGAGCCGTTTTGTCTCAGATTCAGGACGGACAAGAGAAGGTTATTGGTTACTTCAGCAAAACCTTGTCGAAACCTGAGCGAAACTACTGTGTCACCAGGCGGGAGCTACTGGCAGTAGTAAAATCTGTCGAACATTTCTATAAATACCTATATGGGAGAAAATTCTTTCTGAGAACGGACCATGCGGTGCTAAAATGGCTTCTACAGTTCAAGACTCCTGAAGGTCAGGTAGCCAGGTGGATAGAACGACTTCCAGAATTTGATTTCGACACCGAACATCGTGCAGGCAAAATTCACCGCAACGCTAATGCGTTATCCAGAAGACCCTGCTTTGAAAACTGCAAACATTGTCAGCGGGTAGAAGAAAAGGACATCCTAGTATACAGACCAACGGCGGTGAACGATGATTGGCAGTCGGAGGAGGTTCTAAAAGATCAAGAGAATGGCCCGAATCTGAAGCCCATCGTGAACTGGAAGAAGGAAGGTCGGAAACCCAATTGGGAAGAAGTATCACGGTATTCGCCAACAGTAAAGTCGTACTGGGCTCAGTGGAATTCCCTCGTCTTAAGTGATGAAGTCTTAAAACGCGTTCTGGAGAAAACAGATGGTACCGAAGAGCGAAAACAACAGATAGTTCTCAGAAACAGAGTGCCCGAGGTATTGGAGATCCAGAATGAAAGCACTGGCAGACACCTAGGAGTAACGAAGACGCTGGGGAAAGTTAAAGCGCGTTTCTATTGGGTAAACTGCACTACTGACGTGAAGGAGTGGTGCGAGAAATGTGTGGTGTGCGCTGCAAGTAATGGTCCGCAACGGCACCCGAAGGCTCCAATGCGTCAATACACCGTAGGCAGTCCGTTTGAAAGAGTTGTTATGGATGTAGCAGGTCCGTGCCCGGAAACAGATAACGGAAATAAATACATCGTCGTCGTGTTGGATTATTTCAGCAAATAGGTAGAAGTGCATACCCTTCCAAACCAAGAGGCCTCTACCGTGGCGGACGCTCTCATCAAGGACTGGATTTGTCGATTTGGTGTACCCTTGGAATTACACTTGGACCAAGGAAGACATTTCGAGTAGACTGTTTCAGAATGTTTGCCGCACACTTAACATCCGTAAGACGAGGACAACTGCACTGCACCCGCAGTCGGACGGAATGGTGGAGCGAATAAATAGGACCATCAACCTTATATACATATCCAAAATAGTCTCCGACCACCAGAGGGACCATCAACCTTATGTACCGGTCGTCAGTCCACGAAACAACGGGGCAAACACCTGCAAGCATCGTCATGGGCCATGAACTGCGTCTACCCTGTGACCTGAAGTTCGACTGTACACCAGGGAACGACGTGGCGGGAGAGGACTACGTTAGTACTCTACGTCACAGAATGGACGACATCCACAAACGAGTCCGTTCGAGTATCCAGGGTGCCAGCGGCCGCATGAAGGAGACCTACGACATCAACGCCAACGATGGGAGGTACCAGCCCGTCAACCAAGTCTAATTATATAACCCACAATGTCGTCGTCGTTATCTCCAAAACTTCAAAGCTCCTGGGAAGAAGGTCCGTATGAGGTTGTCGCCCGGATTAACGATGTCGTCTACCGGATCCAGAAATTACCACGAGGGAAACCCAGGGTGGTCCACTTCAACCGTTTAGCTCCTTTCGCCGGAAGCAATGACGAGCAAGCTGAAGCAAGAATTCGACACGTCACTCCGCCATACAGCGAGCTCTCTTTCGAGGAATTCATGTTGCTTCATTCCAACGGCCAGAAAGCTCGCTACGGTGTGACGCGAGAAGAATCACGTGACCTGTTCCAGGCTCCTGCTGACTTTTGTCTTGCCCACTGTGTAGCAGCAGATCTCCGAATGTCCCGAGGGATTGCACTTACTTTCAAGAAGGCGCTTTGGACAGTTGGAGGAGTTACACAGACAAAGACCAGAGGTTGGACTAGTATTTCAAATCATGGTGGCGCAGCAAGAGAAAGAGAGGTCCGTTTTCTATTTGGTGACCAAGCAGCTTTCGCACCATAAACCAACATCAAAATGCCTGGGACACACTAGTCGAACTGAGAAATGTGCTCTTGTCCCAGAATATAAGCAGTTTGGCGATACCGAAGATAGCTAGCCGACTAGATGGCCTGGATTAGAGGGTGATAAGAAGTATGCTGGAAGTCGTTTTCCCGTTTACTGGAATCGAAATCCTGGTATGCTGCTACAACCCCAGGAGGTCGCCAAACGAGAGAACTGTAGACTGTTTCTTCTACTGAACGTCTCGATGCAAGAATGGGCCACGCTGTAGGTATCGTAATGGACCAGAGGACGATGGTACAGTTCGGGACGAAATTTCTTTAAGGAGGGGGCAGTGTGGCGAAAACACCAGTAGGATGCATTGCCAGCCGACCAGGCGTACAGCAAAACAAGACACGTCACCGCATTGCGTAAGCCTCCACAAACTTCAAGCCTTTTCGAGACGTTCCGCAAGCGTCGATGTAAATAAGGACGCTATGGATGCATCTACACAAGACTAACGTGCTCTACGCGTCGTTTAAGGTACGGCCTCATGCAGTCGCTAGTCGCTCGTTTTCAGCGATAAATGAGGTCACGTGGTACGATTTAGAATTTTCCGCCATTTTCCAAATCGCAGCAACAAAGTTGGAAAAGTTCAACTTCTCCATCAAGGTGAACTTTGTCGCTGGGAAAGGAGCGATTAAATAAATCCGGGTCGAAACATCGATATGGAAATAATCGATAAATTCGATACATAACCTTTATAATATGGAGACATCCAAAAAAAAACGTCATCAAAGTTGGCCGAGGAAAAAAAGACGTATTTCTATTCTTGATCGAATTTATAACCTTATTTACTTGTCAAGACTGTCACATCATTGTCAAAAGTTTGACATAACCGAAAAGCTTAGACATGACCGCTATTTCCATCTCTCTCGTTCATAGCCAGAGTTGATGGCGTTTTTTTTGGATGTCTCTATATAAACAACCACATACAATACAATAAGTATACATTGTTATTCATGGAATAAATACATACATAAGTGCAATCAATGAATTTAGATGAGGTAAATAAACGATTTAAGACAATATTTAAGAGGATTCAGTAATTATAAAAACAAAAGCGATAAGAAATCTTTACTATATCTCAGCTTAATTTTAACGCGATGGAATTTTTGCAAGATAGTAACGTCACTTTTCTTGTAAACCATTTATAATCATGTAAATATTATTTTTTCTTTTTGAAAATAAAATGGGTCTATACCTGTGGACTATATGAAGTAATTGTCGACGAAATTATGGATCATCCGTGCATCGAAAGGTATGGGCATATTTATATCCATAACAACCACTACTTTTATCCGGTGTTAGGTAAGTAACAAAACAATTAAAATAATGCGGGACGGATAAAATGTATTTAATAAAATATTTGTTAAGATGATGGAAAAACCATAATTCGACGGTCTCAACTGGACGATCATATGGAAGGTGTGGTCGAAGATGAATTAGAGACAAATGAAAATATATGCCCTAACAAACGTAATTTTATGAGTAAGGAATATTTTATTCTATAAGGCCAGTTAGACGCTAGCATCGTCTAGTTTTACTCCAGCCTAGCTTGTATCTATAGTTACAGGTCAGTAGCTTGGTTAGTTTTTGAACGACAGCATTTTTAACAAGACAACTTTAGAGTGTTAACAACAATGCTCCGGCCCATCGTTCAGTCATTGCAATGGGAAAAATTTGCGAATTCAAGTTTGAATTGCTTGAACATCTACCATATTAGCCAGCTCTAGTACCCAGTGACTACCACATGTTCCCTCCGAAGATTTCACAGCAACGAGGAGGTCATTGATGCAGTAAATATCTATTTTGAGGACCTTGATAAATCGCACTACAGAAATGGTTTAATTAAATTAGAACACCAATATGACAAATGTATTAGCCTTTCTGGAGATTATGTTGAGAAATAAATAAAGAAAAAAATTTTTAATGGTGTTTTCATTGAGAGGCCCGGGACTTATCAGTCGACCCTCGTATTATATTGTTTTTATTTCACTTGTATTTTAAGAATTCTCTCATTAATTATTATGATTTATTAATTGATTTCGCACGATTTGGTATTTTCTGTTTACATTTATTATTGCTATTTAAAGAAGTTAGGAATTGAGGGTGTTTACATATCGATATATCACCTTTCGATATTTATCGATTATATCACCTTTCGATATTTCTGTCGCGCATTCTTACAACCAGCAGCCCTGGTTGACGCTGCGACTTGTCGCTTCGATACTTAAAATGTCGGAAAATTCAAAATCATACCACGTGACCCCATTTGTCGCTGAAAACGAGCGACTAGCGACTGCATGAGGCCGTACCTTTAGGGTTTTCTACTGTTGTCGGCGACAAGTATAATAAACCTGCGTAAAGGCGGGAATGGACAGTCTATATTTGAACGTGCGCCGCGGTTTTCGTATGGTAAATAATCGAATATAAATTGTATAAAATAAATTAGAATTAGTAGTAAGTGTTTAGTCCGTATTTGTATTTAGTTAAATAAGTTGAAAGTGCGGGTTTAAATTTTTCACACCTAACGAACCCTTAGTGAATAAAACGTTACAATACTTTTATATATGACATACAAAAGTATACTTTTTATTATTCCCACCTGTATGGTAATAAAAAACAGAATGCGAGATGAGCTAGGTAAGTTAGAAAAAACTATGGCTCGTGAACGTGAATTGGTCAAGTTTTCACAACTCTTCACTGCTTCAAAAAAATTTTGAAAAAAAAAAACTGAAAAAATATTAAAATTGTTCTTCATATAAAAATTGTTTTATTAGAAGATTTTTGCGTGCTTCCTATAATTACTCGAAAAATATTAAAATGGGGTTTTTAAGTTTTTTAATAGTGTAAACTTGTGGAAATCTGAACAAACCACCTTCATGAGTCATAAAATGTCCATTTTTTTAACTTATCTTGTATCTCCTTGTATAGAAAAAGTGGACACCCTATACACGAGATATAGGGTGTATACCTTAATATGCCTGTACTTGAAATGGTGAACTACTTATACCTACCCACTATTATTCTAAACAACCGTGAGTATCCCTAAATATGGATAGTCCATTAGAAATGTTATCTAAACAATCTAGTATATACGTACGTACCCTATTAAGATTTAAGTTCTTAAATATACAATATATTCAATTTTGCAAGGTTTGAGACCTTGCAGACTGTTCAAATTAAATAATAAACAAAAAAAATTATACTTACTACGGGTAGAGGTTTTGCCTTCTTGCAATGTATGCAGGCGATTTCAGCCACATTTGGCAAATACGGTCTTGGATAGGTGACAGTAGCATGTCCATTTTGTAGAATAAAACTCACGTTTTTTGAAAGTTCGTAGATCGGTGGAACGTCTGGCCCGAAATGTTTTCTAACAACATCTTGAATTATCCATCTGACCTAAAATTTTATCATTTAGCAAACTGTACTAAAAAAATGGAGTTATCACAGAATAACATGTGCTTTGTATCAAATTGCATATCAAATGGGCTTAATGTAGGAAATAGGCCAATATCAAAAAACCGTTGCCTATGAAGACTTTCATAGCCGATTTTTTCTATATTTTGCTAATCCAAATCTCCAAATTTTATCAATAAAGGTTTATAATGTATTTTTTTACTATAGTGTATTTATTATTTTTTCCCTAGCAACCTATTAAACCATATGTTATAAGAATGTTTTATTTCAAATTAAAATACATCCTTCAAAAAAAAATACAGTAAATGGCGTACTTAACCAAAAACATTCTGACGACAAAAAAATACTTTCATATTCTTCCTTCCATCGTTTAAATTATTACTCAAAATTGAGTCTGTAGCAATCATGCTGTGTTACTGTATTAAATTCGAATATTGTTCATTAATGCATTCCAATCTTATCGTATATCCAAGATAGTTTAAGACGGATGGCAAACAGAGAGAGAAGAAAGAATACAGAGAAGGGCGGATGGACAGACTTGCTCATTCGCTCACTATTCTCGAGACTATTGAGGGACTGACCCTATCTCACTCATTTTGTCATTCACTCACTCACTCAGCACCTATTAGTCCATCCACTAAACCACTCGCTCCACCATTTACTCATTTACCTTCACGTGAACTAATCACAAATAATATCGCAATGTTCTGAATATTCGAGATAATTCTGTCGATTTTTTTTACGAAACTGTGCTGCTGCACGACACAATTGAGTGAGCAAGAAGAGACAGAATAACAGAAAATATTCATTACAGAGTTGTACCTTTTAGACTATTTCCCGAACAATAGCCATTTATTATAACTATGAACAATTTAGGCACCACTAACGGATATCATAGATCCGGATTTTCTTCCTTGACTGTCAGACCCACTGGGCCATGTCGAATCCTATTTAGGCGCACTAGAAGACTGTCCCTGTATTATGTCACTACCTTATTATCCTGGCAAGGAAATAAGCCGAGACTCTCATTCATTGTCATTCATCATCAGATACAGTTCTATCCATTTATAATACTCTGGACTATAATAATCTGGACTCCAAGGGACCAAAAGACATAATTCATTATATTTGAGTGTCCATTCGAGTGTTCCGCCTAAGGCGGTTTCGTCCATAACTCTGTTATTGTAAATTTAAGAAAAAACTGTTTCATTAAAAGTTGTCCAAAATGATGTAGTGCATGTTACTTTAAACAGAGCGCCCTATATATTTGTATATTTTTGGATACTCCAACAAATTCTAGATCGACTTTATTAACTATGCATGGTTAGTAACCTAAAACCCACCGTTTTGGAGATATTCAACTATTTTTTTTAGTTATCACGATGACAGTGCTCTAAATATTTCTCGATGAGGTCTAAATCAAAATAGTTAGAGACATTCGGTGTGGACAGTTTTGGACATAATTTTTATTGTCGCAAAATGTTGTAGGACGTTATTCAGTGTTGCAAATACAGGAACCTATTTCTAACAATCTTCCAACAGTAATATTTTTTTTTAATGGACACACTATATTAAATTAATATCATTAAACCTATACCGTTGAACGCGAAATTAAATTATCTTTTAACTGATGTAAGGTTACCCATATTTGTCTTCTTCAGTTTCGAAGAAACATCGGTTCTCTTCCAAAGTTCGTTAAAAAAGACATTTTAAAAGAATCAAGTAGGCCTTGATATTATTTATTTCATTGACTGATAACAATGAGGACAGCTCGTAGTAAGAATGAAACAAAAAACGAAAATAATACAGTAATAATAAAAATAAATAATAAGAAAAGGTAAATAAATACAATAAAAGATATTACATGCACATAAACCATTTTACATTCAAAGCTCGAAATTTCTTCTGCTTTGATCAGTACACGAACGAATTCCATTTTTAAACGAATATATTCCACATTGACTAGTATTTCTGGAGGAACTTCCCGAAAAACTACTGTGATACGTCGACGCATATTTTCTCTAGTCGTTGGTGAAGTGAAGAGTTGTTGAAAATAAGTCCCAATTTTTAAGACTTGAGGGCCTTGGAAACATTTCGAGATCTGGATATACAATGGTTTATAATGTATGTAATGTGGTTTTTCATTGTGCTTTTTATTATTTATTCGATTATTTATTTTTATTATAATTGTATTATTGTACTATTCGTTTGCACTTCGTTCCTACTACCTTCTGTATTCACTGTTGTCAGTAAATGCTGTAAATAATATTGTCAAAGACTATTTGCTTCTTTTAAATCTCTTTTTACACGAACTGTGGAAATCCACCGATTTTTTTCTCGAAAACTGAAAGAGTTAGATATGGACAATTTTAAAAGGTAATTTAATTTCACGTACAACAGTATAAGGTAATATGGTCATTCCGTTTGATATATTAAAAAGTTATTGCTGTTTGGCAATTGGTATTTGGAGCACCGAACGTACAATAAATCTCTTTTTTTTGGTGCAAACACTATTTAGAAATATTTAAAGCGCTGTCATCGTAATATTTTTCAAAAACAGTTGAATATCTCCAAAACGTTGGGTTCTAGGTACCATTGATAGTTAATAAAGTTGACCTAAAATTTAGTGGAGTATACAAAAATGTACAAATATACGGGGTGTTTCATTTAAAATAACGAAGTGTGTAACAGATATAGAAAATGGAGCACCCTGTATAAATATAAATATTTCACAAATATACACCACATAATTTTGGACAACTTTTATTTGAAACATTTTTGATTGCATGCAACGACCTTGGAAGAACAATCCTTCCTTTGTTCCTTAATTTGTGATTGAAAGTGTATTAACGATAAAACCAAAATTGAATTCTAATTATACGTTGTACTAAACTTACGTGTGAATAACTATTTCATTAATCACACAGTTTCTGTAATGAATATTGAACAATTTTCTAAACCGCATCTTAATACTGTACGAAATAAATAGCTACAGTTCACTGTGTGTTGTAGATAAGATATAGTGCAACATTATTTCATGCAACTTCGTAACTAGACACAAAAATGTACTTGTCATACTATCACGACAAATTAACGTTAAATTGGCGATAGCTGTTTTGTTATGAAAGTGTTAGTGGGCTTTACACGTTTACTTTCATTTCATTCACGTTTTACAAAATGCAAGTACCTACTACCCATGCGCAAAAAATTTTTTATGTTTTAAAACAAAAAATATTTCTGTTTGTGAACAATAAACATATATTGTTCTATTATAGAACTGTGCATATATCACGAAATTTCAAATAAATGTTCAACTCATATGTACATGTATACAGTTTATGTAAAGCCGACATCAGCCGGTTGTGAAAAAGGACAAATGCTACATTTAAAAGATCTAACAACAAGCACAGGTGGTGAGAGGGCCGGTCTTATTCCCTCATTAACTTCGATGCGTGTGCGGTTGCTTCTTATTTGTCGTTTCACTTCTGTTTGTCCTTTTTCATAACTGGCCGATTTTGACTTTACACACAAGGTATATTTATCCGTGTATGTACAGTGTGTCTCAAATGGATGGAATAATTCATCTACAGTTAACCAATATACAGTGTGTTTCGCATAAGAACCGACACAGAGCAGGCGCATGTAGGGGAACCTAAAATATGGTAATTTAATGCAACTTACCTTTATACTAAGTTGCACCTCTGAGAATTTATAGGCCTTCAAAGTGGGGTTTCAAATTTCGAAAAAAATCAATATCTCAGTTATGCTTGAACTTAGAAAAACCAAATTTGGTAGATGTTGTGAGTGTACCAAGAGCATTAATCGACAGTAAGTAGAGTTCAATTGAAGCATTTTAAAAAGTTGATTAGGGATGATGCACCATTAAAATGTGACAGAATTTTTTAATCCGTTTGCGGACTTAAAATTTTTTATTTCATTTTATTTTATGGGGAATTTAATTCTAAAACTTTTCTTACTCTTGTTATTTTTCAAAAAACTTTGTCGTTTTCATGAAAAACTTGAATAACTAAAAACACCTATTTCAGCAGTGTTATTTAAAATCATCGAAAATTCAAAAAGTTGGCTATGAAATTAGACATCAAACTTGACAATCAACTAACAAGTTGTAATAAGAATAATTTAATAGAAAAACAAACAACTTAAACAACACAAATAACAGATTTGCACTGATAAGATAGAAATTGTTCAAAATGATCACCGTTTTCTCTCAGGCATAAATTTATTCTTCGTCGAAAATTGAAGTCTACTCTTTCCAATAACCGCTGATTGTTACTAATGACATTACATTTATCTGTAATGCGACTCCACAATTCTGCTCTGGACGCAACTGGCGAGGAATACACAAATTCTTTTAACGTCCCCCAAAGAAAGAAGCCAAACTTGTGGGCAATAATTTCCTCGTCCAATCCATTTATTTGGATACCAGTGGTTTAAAAGTCTCTAACCATAATACTAAAACGAGGCAGTGCTCCATCATGCATAAACCAATTATCCAGTCTGAGTTGTAGTGGCACCTCGTCAAGTAAATCCGGAAGAGTGTTTTGGAGAAATTCTAAATAAGTTTCACCATTTAGTCGATTCGGTAAAATAACTGGACCAATTAAATACCGATCAATAACATCAATCCAAACATTTATTTTAAACTCGCGTTGGAAATGTCGAGGAGTTACTGAATGAGGGTTTACATCGGAATACTCATGATAGTTATATAGATTTGTAATACCTCTGCGGGTGAAACAAGCTTCATCAGTAAAGAAAATTTTCTTTTGAAAATGAATGTATTGATGTAAAATAAACTGACAGAAAGTCACTCGTTTAACCAAATCTTTCGGTAACAATTCTTGCACTTTTTGAATATACTATGGGTGTAGTAGATTACGTCTGATAACTCGGTGCACATAAGTTTGCGATATACCAGTTTGTCGAGATAAATTTCTAGTATTGATATGTGGTTCATCTTAAATTTTATTGTGTTCAAAATCAGTTCTTCGTCTTGTGCCCTAATTGCAATAGTACGTTCTCGAGTGAGTTTTTTGAAAAATAACAACAGTAAGAAAAGTTTTAGAATGAAATTCCCCATAAAATAAAATTAAATTTTTTAAGTCCGCCAACGTGTTGAAAAATTCTGTCACAATTTAATGGTGCATTATCCCTAATCAACTCTTTAAAATGCTTCAATTGAACTCTCCTTACTGTCGGTTAATGCTCTTCGTACACTCACAACGTCTTACCAAATTTGGTTTTTCTAAGTTCAAGTATAACAGATATTAATTTTTTTCGAAGTTTGAAACCCACTTTGAAGGCCTATAAATTCTCAGGGGTGCAACTTAGTATAAAGGTAAGTTGCGTTAAATCACCATCTTTTAGGTTCCCCTACATGCCCCTGCTCTGTGTCGGTTCTTATATAATATATAAATATATATAAATGTAAATATATACATGTAAATAATAGAATATGTTACTATACAAATCGATTCACATAAGTTGTTCATCCAAAACTTCCACATGCTATGCATTTGTCAGAGACTTTTTTTAACATATTAAAATTGGGCATTGAAGCTATGTAACTTTTTTTCAAACTGAATATATATTTTTTATTTTCCTCTATTAAAGATACAGTTTTTCTGATATAGATACTAGTGACACAGGATCATACCTCGACAAAGTATTCAAATTATCACTAAAATTCATAACAAATGTCAACTTGTAATTTAAACTACAATTATAAAACTTACGGTTTCACCAAAAAAAGCTAGCAACTTATAATTTTCAATTATTCTATATCAGAATTATTACATATAATTCTCATTATTTGTATTATATTATAACTTCTAATTTTCTTTTAAAAATATTATCATGTTTTAAATATTAATTCCCTCATCATTTCTACGCAAAAATGATATATAAATGTTTTAAATGACATTACGATATTAAATTTTTGAAATATTTGAGTTTAAAAAGTACTCAGTGCAACCCATTTAAATCACGATTATGGAATGTGTACAATTTTTAGTAGGCCTTGCGTTTTGGCATTCGTTTTTAGGCATTGTTTTGAGAAAACAGTGCAAGGAAAATGCGTTCAAATTTTTAAAAGGGTTTTGAGGATCCATTAAAAATAGCCACAATGCTGACTAATCACAAGAAATTTTGACAGAAATGGAGTTAAAAAGCACTTTCTTTGAATTGCTTTACTCAAAACTGACTACGAAAAATTGTACATATCATAATCGTAGTTAAAATTGGTTCCATTGGTCACAAACGCTTTGGGCAGTGATGCTATACTTCCACTTATGGATGTGGAAATATTAGGTGTCACCAATGAAACTTTATTTCTATTAAAATTTGCAATGAATATAAACAATTAATTAAAAGTCGTAATTTTATACAAAGAGAAATTAGGAATTGTGAATTAGGAATTGTCGAAATGATAATCTTTTAGGAAGTGGTATTTGTTTTAAGTTATGAAAAAAGGTTTTATTTGATATTCGAGATTAACATAATTATGCGACAATCTGCTTGTTAAATTCTGCTTTTGCTATTCAAGAATGATAAATTATATGTAACGTTTTGTATTATTTTTTCCTATGTTTATAAATATGGTTATAAAAGATGACTGGAATATAAAATAAACACAAAAAAAATGTTTATCTACATATATGTTTAGCTTCTCCAAATTTTATTTCTTCTCTGTATTTCGGATTTCAACTGTATTTACGAATGTAAAATTAGTGTAAAAAACATTTTGTAACAAATTATTTACATTTGAAAAAATCAATCAGCATTTTTTAAAATAGACAACATTACGTTTGTACTTTTCAACGAATATTTTGATAATTTCGTGTAAATCTTAACGTGTTCCATTACAAAATAGTAACATTTAGCATATTTTTAGAGTCGTTCACAAAAAGCGAAGAGACAAACAGCTTTAGATGCACTTAGTCTCTGTTGTTTGCGCTGATGTATAGGACGCAACATACAGACCGATTAGTCATTGTAGTGTTAAATTACATGATGTATGTAATTACGTGTTTGATCTAAACATGTCTTGTCTCGTCTTATCCCGCCTGTTTCTCCGTTATCTCTTGACTAACTGTTGTGCACCCAGGCTAAACGTATAATACTTTAATTAGTATGTTTCATCTGGCTACAAACAAAGTGCAATGTCTCGTATTCAGGAAAGGATTTTACCAAAATGTAAAAAATATTGGCCGCATCCTATTCATTTCACAAAAAAAGGTCTCAGCACAGAGTGCGACCAACCATAGGCGTACAATGTACAACTAATTTTTAAGAAAAAACTTACTATGGATTCTCTTGGATGATTTACTTTAAAAAGTCGATATCCGTTTTTAATAAACTTTCATTGTTCTCAATAGCTAATGTGGTTTTGTGAAAATAAATTGAAGGAAATAGTCGAAGCGTGAAATCAGGAATTATAGTTCGCAGTTTGTAGATAATTCTAATTACAAAGTGGTTCATGTTCATGGTATCCATGTCTTTGATAAAATAACTACTAACTAAAGTTATTTTTCAATATTACACAAAAAATTGTTTGTTGGTAACAAAATATTTCGTTTTTTTTTTTTTGGTAATTTCGGTCAAAATCAATAATCAAATTCAAGTAAAATCAAACTGAAAAATTTGAGTATGTAATTCGAAATTAAAAGGCACCAGGTGAAATTAGCAGTAAACTCGTAATTTACATGTTTTTCGGTAGGTAAAATTCAATTTTTGGATTATTTCATATCGTCTAACTTGTCCAGTGTCCCATACTTATTTCACTACTGATTTCATAGATTTATTTGAAAAAGAGATTAGACTTAGAGAAGATTAGGCCTTCTTGTTTTTTTTATAACTATATCTCAATTAGCATCGATAGTGCAATGAATACTCTCATATACATATACTTGTATGTAGTGACCGACACCCTACACGATAAAATCCTGAAATGGAATTGAACATTTGACGTAGAAATACAAAAACAACTGGCGAAGTTTTTCACAAAAGGTTAAATCAATAAACTTCTCTTCTATTCTACGCACGTTTCACTAATCAAGTGGGCATACTACACCTTAAAAAGGTCTACAAAAAAGTCCGCGTGCACCCGCGCGAAGCCGGGGCGGGTCGCTAGTAGCTTATAAATTGTATATGTATACATATGTACAGGGTGATCGGTTTATCATAGGAGGTGAGTTTTTCTCGGAAACAGCTGAGAGAAATTAATTTTTATGAACGGTAAATCATGTTTACTCAGCTTCACTCAAAATTAAGGCGAAAATAAAAAATATGTCTTAAAAACGCTAAGCGTCGCGACACCTCAAACATTTTTTTAGCAACATACCCTTTTTACTTTGCCATTAGAGAAATATATCAATTTTGTGTTCTTTTTCTATTTAACATTTTATTGTATCTTGAATATTTAGAAAGTTATGGTCGATGTATTATTTAGTGTCTTATCTGTTTTTCTCGTAAGCTGCTAGCTAAATGAATATAACTTCTGTATAAGAATTTATCAGTTTATTTGCTTACTAAAAATTAAGGCGGAAATAAAAAATATAGGTTAATGATGCTAAGCATCGAGACGCCGACAATTGTTTTATCAAAACACTTACCTGTTTTTTTATATTCTTTATTTCAAAAGTTATGGCCAATTTCCCGATGAATTTCTTTATTATTGCAACATTTGGAACTGAATTTTCAGACGCTATTGTTCGTTCAACATATACATAATACATAAGTAAATATGTTTTTATTTACAACAAAAAATATATGTATTAAACCTAGGTTTTGATAGCTGAAATATTGTATAATTTATAATAAACAAATATCTTTAAATACCTCAACAATAAACAATATACATTCAATTGCTACTTAAATCTTTACAAATGAGTAAATTAAATAACAACAACCAAATAAATTAAAAATTAATTATCAAATAAATATTAAATATGCATTATTTACACAATTCAATTACTTGTTACAAAAGTAACGTTTTCTTAGTTCATTAGAAGTTACTTTTCTGAAAATATTTCCACCTAATTCAGCACAGGTAGGAGTCATTTTTTGTTTCAAATCAAAATACAATTTGTTTTGTGCACAGACCTAATTGGTCTGTGCACAATCTTTATTCGAATTCAAAAAATAATAACAATTGCTTTAATAAATAGGTATACATTTACTTAAAGTTAAACCAAAAACTGTTCTTCACATATACTTTCACAGTTAAATCCTGGGAGTTTTGAAAGTTGAACACGGTTTATTACTCAGTTCTTATTTGCATTAGAAGATGTCATCAGTGTGTGAAATTTAGAAATCTACTAAATCAGGCCTCTCCAACTCCGGTGCTATTGCCGCGCCGCTCCGGCCGAGCGTCGGCCAAGCACCGGGAATTAAATGCAAGAATATGATGTCTGTCTCTGTCGCGCAAAGGCGTCTGTGCTGCGAACGAGTGAGAAGGCAGTGGAGAGGCACCGGTGCTGCGAAGTGCAGCACCGGTGCGCGCCGGCTCCGAGTGCTCGTGTTGGAGAGGCCTGTACTAAATGGACTATTTAGTAGATTGATAATATTTTTAAGTGGATATTTTAGTAGACCAAATAATATTTTGGGAATCAGACATAATTTTTGAAATAATGAAAATAAAAAAATAATTATTCAAAAAAATGCATCAAAATCAAAAACTTTTAAGAATCATAAAGAAGGTTTATTGTTATAACAAATCGAGGCGTCGCGGTAAAAAAAATAATTTTGAGGCGTTGCGACGCTTAGCGTCGTTAAGACATATTTTTTATTATTGCCTTAATTTTGAGTGAAGGCTAGTAAAATGTGAGACGTGATTTACCGTCTCACTCACTTCCTATGGTAAATCAATCACCCTGTAACATATACATATATATGTTATTATAACATATGTGCAATAAAACTTAACGTTACCTACTCTCACTCTTCAAGAGAATGTGCGAGTATATAAGAGCGGTGATCCGCATTTAAGTTTTGTTGTAAACTTATGCGAGAATTTTATATATATCAAAGTTTGTTGTAGTAAGAAGATTTTAATCAAAATGTTTACGTAAAAATTAATTATTATTTTTATTTATTATGTCACAAAAATGTAATGGGCGACTTATATATCTCATACATAAGCGAAGTATCTTGACTACCAAGATTGTGAAGTATCTTGACTATCTCGCGCTTTTATGCCATGCGAAAAATCTACATGCAAACATGCAACATGGTTACGCTCTTTTACTGAGAATACTTACCATCACAGAATGCATTGTGTTGGCTGCTAAATTCCACACGGTGTTTCGTATTCTCTGATGGAAATTCATGTTATCTGTCAAAGATAGCGCCAAGAAGGGTGTTACGGAATACGGCGTGGGGTTACCTGCTAGAGAAATGGAACCCACGTAGAATCCCACCGTATTGATATATACGAATGGAGCGTTATAATGATAGACGAAACCCAGCGCACATTCAGGATACGCACCATCTAAGATTAAGAGATCAAACGTATGTTGTGAATACAAAAAATCCTTCGTTTCGACATCTGAAAGGAGTACCTCGCAGGCCTGAAACAGAGTTGTTACACTTTACATATTAAATTGAAATTGTTCTTTTATTTTGTTTTAGTTACTAGTAGATCGTATTAGCACAATACGATGTTAATGATAAGACGTCCACAATACATGTGCAGACACAGAAAGTAAGAATAACACTTCCCCACAAAAAAGGTGTTGATTTAGGGGACTGACTATATATAATTCCTTAATTCCCTTAATTCCAGCATTGGAACTCCCAAAGAGCCTAAAGAGTCCTATTCGGGAGTTTGGGAGTAGTTTTCACCCCCTTGGAGAATGGAGTTAAAGCAACTAAACACGATTCTCGTTATTCAAATCAAGACCTTTTTTTAAATAAATATTATATCAACTAATAGTGACGATGTAAACTTTGGAATAAATTCCATATCTTGGTTTGAGAATTTTTTACAAAAAATGCTCCAGCAGGTTAATTTTGTCTTTCAAAAAGCCACATTTTTCAACATATGACGTTTCAAGATTATCTTTTTAAGATGTCATATGTCATCCATTATTATTGTCACCATATCATCCATAATTATGTCACCATGTCATCCTTAATTTTTTTACTCACAACCATATTTTTTTCAATAGATTCGAAAAGAGAATCATTATCTGTGTACAGTAATGTAAAAAAGTACTTTATTTAAGACGAAATTATTCGAAAAGTATATAAACATACATGTAATCAATTATTTAGTTTTCAATAAATAGGAGTTTCTATTGTTTTTAGGTTTTTACTAAATATCTCGAAAACGGTTTGAGATATTAAGCTAAATATTGATACACATTATTATTATGGTTTATAAACACACTTTTCGACCTGAATTATTTTGTTTTCTTTTTAACCAGTGGCGTAGCTATTGCTAAGCACCGATACAATTTTAACGAAAAAAATGTTACGCCACTATTTTTTTTTAAACAAATTATTATTGATTACCTTTCGATTCTAGAAAAAGGTATGTTTCATTTTTGTCGGATAACTTATCGTTTGGAAGTAATATTTAAACAAAATTTCATTTACCAGAACACTTGTTCATAAAAATATATAAGGCATTTAGTTATTTATTACCAAATTCTTAAATTGACATTATTTAAAAAACCAATGAGGAAACACCGCCAACTCTAAAAAGAGCTACCGTCTTTTGTGGTTGAAATATGGTCAGAGCCGTAGTCAGTGTTATTATGTGTCAGTATCACTCGTTATGCGAGTGGGAATAATGTTGAACTTATATATAGTTATTAATAGTCAACTTATAAAACTGATTAATAGTATCACTTTAGAAATCACACACACTAAAATAAGTACATACAGTTGTAAGTAATTCATAATATTGTAAGTAATCAGACAAAATGTAACAGAAATCTTTTTTTTTATTTCTATACAAATGTAACCTCGTATAATATTTAGTGCTGAACATAAAGAAAGAACACAAAGAAAAACTTATGAACATAAACATAAGAACATAATGAAAGAACACAGTAAATTACTAAATTAAGTAATAAATAAGTAGAAGAGTAGTAAGAAGTCTTATAGTAAACTCCCTAAGTGACCACCATATATGTACTTCTTGTTCTATAAGCCTATAAAAAATATTATGATTATTTCGAGAATTTAACATCTTAAAGTGCTGAGTTTAACATATCACTGCTAATAATTTGGGTAATATTTGAGCTAGAAAGAAAATTCAAACGGTGTTTACAAAAAAAATGAAGGCTTTTCCAAGGAATTTGATTATCAACATAGGGTTGTTAAAAAGATATTCCCAAAAAAAAAAACTTTTGAAAAATTAATGAGGTCGAATTTTAGTGCGGGATACTGTAATATCGATGCGTTGATACTGTAATATCTTCACCGATATAAATAAATACATGACAAAGGGTTTAGACGGTTAAGCATTCGAAAAATGTCCCAGCGTCTAATCGAATGTTTTTACCCTGTATTTGTTACTCTTGGCTCTTAAAGTCTTCTTTTATACCATCATTTCAGAACCATACCGTCAAGAGGAAGGAAATATGAGGCTGACAAACCTTTGACATTAATATCAATTATCTCAGGAACTATGTGAGATATCTCAATGAAATGTTAACTGTTTATGAATACATCAAAGGCACATGTAAATATTTATTTAAGAATTCTCTCTTAAGAAATCTCAGTTACAATGGGTGTAAACCAACAAACACAATTTTTGGTGGTGACTTTTTATGTTAACCGCCAGAGTGACAACTACAAAAAAAATATATAATAGTTCATTTGTTAGCTATTACATGTCAAAATTGCAGGATCGACCCTCCTGCAATGTTTCTGCATACGTCTAACGCACATATAATATATTGTTTTCAGAATAGCTATTACATGTCAAAATTGCAAGAGGGTTGAATTGGTAGAACATAATCACAAAAAAAATCAATGTTACTCGTTTCACAAAAAAAATAAAATCAATGTTACTCGTTTAACATGTGTGATATTTTAGTTAATAAAACTGTATTAGCCGCACAGCAATATTCATTCATTGAGTCGTTGTCACTTCGCTTTGTCTTACTACAGTATTTTTGTATAATTTTTGACATTTAACACTTCTATTAGCTTTATTACTTACAATAATTATTTTCTCCATTATTTCATCAGTCACGATTTTCACTTAAACCAAAAAAAAAAAACTAAGCAAGGCACACAACCGATGTTTCTATGAAAATAATGTGCCCTAGCATTTGTTACAACGATTTACGCTCATACAAAAAAAAAAACATTTATTTATTTCAAACCTGACGCTAACAAACTGATAAAATGTACTATTAAGCTCTCTAGTGAATTTGTCATAGCTTGTTTAATTAGCTGGCAGGAGTTTAATGTCACAAGGTATTTTCAATAAGGTTGGACTGATTGGAAGTCAAGAAGTCTAGAACTAAGGAGACCGAACTGCGGCTTTTCGCTGTATAATGCGACGGGCTCGAATATGTCCGCCTCCAGAGGCGCTGTAAACAGTTGTGTACTCTAGTTGCTACGGTATATAAACAGATATCTATACGTATACCGTGGTTCTGTACTAATCTGTGTGCATTAGAGGTTAGAGTCCGTGTGCATGTCCGTGGTGCGAATACATTTGACAGACGCTCGATATTTTTCGTTAATTTGTTGTTGTTGAATATTATATTGAATCTACACAAGTAATGTCTTTGCAATTATAAATTTTCGCAATGATCAATATGAAAATGTACTCAGAATATTTCATGTTACATGCTTCAACGTTAACAATACAACAAAGGAAAATATTTCATTTCATACATACATCAGTAATTTGAAATAATGTCCGGTTATTCGGACCACTTCTTAAATCACACAATGCAACACAGCACTTTTGAACCATATTTATTTTTGTATATATTTTTGTTAAAGCCAAACGGCATGTAAGCACCCGCTTTGACAGCTTAATGATAAACGTCATATAAAACCATAGCATTCACATGTGGACCGCTGACCGCTGCTCAGCACATGACACGAGTACATTACTGTTTACAGCGCCTCCTGGAGGCGGACAGATTTGATCCCTAGATACCGAACGAGTTCAGTCTCCTTAGTTCTAGTCTTCTTGGTTAAAGTATAAAATATATCACTGTAGTTTTTTATTAACTAAAATTCTCTTTCCAAATGAACAATTATGGGTAATACTGATTTTCAATTTTTTATTTTATCATATTGCAGCAAATCGATCCTCCTGTAATTTTTCTATGTGATAACTAACCAATGGACGATTATATTGTATTTTTTCCTAGATTCCATAGATATCACTAACGATTAACATAAAAAGTAATCCCCAAAGATTTTATTTTTTGTTTTACACCCTTTGTACCTGAGCCACATTCTGAAAAAAAATATATATATGATGAACCTTTCATATAACTATAAAGAGTTAAAAATGTATTGAGATATCTCACCTAGTTTCTAAGAAAATTTATATTTATGAGGGTTCTCACCCTCATACTTCCCTTCCCCTTGAGGATAGGGTTCTGCAATTTGGTATAGAAAAGACAGATGCTGGGGAATTTTTCAAATGCTTACCCTGCTAGACCCTTTAAGCCGCCTAATCCTCCCTAATAGCGTCTAGAATACATTCATGAAGCTTCAGGGTCATAGACAATGTTGTTATGAAATTCATTAATAAAAACATGACTATCAATAGAAACATGATAACTCAAGTTGGTCTTTTCATTTAATTTTTGCAAATCAAATTACATCATTAAAAATAGTTCAAAAAGATTAACATTTAAGTAATCTCGAACAGTAAGTTTAAAATAAGGCAGTAAAAAACTTCAAAATTTGGGTTAGACACTACGCGGATTAATTCGTCATACAATCTCAAATTATTATGCTAATTGTACACAATGCGAATTGTAAAAATTCAAGCTATTTACAATTAACAACAGGAGTAAAAATTTCTTCATGCTCAATGTTTTTTTTAATTGACTCTAATTTGTCAATCTAGTTCTAGAAATCAAGTCTTGTGTTAAATGAATAACAAATGAATTTGTTATTGAACATGTTGCCATTTAAAAAAATGGCCAATAACGTCATAGCTCGAAAACCAATGACAATTTGGAATTGGCATTTTTTAAGAAGTGCTTATTTTTTAAAAACAAAATCATCATGTTCGAGCAGTTTTCGTAATGTTTTTCCCAAAATAGTATTTATTTCAAACTTTACGACACTGCTTACTTTGTTACAAACACCAATATGTATGTTCCTATTACCATTGATAGTTCACAACTTACTATGGGAACTCGTCCTCAAAAGTATAAATACTACGTTCGTATTTCCCTACTTCTTATTGTCCAAATTTTTTAAAACTTAACTACTAATTATTGTGAAATTTTTGGAGGAGAAATTGCTACATAAAATTACTAGTTTCATTTGTTGACAAAATTAATTTCGTAAAACAAGTGTCTGGAAACATTAGTCATTTACCTTAATCTTGAACTATTGTGATTTACAACTTTTATTAGGTTTTAATTCAGTGATTTATTATTGTAATATCTAGAACATGATTTCATAACTGTTATGTAAAATTGTGGAAAAATATAACAAAATCTATGTAGTATATGAATGAATAGAATGCTGTAACGAATTAATATAATGATTTTTTTTAGAAATATCTTTCCCATCTAAACTGGTTTCTTCATAAATTAGATATTTCATGAAAACTGTTTTACATGTACACGTAAAAATGTATTATTTAATATTCGTTACTAGAACTGAACATTCCCTATACTTGTATATAATATTTTTTTAGTTATATAGCTATAGTTTTTTTTAATTATCTATGGGATAATCAAATTTTGGCTTCGTGATATTGTTGTTTGTTATTTTATTTATTATGCTATTATATTATATTTGAGCAACGGCGAGTCAGTGGTTTTCAAAAATATAAAAAAAAATTGTTTGCACCACCCCCGTTTGATCGGTAATATTCTTTATTAATACAATTTTTATGTATTATGTCATTAATTTTTGGTCCCATATTTTTTGAAATCACCCTGTATTTTTGTTTTTTCACCCTGTTGTAAATAGTATTGTTTTAAATCAATCTGTACTTAACTCAGCTCAGCTGTTTCGGAGATAGTATTTGATGATTTTTGATAAAATCAAAATGTTTTTATTTTGATAGCATAAATATAATCCCCTTAACTAAATAACTTTTGTGGTTGCAAAAAAAAAAATATTGTTGAACTTTTCGGAGAGGGGAAAGACGATCCAAGTTCATATTTACAAACCAAATTTTACCATTAAGTAGAACACGTACCATTTATTATATAATATCATATACACCTATTTATACACCTCTCTTGTGGACAGAAACAAGCTTCATCGCTTTAGTGTCACAAGTGTGGATAGATGGCGATGCCATTCACTTCTATAAAATTATATTTATAGAAGTGAATGATATTTTTATGTGAGTTTTAGTTTTTTTGCAGATTGTTGGACTTTGAACTTTAAATATTGATTAGTATAATATCTATCTAATAAGTTTATATAATAAGTAATATAATAGTGTTTATTTGAGATTAAGTTTTTATGTTTTGTTTGGTTTAAGTTTCATTCATTAGTTTTTATCATGTTTTGGTTGGTTAGGTTGGGTTAGGTTACGTTAGGCTGATTGTGTTTCTTATTTACATGCCTAATTTATGCTTTAGGTATAATATCCCTTATAATATCGTTATTTATTTAACAGAAAAAAGTGCGTCAGATATGTTCATTAAGGGACACTATATCTATTTACTTATTGCGGGACACTGCTGCTGAATATCCTTTATGAGTTCAAGAAGTTAGTCGAGGGGTAGTGCACAGAGTGCTCTCTTGATACCTATGCAAATTGGATCAGGAGCCCGTAA
Source organism: Aromia moschata (assembly GCA_029963805.1). NCBI lineage: Eukaryota > Metazoa > Arthropoda > Insecta > Coleoptera > Cerambycidae > Aromia > Aromia moschata. The sequence goes on along the minus strand of JAPWTK010000139.1, from coordinate 190,060 downwards.
ATATTTAGCTTTATTAAGCCAAACCCGACTCAATGTAATTCTATACGTAATTCCTCATGGACAGAAATTAATATCTTTATGCTGCCAGTACCCAATCATCTTCAGTCACATTAACGTGAAGCATGTCGATTTCCACGATGGTGTCGTTAGGAGTCATCAGGTAGCAACTAAGAGCAGTTATGTAAGTCATTTTTGTCCTTGCTCCATACTCTATGTTGAGTCGAAGTAAAATTCTTGCTTGGAACAGTGGCATATGGTATCACCATCTGCCAATGCGTGAAATTAGATCTCTATTTATTAAAGTTTACAGTGGGTAACTATTTTAAACTGTGTTAAAGAACAACGGCAAGTATTACCAGTTCCTACGAATGATATAATTGCGCTCCTTTTGTGCTTTGAGCTACCTTCGGCCATTCAGGCACATACAGGGCAAGCTTTCTGTTTTTGGCCGAAGGATTCCACAGAGTATTCTCTACAGAAATCAGGTTTTGTATTGGCTCCGAAGTGATAAAGTTTTGAAATAAATACGTAATACGGAATGGAGACTGCGGTAAACTGATTGTATTTTGTATCAGCCGTACAATTATAATTTTTTTCACTACATATTCAAACAATTTCTAAAACCCACAGGAACACCCCGCCTGAATAATGTTGGTACATTTATAGGTATTTTTGTTATGTACCTATCTGCTTTCAACAAGTCATAACCTGTTATTTATTTATCTGCATGAGTTACAAAAAATATTGAAACTGTTACGTAATTTTGATTGGTATAATATTTGTTATTAATTAAAAATATAATGTAAATTTTAAATAAAAGTAGTTATTATTGTTATATTGGTTAAATATAATGAATATAATGACTAATGGCTAAGGTTAGTGCATAGACGAATAGACGAAACTTAAAAAAAATATTTTTGAATTATGATTGAATTAGATGTAATCAGATTTTGTTCTGATCATTGCAAAGTCTTGTATTTAACGCTGATTGGACGAATTCGTCCTTCAAACTGAAATGCACCAATGAGTGTACTGGATTCATGGAAATTCATGCAAACAATGGCCGTGTTCTAGGATGTAGAAACGTTTTGCGTTTCGCGAAACGGTAGCCATTTTTGTTGTGCGTGGTTGTGCGTTTATGAACACCGTGGACAGCAGCGAAACGATTTGTGTTTTGCTGTTTAGAAATTAAGTAGGCATAATTATATGGTTGAATACAATAAATATATTGTTTTATTATTAAATAAAACTTAATATATTTATTGTATTCAACCTGGATGAAAAAAGTGCTGCTCCACCAACTTTTCCATCGTCCAGTAATTCAAGCTCCAAATGTTTTGCACTACATTATCCATTTGTCATAACCTATTTTCCTGGAGTGGGTACTGGAACCTTCGGCGTAGAAACAAAAAACTGGACGTTTTCCACGAAACACCGAACTACTATACTTTTCTCGACGCGCGTTTCGCCAACTAAGGGCATCTTCAGGAGAAAATTAAAATTAATTTTAGCCTACACACTTGCACTATTTATACTAAATTTGTTGCCACGGTTCACTGAACCGTAACCGTCTTTGTTTATCAGAACAAACAGTGGACTGGTGGGTATCAGCCCATTGTCCTTATTCATACTACTGTTACCCTTCATGTTTTCTAAACTTTCAAAAACATCCAACTGTACTGTTTGTTACATTTCTAATTAATTTTAAATTATTTATGTCTATCCTATGGTTGTTGTCGTGTTGGGCAACACAAGATTGCGTGTTGGGCAACACAAGATTTTTCTGTTCTGCCATATTTCAAATGAGCCATGACTTCTTCAACTAGATAGAGTCAAACTAGATCTTTTTGTTTGTCCAATATACTTTTGATCACAATCTTTACAACTTATTTCGTATATTCCTGACTTTTCGTTATTGTCGATTTTGTCTTTGGGGTTACCCAAAAGCGTCTGTAGAAATAAGTTGTAAAGATTGTGATCAAAAGTATATTGGGCAAACAAAAATATATATTTTGACTAGATTTAAAGAAGGCTCATTTGAAATATGGAAGAACAGAAAAATCTTGTGTTGCCCAACACGACAACAACCATAGGATAGACATAAATAATTTAAAATTAATTAGAAATGTAACAAACAGTAGACAGTTGGATGCTTTTGAAAGTTTAGAAATCATTAAGTGTAACAGTAGTATGAATAAGGACAATCGGCCGATACCCACCAATCCACTGTTTGCTCTGATAAACAAAGACAGTCACGGCTCAGTGAACCGTGGCAACAAATTTAGTATAAATAGTGCAAGTGTGTAGGCTAGAATCTAGTTTTAAAACACGCGTCGAGAAAAGTATAGTAGTTCGGTGTTTCGTGGAAAACGTCCACTTTTTTATAAACTATTTTGTCCCATCAAGACACTCCATGACGGCCATGACAGTGTTGCACAATATGGCCGACCGTTTCGCGAAACGCAAAACTTTTCGACATCCTAGAACACGGCCAAATTGAATAGCAAAATAATGGACCAACTGATTATTTTAATCTATATTTTAGTCTAAAACTATAAAAGAGAAAATGATAGAGATATGAACGAGCATCACAGAAATATTTTTCATAACTATCGCCATCTCGTATTACAAAGAGAACCACCTGCTACGTGACTAACTTCTGTCTGTTCGAAGCGCTACGTTGCGTTGACGACGATTATCACTTAACGCCATCTACATTTGGACGACGGCCGTCAGTCGCATTTTTTACTATGGAGATGGTAAATATAGACATCCAAAAAACGTCATCAACTCTGGCAATGAACGAGAGAGATGGAAATAGAGGTCATGTCTAAGCTTTTCGGTTATGTCAAACTTTTGACAAGTGAAGTCACAATTTGTAAAATAAACAATGGCTGTCATATGATGTGACAGTCTTGACAAGTAAATAAGGTTAGAAATTCGATCAAGAATAGAAATACGTCTTTTTTTCTCGGCCAACTTTGATGACGTTTTTTTTTGGATGTTCCATATAATAAATGACACGTACCTCATAGAATTCTTTTATACACAACGTACCATAGATGTCAATATATCCACTAATCCTTTTGCTATTCCAAAATAAATAATTTTATTAATACACTATTAAATTCTTACTAAAAATTAAATATTGTATAGTTTTTTAAAGTTCTATTTAAATAATTTTGACTGATTTCACCGCAGTTTTACGTTCATTTCGAAAAACTATATTATATTTTCTGTAGAGCTCCATCTACCCTATATAGAATATACAGAAATATTTTCCACAATATTTCTGTTACTTAATTTGATCTCCTTTCGTAAATACATAATTTAGTATTTGTCATTTAAAAAATTCCAAAGGTAAGTGATATTTGGCGAAAAATTAAAAAGTTACTAAATGCGACCTACCTTGTACAAGTATACAAGGTAGGTCGTGAAAAAACCTTTAGTTAACCGTATATGGAAAACAACAAGTACCCGAATTTTAAAAAATGGTATATGTGGTTTTCTCGGTGTGATCACTTTGCTGAAAATATTAACATTATCAGGGTAACATTTGTATATTTCAAGCTAAATTTAAATTATTGCTTTTTAACGCTGATGTTCGCATTATAAATTTCTCATCAATATCTCTATTAACTTTGGAGATGTTTATATGGTTCCACACCTTCAACTACCGCGATATATATTCATAATGTTGGCTGAAACAGAACGCGCCACAGAGGCGTACACATCGTAAATATAATACATGAAACGTATTGAATACAGCGGAGGTTGTACAACAGCTCCAGCTGTCACATGACCACTGCAATCAAATCAAATTGAGGCAATTCCCATCACATGCTGCTCGAGGTGCCTATGTGTTGGCGCGCCGTATGCCAACTTTATTAATTACTATGCAGTTATGTATTAATTACTACAACAATTAATTTGAAATACTATATAAATAATAACAGTACATATTTATAAGAATAATATTTCTTACCTCATAACCAAAGCGAACCATATCGAGTGGTGGCACTGGATCTTCTCCTCTAATTCTATTGCCGACCAAATCCCAGTTGGTAAAATTTTTTACGTAAAAAACTAGACCTGCTGGAGTGATTTCATCTAATCCAGGTATGAAGAAATCAGCAGGAAATGCACTAATAAAAGTTATATTATGCCCTCGAGGTATCAGTCCTCTTGCTAATTCCCAAAATGGAATTTTGTGAGATTTTGTTCCTCCCATTGTTATCATGAGAATGTTAGCACAGGTACATAAGTTTATCACAGCCAATGATGCCGTCACTGTCGACAAGCGTTTGCCATACATATCTGAAAATAGAAGTGGTGTTCATTTAATTCACTTGGTATACGTTTTACGTAAGAAGTATTACAGAAATTTGAAAATGAGACATCGGTATCTCTAAAATGTGTCTAGTCTCTGGATCATTATAGAATCTGACTGAGTTAAACTGAAGAATATCATTGGTGAGATTGAAAAAAATAAACGTTTTTGGTTCTATTCCAATCTGAAAAATATTTTTTTGTCTGAATTTAAGAGGGTCAAAATTCTAAAAAATGATTCCCTTCACGCATAGTATGAATACATTACATGTGTATTATCTTCCAATATGAGCAATAACTTGTATATTTATTTTTGCTTATCATCATGTTTAAATTAAAGTTAGCTAAGATTTGCACTTTTTTTAAATCGTTTATTCTAACAAAAACAATATCACTAAACTAGAAAAACATTGTATTCGAAGTATCTCCGCCAGTTTTAATTAATTTTTCCCATTTTCCCATCGTTTTTCGAAAAAAAAAAAATATATAGAACAGTATGTACCAAGCCCGGTCGGCCTTAGTAGGCCTGTACCATATACGACTCGTTTGACGCACGAGAAATTAGAAAAAATTGAAAGTAATTCCGCATCCTCTTTACAATCCGGAAATTTTGCCGACCGATTTTCACCCATCCGATGTTTGAAGCATTGGATATGCGGTAAAAAATTTTAGAATCGCAATGAGCTTGAGGTGTCACTGCCAGATTGTTTTGCTTCAAAGAACCGAACTTGGTACAGCCGTGGCGTAAATCTGCTCGAAAAGCGATGGAAGAAAGTAACGAAAATTAGAGAAGAATACTTCTCTTGATTTTGAGTAGTTGTTTGTTTGTGGTCTAAATAAATTATATTTAAAAATAAGTGTATTGTCTTAAGTTAACAACAAACCTAATATGTTTCATTAAATATAAAAATTTAATTTAGATATGATAATCAAAAATATAGATATACAAGTCATTGCTGATATTAGAAAAGGTAATGTACATTTGTGTAAAGTAATTTTTATTTAATAGTTTTAACTCTTTTTAATTGTATGAACTGTCAGCAGGGTCGTAGCCGGAACCAAATTCTAATCAGGCCTCAGTATTTTTTAACAGGGCCAATTATGCCATTATGAGTAGAGTTGTATGTTTAAGTAAATAAAAGAACAAACTAATAAAGTTTGAAGTTTCTTTGCTTACGATTATGAAACGTGGGACAAGAAAGAAAAAAAAATCACAATCCCCACATAAAACATAGACATTGACGGGGTAAATAATGTTTAGTAAATAAGTGGAATTTCTACCAGGGCTCATCTTTTTTTTACCACATGTCAGCCCTGGCCAGACCCCCCCCTGGCTTCAGCCCTGACTGTCAGACTAGATAAATGTATTTTTCAAAAAACTGTCAAAAGCTTGTGAAGAGGTGTTAATATTTGATAAGAAAAATATCTCCCACAAACCATGCATATGCCTGTATTATCAAAAGACATTCAAAATGTCTGTATAGTCAAAAGTTTGAAGATTTCTAAGGTATTATTATATATTAAAAAATATATAGTAATAGCTCTAAAAAAATCGTTCAAAAAATTCAAAAAAACACCCATTAAAGAGTCGTTCAATTTCTTCAATGTCAAGTATAAATGTTAAAAATTACCCATATTGTCATTGCAAAGATCTTTCACAATTTTTGATATACAAAAATTTTTAGCAACCAGTTTTGTTTTTTATGAATTAAATACGTCCTCCACCTTTAATAAAAATGTAACAATATTTTGTTAGTGTGTCAAATTGCAAACTTTATGTACATTCATACATTACAACTACATATATAACAATATACAATATAAATGTAACATTATAAAGCTTCGAGTATGTATAAAGGATATAATATTTAAAAATTAAAAATTTATTGCACTTGCGGTGAAACCGGAAGTGCTGTTTAGATGTCTACCATGTCAAAATAAGCAAATATAAGTAAATAATAAAGAATTTGTAAATTACACAAAACACGTTCCAATTTTTTCCCATAAATAGAGAAATAGCAGGTTGATACATGGTTTATTGTCTCGCTAACACCCAGTGTATCGAATATTTTAAGTTATTTTTTGAGCTAAGAAAGAAAATTCAGACTCTTAAGTTATGCAGAATTTTCCAATGAATCTGAATTTGGCCTAGGGATTTTTATACTGCACATTATTAAACATATTCCTAAAAAACTGTCTTTTAAAAAATTATTAAAAGTCGAATTTAATGCGGAAGACTATATAAGAGGTATTATAAAAGTGTCTGTTTTCATATCCTACTTTCGGTTTCACCGGCAGTAACTATTACTTCATCATTGTTTTGACACATTTTGTATATTATGCATTTTTTCCATTCCTCTCGTCTTTTCGCATCATATTAATAATATGGGACACCCTCCGCATATTAATCAATCTTTGTATACTTTCTTTAAGTTTTCTTAATAGGTACATCACGCTCTCTTACATAGGATATTATCTATAACATCAAGTTGTTTCTCTAGGCATACATAAATCCGACTGCGTATTAAATAGTCATACATATTCTTAAAAACTCATCACGTTTTTGTTTTTTATTTTTTTTTTAATAAAACAATATAAACAAAATTTTAATTTCGCTCTATCCACCAACGTCCGGAACTAAAAATTGTCAATTATGATAGAATAATTAAAATATATTCGATCTAAATTAGATAAAGTACATTCTAATAACATTATTGTTTTATTAGAATCGACTAGGATTTTTTTCTCTTTTCGAACATTTACAGGGTTAGTCATGTAAAATTAACTTTTTTTAATAGCACCCTGTATTTATTACCTAATGATTAGGTATGTACTTCAACTCAACTGTTTTTGAAAATTTATTGAGACATGTTGTTACGTATTCAATATACATATTTATGTACAAAGGTATTTCCAAATTTAACACAATACCATAAATCAGAGAACTATCAATACATATAAATAGAAAAAACAAGATATCTCCATATAATTCATCAACAGTTGAAGTGAGCATACAATAATTTGTGATCACTTCTGTGATCACTGATCAGAAAACAAAGGAAAATATTTTTAAGTAAAAAGATACAAGGTGTTCTATTGAAAAAAATATCGCACTGTTATAGGATTTTTTAATTTCATTTTCATGGATTCATTTCCTTATACATACATGAATACAATAAAATAATCTATCTAGTCTAGATAATAAAAGTTTTTGAAAGGGGTGCTAATTTTTTAATGAGGTAATATCAAGCATCACACAATGAGGTCAATTATTTTCCTTGCAACTTAACAGTTTAACTGTCAATCTGATAAAAAAATTATGCATTTAATTGTTTGAAGTACTGCTTTATACCTACTGAAAACTTAAATTGATACTTTATTAAAAACAGTTTTGCAATGGAACATCAGTGTCAGAATATCGGTATCAGAAGCTTATCATTATCAAATTAGTGAGGAAAAAAAGTAGGTCCCACCGAGATTTGAACTCGGATCGCTGGATTCAAAGTCCAGAGTGCTAACCATTACACCATGGGACCGTGCGCAAAAAAATGTTTTTACAGCACATATCAAAATCTAAGAACTAATGTAAAATATAAAAAATATATAAATAGAAAAAATATTAATATTCCCCTAATATGGAACAATACTGTAATTTAAGTTTTGCTTTTTTAGGGAAAAGAAAGTTTTATATTGTAAATTAGAAAAATTAAAAATTTGAAAAGAGAAAAGTAACGATGCTTTGGTTCTACGATTTTATTTGATATAATTTCGAATTGTGTGTATTCTGAAATTCATAGCCAGCCAAGAAAAAGGAAAGAAAATAAGACCTAGCTGAAGGTTAGAATAGGACAGATGTAATTGCCACTCATAGCCTTTTATAATTAAACTAGCGACCCGCCCCGGCTTCGCACGGTTTAAGACATCACATTAGAAACCTCTAAAATTATCATTGTTTCTCTACTATATTATGCATGTATTGTACATATAAACCTTCCTCTTGAATCACTCTATCTATTAAAAAAAAACGCAGACCTTCGACGCGCTATTTATAGGCACGCGCTATATTAAATGCACAATGTATTTAAGGTACTTAATTGGATAAGGATTAATGCTGTATTGCTTAAAATCGCTTCGTAAATAAGCCAATATTTCTCGTAAAAAGTAAACGATAAAAAATGATTATTGTGGGTTATCCCTAAGAGATAGACATATCCCATCGCGGACTTTTTTGTAGACCTTTTTAAGTTGTACAATACTGTAGTACATTATTTTGATCTATCTCGTCGGGTTCAGCCAGCGTTTGCAATGTAAGCGCAAAAAAATGTGTTTATTTACATCACATTAGAAACCTCTAAAATTATCAGTGTTTCTCTACTATATTATGCATGTATTATACATATAAACCTTCCTCTTGAATCACTCTATCTATTAAAAAAAAAAAACCGCATCAAAATCCGTTGCGTAGTTTTAAAGATCTAAGCATACATAGGGACAGACAGCGGGAAGCAACTTTGTTTTATACAATGTTATGATATCACATTTTCCATGCGCTTTCACAATGAAAACAAATAATATTAATCTGAAAAGGACAATAAATACATTGTAAACATAAGATGAGAATGGATGCTGGACCCAAAATGGCTGACGAGAATACTTATGTTTTTACTGCTCTAGTAACAGTTGAAGTTGAAAGGACATTTGCCGTGCATAAAGTGCTGTTGAATGATAGGCATCATATAGGTAGTTTCATTACATATACCTTATAAAAGTACATTGTCCTAAAATTTCATTATCGACACTGGTAAGTTTTGTTTTTGTTTTATTTTTTTGTACATTTCGTTCGCTATTATATTCATGATTCGAGTATATATAGATTCATATTCATGAATCTCTACCGTACCTTCCAGGTACAGAGTAACAAGTATCTCCTATAAAGCGAAACCAACTTGTTATTTTTATTTAAATATTGAATATAAATTGAAATCCGGGCTCTAATTATGATGTACGAGTATTTTCTGTGCACATAGTTGCAGGTATTGCTACCAACCACTATAGAGATAAATCACGTTATAAAGACCTGAACTCTGGTCATGTTTGTAGCCCGCGACTTCCCTAGTTATAGTATTATACATACAACTCAAATTATTGAATTATTCGGGTAACATTTTTTGTATTAATGCAGTAATAAGAAATAGTAGCGCAACAAAAAAAAAAAACATAACTTATTTAAGAATACGGAGACTGATCATGAATCTTGATAAAACTGTCAGTAGATAGCGGCCTATGACTCAAGTGGACCCGCGCGAATGTTTGAGTTATGGTGTGCCTGGAAATAAAACAAACATTCGCGAGGAACCAAGGAAACGAGGAAGCGGGGATTCGGGAGATATTCGTCGGAAGTGACAGATCTGTAATATAGTTTTCATAATGTTCCAATAATTGTGCATTTGTAATGGTTTTGTGAGTTGTTTTAAATATAATTACCATAAAAACCTTACATCAGAAGTGGGATAAATGCCTCGTCCTTATTGTCGTTATTTTTTTGGTACGCGAAGTGAAAAAGTGATTGTGAAAAAAAAAATCGCCACAGTTCAAGAAGAGGGTTTTGGTTAAGGATTTATTCCTTGGCATGGGTAATAACTATAAGTAATGGAAACCTGGGTTTAAAGAGCCGATGGTGATTTTAAATAAATGATTCGAGAAAACATAATGGGTTGTCCTGTGAATATGATGAGATACGATGCGTTGATGGTTTGTTGCCGTGGAGCATACCGATAAATAGACAGTTTTGGAAAGTCTGTCTAATTTTGTTGTCCAAAATGTTGGGAAAATTATCAAATGAATGCTTTAAATGGGCCTTGAAGGAAAGGTCTTGGTAAACAATGTCGATATGAAGGAGCAAGCCTTTCAAAGGGGTTAAGTAAGGTTGTAATTGAAAGTATGGGCAGGTTAGTCCAGATTTTAGAGAAAAAAAATGTGTCAACTACTTGGTAAGTGTTAACTCAAATTTCAGTATTATTGTTTTATGGTTTAATAGAGTGATATGTAGGTAAATACTAAATTAAATAGCTTGATTGTCACAAATCATTGCCTGGTAGTCAAATGTGGAATCAAAATACATTAACCTATATTTGGATTGGCTTAGAAAGGAGCAAATGTGTGTACTGAAGCCCAGTAACGTCAAATGTAACATTTCTTGGTGTGAATATGTATTGAAACTAATTGGAAAAATGCGCAGTGAATCCTAAGTAATATCGGTATACACGGTGGAGACTGTAACTGGAATATATTCGCTAGCGGGGTGGTGAATGATTTTTCAAAAAATTCCCGAGACACATCAACTTTTAAATGTATTTACCTACATTTTCCAAGTAATATGAAAAATATAGCCCTTCAGGGGTGGCTGAAACCACCCTCGACATGATTTTTTCAAATGCAACCCTATGGCTTGTGACCCCTCATTTTAAAGCTGGTGGAAAGAGGAATCCAATGCACTGATCAAATTTTAATTTTTAGTATGTTTGTAGGGTTGCATACAATTAAAACCATTTAAAAATTAAATTTATTTTCAACGTAACAATTGTTCAAAATGTGCACCATTCACTTGTTGGCAGCATCCCAGTCTGGGGTAGGTTTCGTCCCTTACATTATGCAACATTTGCGGTGTTATTTTTCCGATTTCCTCTCTTATCCTTTCCTGCAGATCTGCTATGTTGTTGGGTTTCTGAATGTAAACCCTATTTTTAAGATGTCCCCACAAAAAGAAATCCAGTGGTGTAAGATCTGGAGATCTTGCTGGCCACTCAATATTACCTCGCCTCCCAATCCACCTGCCGGGAAAAATTCTGTCCAGATACTGACGAACAATGTCAGCATAGTGTGGTGGGGCCCCATCTTGCTGAAACCATAACCTCTCGTCGGTCAAGTTAGGGTTTAAGGAGTTTGGAAATAAATGACATAGCACTGGCATTAGTTCGTGCTGGAGTAAACGCAAGTATCTTGCTCCATTAAGAGTGTCATCAAAGAAAAATGGTCCTACAATTCTATCTTGTATTATTCCGGCCCACACATTAGTTTTCTGTGGGCGCTGAGTATGAAGTTCCCTCATCCAATGGGGGTTCTCTTCAGCCCAGTAACGACAATTTTGGCGATTTACGTGCCCATTTAATGTAAAAGTAGCCTCGTCAGATAAAACTATCCACTCTAAAGATAACTGGTTTTGATCAATAGAAGTCATCAATAAATCGCAAAATTCCACTCGTCGATCTGGATCATCTTCAAGTAGCTCTTGAACAGCTTGCATTTTATATGGGCGTTTTTTCTCACATTTAAGTATTTTTAAAACTGTTTTGTGATTAAGATTACTATCACTGGCCAGTTGACGGGCTGGAGTGATTTTCTTCTAGAGCAAGCAACAAATTCAACTTCGTGTCGTCATCAACAACAGCCTGCCTCTTACTCGGTACTTTCCTGACATGACCCATCTCTCGATATTGTGCCTCAATTTTACTAATGGTACCTTGATTTAGTGGTGTCAAGTTCGAGTTCGTGCCCTATCACCATATCCAATCATCATCAAAATTCGATTCGATTCGATTTTTAGTGATTCAGTTAAATAAGACATTTTCACCAATTTGAAATAACACTTCGTTTCAAACTCTAAATACAGCATACAAACTAAATTATTCTTTGCGGCCGTGTAAAAACACTAGCAAAAAATAACAAATATCAGTTGTGGCAAAAAATTGCTTGGAATTTTTTTGTGGGGCCATATGAAAAGTAAGGTTTACATTCCAAAACTAAACAACACACATTTTGAGTACGAAATTGTTGCGTTAAAAATAAATTAAACTATATAATTACGTTTTAATTGTATGCAACCCTACAAACATACTAAAAATTAAAATTTGATCAGTGCGTTGGATTCCTCTTTCCACCAGCTTTACAATGAGGGGTCACAAGCCATAGGGTTGCATTTGAAAAAATCATGTCGAGGGTGCTTTCAGTCACCCCTGAAGGGCTATATTTTTCACATTACTTGCAAAATGTAGGTAAATACATTTAAAAGTTGAAGTGTCTCGGGAATTTTTTGAAAAATCATTCACCACCCCGCTAGCGAATATATTCCAGTTAAAGTCTCCACCGTGTATACCTGTATCTTGATATGTACTGGAGATAAATCATTTAACATATTTTATTGAGATTGAATTATGACATTTATTTGAGGGTAGTTCCACCCTTTTGTCTAGTGTATTGGTTAAAAATTGTGTATTGTAAGAAGTGTGGAAACCTTACTTCCAGCAGTTAGTTGTTAAAAAAAATATGTAAAAGGTATTGTTCATCTGATTGTCAACTGAACGCATAGTAAGTATTTATTCTCGTAAGGCTGTCATATACCATGTACATATGTAGATACATATAACTACTGGATAATGAAATACTGTGGAAGTCTACATATGTATGTATGTAAACGTTTAAAGTCAAATTCATTAAAGGCTTTTATTTATGTCCATGGATATTATTTGATAGACACTTTAATTTTAGTTCGACGCAGATCCTCCTGAGATATGTACATGTACATATATAGTTTATGCCAATTCAACTTCTAGATTAGAAAAGGTGTTGTTTACATAATATTATGTACTCTCCACATAATTACATACATATTATGTATGTAATTATGTGGAGATGTCCAGACTTTGCGGTGCATAGAAGGTTGAAGAAAAGCTACAAATGTATCCGTATACATCTTCCACTTGTGTGGAAGAGCGGCTGACTTTTCTTGTTCCGATTGTTTTTTCAAGTTTTCCAGTCTATTTTTGCGCTTTAATGTCCCGAAAAATAAATTGTATAGTTTTCAATTTTAGAATTACAAAATATTGTTACCGAATATATTTAATTAAAAATATTTTAGGTTTTGCATCTATTTGTCAAAAATAAAGGATTTGTTAGGCATTGGAAACTAATCAAAAGAATAACTGTAGGCATTTCAAGTTATTGTGACATCATGGTTCGCACGTGCTGGAAATGTTTTGTTATTGTTTAGGTTTTGAAGGCGCTGACAATAATTGATTTAGTTTTACTATTTAGTATATGTATGCCTCGACAAATGTGATATGAAAAAGTCGGGGGAAATTCATTCTGGTTTTGAACTTCGGCTCAGATAGTAGACCTTAAGTTTGATTATACTTTGTTAAAATAAAGTCTTTTAAAAATTAAACAATATAAGTGAATGTGTTATGTGATAAACTATCTTATAATTTCATAAGAAAGAAATCCGATTTGGATAAAACAAACCAAGCGAAATCGCCCTTTATTTCATATTTAAAAATCAAGTATTTGTAACTGTAAACCATTCGGACTGGTAGACTATTATTGTTCTTCTCAGTGGATCACATGACGAATCCCTTCAAAAATACTGACTAACCTATTTAAGTCCCAATATTAATGTTGTGATTTATTTTAAGCTATTATAACTAGACCAAAAATATTCAGAACGGGTCTCGAGTCTCGTCTCGAGTAGTATTTAAACTAATTATGGTATTAGGCTGTTGGAAAATTATGTTGATTGTTTCTTGAAGTCTAACATTAACTCTAGATTATTTACGTATTGAGCGCCGAATTGATGGTAGACTAACCCCCCCGTCTGGGGGACGCCTAAAGACTCAGAAAAGAGAAATTGTCACGGACTACTTTTGTAATTAGTAATTACAAACCAATTTATTTCACAGGCATGGGCTTTTCCGCCGTTAATTACACGCAGGGACGCGTGAAAGTCAGGAAGGGCCGTGTCAGCAGTAGATAGCGGCCTATGACTCAAGTCGACCCGCGCGAATGTTTGAGTTATGGTGCGCCTGGAAATAAAACAAACATTCGCGAGGAACCAAGGAAACGATGAAGCGGGGATTCGGGAGATATTCGTCGGAAGTGACAGATCTGTAATATAGTTTTCATAACGTTCCAATAATTGTGCATTTGTAATGGTTTTGTGAGTTGTTTTAAATATAATTACCATAAAAAGCTTACACTACTTACTTTTTAATTTTTGTATCTTATACTCAAGTAAAACAGTTTGACAGATAATTTGTAAACACTTACGTATGTTATTGATAACTGAATTACAAGAAATAGTAAAAAAAAATCTCAGTAGACAGCCTTTGTTTTTCAGTTTCTCGCCTATTTCATTGTAGTTTAAAAAATGCTCTCGGGAATTTAAAAGCCGTGACTAGTTGAGTACTTGTTAATTACTTGTATTACATTGTTTACTTGTAAACGTTTATTTACAATAAAAAATAAGAAATTCATGAATCGATTTTTTAAAAAGTATTTTTTTGACGATATTTTTCTACATAAACACTATTCTATTTTAATTCTGTGTTAAAGTTGATATTTCAACGAAGAAAATAAGTACTTATAAAATTCAAAAATCGAAAGTTTTGCTAACCAAATTTTTCGATTGAAAAAAATACGGCTTGTTTTAAACATAACAATGAACATTTTCACCGAGTTTCATCAATATATAAAAAGTTTTGCGGGAGATGTAAATTAAAAACTAAAAAAACGGTTTTTTGCCTTTTTCTCGATAATTTTGAAGTTATGGTTTTGAATTTATGGTGAATAATGTCCTATAACAAAGAGTTTTTCACTATCTACAACTTCTAGATTTAACTTTTTTCGATAAGATGCATCCACCCCTCAAAACGTATATACTACCACCCCCAACCCCCATCCGGAACTTTCACTCAGTCGGGTCGATTTTTCCTTCATTACTCATTATTACCACACGCATACTGCTAAGAATTTATCGTCTATTACGGTATTTAAAACGGTTTAGCCCTGTCTTTTTTTGTCTCTTCAACTTAACATTCAATCTACCAACGTTTCCTGAGAATGACCGAAGGGTCCTGTAAACCCTTTAAATTGGAGTTCTCTTTTTTAATATCTCGCGAGAAGTTAAGTTATCTGGCTGGGTGTCTCATCTCGTGTGATCTCTAGTAAAACGTCCCTTCTTAACTCTGTTGGTGTGTATGAAAATTGTTCGAAATTATTTAAGGCATCGCAACTGTCACTCATTTTCACTAATGGCACTTTCTTAACTTAACGGTAAATTTAACGTCAAGCAATGTTGTGTTCTCAAACACAAATAACAAATAATGATAAATGACAGATGCGGCCAAATAATTATTTTCTGCCGTTGGGCATTATATGCTACTTTTTATCCTTCTTTTATAGCTGATATGAAATATTTTCGTTAAAGGTAGGAGAAGAAAGTTTTGTTGAGAAAACATTTGTCTCGCAATTTTACACTAAATTGCAATTTTACACTAAATTTACTAAAATTTTGATAGGAATAGCTATTTACGTATGTAACCAAGTAGGAAATGTATTATTTTTATTAACGAGTGTAATTTCTAAGGGACGAACGAAGCAATATGCTGTAAAATTACACGAGTTAAACAAAATTTCTTAAAGTTGTTCATTATAAGATTTTCCCTAATTCTGACAAGAATAGGTATGTGTTCTAAATAATTATGTTTATTCATTTTTATGAAACATTTAAAACATTTTACTCAGTTGACATTTAGACAGTTGACTCATCTATATTGTGAGTTTGAAGTTTAATATGTACAAAAGCATAGCTAACTAGTTACGAAAAGTGTATATTTATTAACTAGTTAGGAAAAGTTTTTCATTGCCGTCTTTATCACATCATCAGTGTCATCATTATGTAAATTTATTATAATGTTGACCTTATTTGTTTCTCAGAAAAAGTGTTGCGTTATCTTGATATCAAATACATACATCCAATTTTAAAAATCAGATGAAGTGCCATGTTATCACCAAGATTTTGTAGAATATTTTCATTAAAAAAAAAACGAGATTTTGAGAAGTATTATTGAAAATTGACAGGCAACATCGCAGGACAATGTTTTCTATTAACCACTGTTCCATATACTTACCATATCAGATTTGATATTCTAGCCAGATACCGTAATCCCATTTGGGCGTGCCCTTGTAAATGTATATATCTATAAATTTCATTGAAAAATAAATGAAATTAACACTACTCATCTAACAATGTTTTCTATTCAGTTTGAAAAATATGTCAGAAATATTTAAAGCAACGTGGGGGACATTTTTAACAATTTTAGTAATAAAATGTTTGTCTTGAAATGTTTTTCAATTAAAATGCCTAATTTTCTCATTTCGTCTCAATCACGGAATTGTCCAAAACGCTAAATAAATTTTTTTTTTGAGGGACACCCCCACGGATCTATCTGAAAACACTACTGTACCCACTGCACTGCACTGCACTGCACTGCACTGCCCTGCCCTGCCCTGCCCTGCCCTGCCCTGCCCTGCCCTGCCCTGCCCTGCCCTGCCCTGCCCTGCCCTGCCCTGCCCTGCCCTGCCCTGCCCTGCCCTGCCCTGCCCTGCCCTGCCGTGCCGTGCCGTGCCGTGCCGTGCAGTGCCGTGCTCTGCCCGGTAATGTGCAAACCGCAACTCTCAAGACGACTAAGGTATTCCTCAAAAGTGCCGAAAATTGGACACTGTACTCTATTTCCATTTTAAATTGAAAATAGGTAGAAAAAATCAAGGTTGTCAGATATATTTTCTAAAAATGCTAAGCTCACTATACAAGTATACTTCATACTTCAGTAAACTGTTAGTTCATGACGTTCTTAGAAAGCTAGTTTGGAAGTATTTTAAAAAAATACATAGATATAAATTTATTACTTAGCATTAAAATAAAGCGTTTAAAATTGCTGGAAAAAATAATTATAAATTAAAACAACTTTATGTATATTACTATACTTAAGAAAATTTTGAAGAGCTGGCAACGCCTGAGCTGCCGGCAGCCGCGAATGCACCAGCAAATGCCGACCATATGTACTATAGGATTGCTTTATATGTAATACATCCAAATACTCATTCGGTCCACTGTGCCATAAAATTTTTACGACGTCGTTAAATGATTTACGACTTTAGAAATTCCACGTGTTTAAGGCGCCAGTGACGTGTATTTCAGCTAGGTTTATTATAACAATTTTTTGAGATTGTCTGGCTAAATGAGCATTATTTACAGCAAATTATATTACAAATATTAAGAGTTTTGTGTGCAGGCTAATTTTAATCTTCTATATTGATTTGAATGAAAAAAATTATTTCACAATTTTTGAATTTATAAAAGATATATGCACGCCCATGGAATCATAAAGTTGCACCAATTTTTTTGTTCCTCAGGCGTATTTATCATTTTCTGTTAAAATTAGAGGGACTATAAATATATTATATAAGTATAGTATACGAATATTAGTGAGGTTCTGATACCAGGAACTAACTACTTACTACCTCAATCAAACAAAAATTAAGGACGTATTTTATTAAAAGTAAAAAAAAATACTTTAAATAATTGCGAAATTTGGCCATTTACTTAATATATATTATCTAAATACCTACTTTTTAACTACTAATCAGTGCTAATACACTAATAGCATTAATAAATAAAGAAATGTGCTTGAAATGATGAAATAATAACCAATAATTTACAAAAAGAAAGTTGGATATATGTACATATACATATATACAGTCACATTATGTGGTGTATAAGTACGCTTTATATAACTATTCCCAACTTAACCTATTTGTTGTCTCGATCATTCCAACGCGGTTGCCAAATTGGATTACTTGTAAATCACCAGTCATAAATATGTTTCAATATTAATGTAATACAGTAGAATCTCGATAATTCGAACTCATAATTACAAAGGGTTGTTTCGGCTGTCGATTTGTTCGGATTCTGAAAAAGGAGCTATTTTGTATATTAACCCATTAACGCCCAAACAGACACAATTTTTCGTCCTTTTTTGGAGCGTCAATCTCGAAGGGAAATTAATGAATTCGCTCAATAAAAACCACTTATCCTAATGTTTTCGGATATGGTCTTTCGATTTCCGGGGTCAGAATTGTGATTAAATGCTCAAGAAAAAAAATATATTTCTGACTTTATGGAGAAAAGTACTGAAAATTTGGGGATTCTATTTTTATATATTTTTTTTGTCCAAAAAGTACTCTAACCTACTCCGGATTGTGGAGGGAGGTGGAGGCAATAGTTGGAGTTGATGATAGGATTTTTTTTTGCCGACCTCAACAGACGAATCTTTTCAAAATGGTGGATATTGCATAAAATCTCATGAAATAAGAATTTTTCTCGAGTATTAATGTTATTGTGAGTCTTTCTTGAGCCACAGTCATTTTCCTCAATCAAAACAATACTACAGAATATATTTTACTAAATTTTCAATTTTCAATGATGGCGGATTAAAAATGGCGGCCGGATTTCTCAAGAAATGGCGCGTCTTTCATTATAAAAAGTAAATAGGAGTTTGTAATTATACTTTTCCTATGTCATTTCATGTTTTAGTAACATTTTGCGTTATTCCTGGTGAAAAAAGTCTGAAATCCAAGATGTCGGATTCAATATGGCGGACATCATTCTTGAAAATTCAAAATTTGAAAACGGAAAAATTACAGTCATATTTTACGTAGAATTCTGATGGAAAATGTCCTCTCAATCTTTTTCATAAAAATACGTTCTATCTGAGTAAAAAATTATTTGTCCTTCGAACCTCAAAACGAGGTTTTTTTTCCGGTGTTTACGTTCTCATGATGAAATCATGAGAATTATATATTATGCACTTAGGGATGCTCGGGCGCAAACTACTCGCCGGAAGTACACAGCCTACTTGTTTCTCGTGGTGCATATACGATTTTTTCTCACACCCACCAGAAAGTACGTTCTACGTACTACTCTTTGAATAAATATGCATAGAATTGAATAAATATAGGAAGTTCCGAAAAAAAATTCGTCAATGCGCCCGAATTCAAATTACATATTTTCTATTTATATGCGGAGGTTCCGAAAAAAAAAAAATTCTTCAATGCGCCTACATTTCTAATTGCATAATATATAATTCTCATGATTTCATCATGAGAACCTCAACACCGGAAAAAAAAACTGGTTTTGAGGTTAGAATGACAAATAATTTTTTACTCAGGTAGAACGCATTTTTATGAAAAAGATGGAGAGGAAATTTTCCATCAGAATTCTACGTAAAATATGACTGTAATTTTTCCGTTTTCAAATTTTGAATTTTCAAGAATGATGTCCGCCATATTGAATCCGACATCTTGGATTTCAGACTTTTTTCACCAGGAATAACGCAAAATGTTACTAAAACATGAAATGACATAGGAAAAGTATAATTACAAACTCCCTATTTACTTTTTATAATGAAAGACGCGCCATTTCTTGAGATATCCGGCCGCCATTTTTAATCCGCCATCATTGAAAATTGAAAATTTAGTCAAATATATTCTGTAGTATTGTTTTGATTGAGGAAAATCACTGTGGATCAAGAAAGACTCACAATAACATTAATACTGAGAAAAATTCTTATTTCATGAGATTTCAACTCCAACTATTGCCTCCACCTCCCTCCACAATCCGGAGTAGGTTAGAGTACTTTTTGGACTAAAAAAAAATGTATTAAAAAAAGAATCCCCAAATTTTCAGTACTTTTCTCCATATAGTCAGCCATATTTTTTTCTGGAGCATTTAATCACAATTCTGACCCCGGAAATCGAAATATCGCATCCGAAAACATTGGGATGAGTGGTTTTTATTGAGTGAATTCATTCATTTCCCTTCGAGATTGACGCTCCAAAAAAGGGCGAAAAATGTGTCTGTTTGGGCGTTAATGTTTTAAACAGAAATACACACATATTTATACATACTTACGAACGAACTAACGCATATTCGGATTATCGAGGTTGTACATTAGTTTTTTTAGCAGACATTAATTTTAATGTCACTTTCTCTAACAAAATTGTATAAATTATACATAAAACTGTTCAGAACTCAAAACTGTCAAACGCAAAACCAGAAAGTTTAGTTATGTTTAGTGTTTTTCCATATGTTTCGGAAATTTGTGTATAACTTCATGACGTAAATATAACAAGCAAACTGAAATGTATGAAGATGAGAATAGAGAATGTTATTATTAATGTTGAAATTAAAATGTATGTGTTATTTCCTTTTTTATACTAAGTTTGTGTGAAAGTATTTAGTTTCATCTTTTGATGAAAATTAATATTTGTATTAAGAATTATGGTACACAGGAACAAATATTAAGAATATAGTACATATGTAGATAATGCTGCATATGGCAACACTGTCAAAAGAGACTGAAATCGTTAACCGTGAATCTTTATTTACGGTAATAGAACATACAGACCCGATATGTTTTGTTTGCTACACTGGTAATATATGGTTTTCAGTTTATTCTTTTTAAGAAGTAAAATATTTTTTCGAATATTAATTTCAGTGACCATTTTTCATATAAAGAACGTTTAAAATTTAATATACATGTTATCTGAAAACCTTCCTACCTAATGAAAACCCTAAATACTAGACATTGTTTTATATCAATTTAGTATAATTTACCTTAATCCACAAATGATTCATAAAGTAACTAGAACATTTTTAAGACGGTTAATTTTTTAAGGAAGTTATTTTTTTCTAAAATAAGTCATTACCTAAAAACCTAAAACTTAGTACAATGGCACAGCTTTTTAAAATAATTCCTTCCTTTCTTCCTACAATAAATGGCTATGTATCGCCAAAGTGAGGCTCATTACAGGGTCGCACTAGCCCATAGATGTACCTACGTATAATTAACGAGTGTCTTACCCTATAAATACTTCTACAAAATTGAAGGACGCAGAAAGGTGACGTGTAGAAAACAATTCCTTGCTGTTTATCGAAAGCTGTATGGCTAGTGTAACCCGACCAACTAACACTGTAAACTGTTGACCTAGATATAAATATGAAATGTAGTAGAGTGAGTAGAGTGAGTAGATATCCAATATGAGCATTACTCCGTTTTAAAAACATTTGTAAAATTATAAACAATTTTACCTTATAACAAAGAAAAATAATTAATTTATTTTAGAAATAATTATAACGTGAATTCTAAAATATGAAAAAAAAATCATTGGTAAAAAAGTGCTGAGTAACCCTCAAAAATGTTTTTAACCTGAAGGGTTTTAGATATGAATTTGAAACGTGGATAGATTGAAGTATATTGATTGAAGTATATCCTACATGAGTCTTAAGCCGTTTGCATATTGAAAATATGTTGAGACGTTCTTAAGTTATTTAAAAAAAAATTCTTAAGCTATTTAAAAAGCCATTAATCCTGTCAGAAGTAAAGATTTTTTCCTATAAAAATAACGGATCTAAGGTGAAGATATATATTTATTAGTAAGAATTTTTTTCCTTCTACCAGTCGCAAATCTACCCATATGAAGTCCATCACAGGGTTCGAAACGCTTGTCTATAGATGGCGCAGCAAGTAGCGCGTCCAGTTCAGCTATTGGTACTTCCAAGATTTTACACATAGAATTTGAAGAAAAGTGTTGTCACGTCCAAAAAATTTTACCTGAAGGGCTTAACATACAGATTTAAAAAGTGGCTAGAATGACGGGTAGTATATAATATAGACATTAATTCGTTCACAAACGGAAAATCCATCGAACCGTTCTCGAGTTATTTGAAAAATTCATAGTATGACGTCACACAATGAGATTTTTTTTACTGGAGCCGTGGAGTGGCGGAGAAGATATTTTTCGATATCTTGCACCATTCCCGCGAGTTATAGGCCATTATTGCATAAAGAGTGTGAAAAAATTTACAAGTCTCTTATCACTTTAACCGATCAGCTAAATTTTTAAAATATAGACTGAAAGCCGTTTCGCCGCAAACCAATCAGACTCTCGATATACGGTTTTTACCAGCCCTGCCCACCCGTGAGGTGGGCGGGGCCCACTGCCTCAGCGTGACGTATACTGAAACCTATCTCAGCTACGTGCTCAATCTTTCTCAGTTTAGTAGGTGCGATTTGCTATGATCCTCACATCCGCGATGTACAGAAACATATTATTGTACATGTATGGCCACAACCTCTATAGAGGAGGTGGTTGTGGTATGGCCTAGTGTGACCCTGTAATGAACCTTACGCTGGCGATGTTTACTTATGACTAAAGCCGGCAGATCCGGGCGGCTTTACTTATGACCATAAAGTTAAAATAAAAAAATAATACCAAACACCAAATGAATACCACAACAAAAACACGGAATTAGTATTACGAAATGTATATCCTTTTTTTTAATATTCTAGAATATAGGCATACATTAACTTCTTTATTGTTAATATAACTACATGAGTCTTAGCTTAAACATTATATGAAATCAGCATGATAAGTTTAAATAAGTGTTCTGCTCATTATTTACAGTTATTTACGACCACTTTCGCTCTTGATTCTTATTAGCATATTATTTGTAGTAACTCGTGTACAAAATTAACATATCCTTATTCTTGCTTTACTGATGTCACGATGTCTGTTGAATAAAAAAGGAAAGTTTAAGCGGTGATAGATTTATTTACATAAAACATCAGTACATGTAGTCACACTCTTACTTTCAAAAGTGTTTTTAATAGTAAGATAAAAAGTATTATTTTATACATGGTGTGCCAGAATGATACCTTGGCATTTGATATATGAAAATATAACTATCAATGAGAAAATTTAAAAATTTTAATGATCTCATTATTCAGTTGTTCAACAAACATGCCCCACTGAAAACAATCATTTGTAAAACAACAAAAGGGCCCAAGCCATGGATTACTGACAATATTAAATTCATGATTAATTTACGAAATAAAGCTTTTAATAAATATAAAAAAACAAAAAAAAATTAATCATTGGAACTATTATAAAAACTTAAGGAATTATATTACACAGGCGATACGTGCTGAACAAAAAGTATATTTCGAACAAAAATTTACTAATGCTAATAGTAAAGAAAAATGGAAATTAATAAACAAATTTACCAAATTAGGAAATATCACTAATAGCATTGATCTTGGTTCAGATATAACCGCAAATGACATAAACAATTTTTTCTTAAAAACAAATGGTGTAGTCGTTCATTCAGATCCCCAAATTCTTAATTTCTACCAACATAACCTAAAAGTTAATTTTGAAAATGTGTTCGAATTTGGGGAGGTGGATGAATATGACATAATGCAAATAATACTAAACATTAAGACTCGCGCATGCGGAAATGATGGTATTAATGTTACAGTACTTAGGTTTATTTGTCCGTATCTAGTACCTCACATAACATGCCTTGTAAACTTCTGTCTAAGGAATTCTGTTTTCCCAAGCGCATGGAAAGAAGGGCTTGTTATTCCTATTCCAAAAGTAACCTCTCCTGAAAGTGTTAATGAACTTCGACCAATAACTATACTCCCCACCATGTCAAAAATTTTAGAAAGAATAATAGAACAACAATTACGCAGCCATATTGGTAAATACAAAATTCTTCCAAATTTACAATCGGGATTTAGGGCCGGATATAGCTGTGGCACGGCTCTATTAAATATAACTGACGATTTTTTTAGGGAGCTCGATAATAGGAAAGTCGGTGCTCTGATACTATTAGATTATAGCAAGGCGTTCGACATGATAAATCATGAACTATTTCTTGCTATTTTACATTTTATTGGTCTTGGTCCACTTTCCATATTTTTTTTAAAAGATTACTTATCAGGTAGAATACAAAAAACAGTATATAAAGACGTTTCATCAAGCCTGGAGCAAAAAGACGGGGAGTGGCACAAGGTTCAATCTTGGGTCCTTTATGTTACACTATATAGGTACACTAATAACTTTTTTATCAGCGCTAAAATACTGCAAGGGCCATATGTACGCCGATGATGCTCAGCTATATATGTTTTTTGACAAAGCGATGAACTTACCTCGTTTCAGAAAATTAATAGCGATCTAAGATCTTTACTGAAGATGTCTACCGAATATAATTTAGTAATTAACGCTGATAAATCCAGTGCCATGTTTCTCGGTTTCACTCCTAATAATGCTTCTGTTAGTATTAATAATATACCATTGTCACCATCTTCAAATATTAAAAATTTAGGTCTAGTGTTCGATAATAAATTAAAATTCACCAACCATGTCTCGTCCATCCTACAAAAGTCTTTTTTAAAATTAAAAACATTGTATCAGTGCACACTTATTTGATAAGAAATTAAAGATTCAACTATGCGACTCTCTCATATTAAGCAATGCCAATTATTGCGACTTTGTGTATGGGCCTTGTCTTTCTGTTTTCGACTGCAACAGGTTACAAAAATTACAAAATGCATGTTTGCGTTTTGTTTATGGAATAAGAAAATTCGATAGAATTTCTCACACTTTAAAACAAGCCGGATGGTTGAACATGTCAAATCGCAGAAAACTTCATGCGTTAACTTTATACCACAAAATTCTCTTAGATAGAAGGCCTTCTTACCTCTGGGATAAAGTAATATACCGCACGGACATTCACAACAGAAACACACGGAAAAAAAGGGCAATCGATATACCAAAACACCAAACACAACAATTTAAAAATTCCTTCACATACCAAATATCCCAAGAATACAATAACATCCCAGTCTCACTTCATGGTATCTCTCTAGCTTCATTTAAAAGAAAACTATTTAATATAATATTCAATGAGCAATGTACAAAGTTAAATATACGTTAGTTTATTTAAACCGGAAACAACTTATTAGGTTTTTTTATTAGGGACAATTTGTACAAAATTGTACTTGTATAAACAAAAAATAATGTATTCATTTTCTTAGGACTTAGGTGGACGAACAGCTTAAGCTGAACAAAGAATCTTTTGACCTACCCTATTTCATGATTTTCGATAGTATAATCTCTTTTTTCCTTACTTATTTCTTATTATTTGTTAATTTTCCTGATTATATTGTAAACCATTAACGGTCAATAAAAACACATTATTATTATTATTTCGCCGACTTTATAGTCACACTTCTCAGCGTAAATGCTGGGAAACATTCACCCATTCCTGCTGCAGACAGTGATGGCTTGATATCTCATCCCCGCCTCCAGCAGAAATTAGGCTCAGGCGAGGGGAGGAAATTCATCCTATCCCAAAACCTTTCTTACAATGTGTCAAGTTTGTAACAATATTGCCTTCTGGCCATTCCTAATGACATTAAAAGATAGTCCTAATGCCGCGATGTTCTTGGCGAATCTCGTCGTCATCACTTCCTCTGAAGATATTACTAGGGCGTACGTCTCCACTTTCTCCAGTTTCCATAGGCGCTTCAGCTCGATTGACAAATTTTCGTATTTCGCGATCTTCTCCCGTTCAGTCTTCTGAATGTAGTGGGTAAGTGGCACAGCGATGTCTATGATGATCCCTCTTCGTTGTTCCTTGTTGATCAGCACAATATCTGGTCGGTTGAAGTCCACTGTTCGATCGGTGATGATTAGCCTATCCCAGTACATCACGGCAACTTCCGATTCCAGCACAGCTTCCGGGACATATTTGTAGTATGGCGGAGTCGTCGCTAACAGGCCATACTTGAGCGCCAGTTGTTGGTGAACCATCTTCGCAAGTGCCTGCCGAGATATGCTGACTCTGATAGCGCGGGACACCCTCCTATTATGTGTTCTATGGTGTCGCCTGCAGATCCACATTTTCTACATAGGTCTTCGACGTCGTCTCTCAGGATATTCTTCTGGTAATTTCTTGTTTTTATAACCCTGTCCTGAATGGCAGTCAAGAAGCCTTCGGTCTCGGGGTACAGATAGCCGTCGGTAAGCCATTTTAATGAATTTTCTTTGTCGATGTGGTCTGGCTGTAGCATTTTTGGAAAACGGCCCTGCAAAGCATGTTCCATCCACTTGGTCCGGAGCTCCTCTTCTGTTGGTACGTCGACCGGGATAAGTTCACATCCGAGGCTCAAATGCGTGTAACCAGCGTCCTCTCTTGCTACTGCTGTTATTAGCGGGTCCCTGTTCGTTAGCAGTTTTCTTCTTAAGGAAGCTTCTTGATTAAGGCACTGATTTTTGATGTTTAATAGACCTCTCCCACCTCGTCTTCGCGGCAGGTGGAGTCTGATTACGGAAGAGTTAGTGTGTAAGTGCCTGAACTTAGTTAGGAGCCGCCTAGTAAGTCGGTCGAGCTCATCAAGATCAGTAACGGACCACTTGACGATTCCGAAAGAGTATGTCAGCACTGGGACAGCCCACGAGTGGATGGCTTTGATAAGATTGCCTCCAGATAAAAGCGTATTCAGCAACTTTGTCACGCGGCTCTTGTATTTCTCTTGGAATTCTTTCTTCAGTTGTGTGTGGTTGATCCTGCCGTCTTGACACACTCCCAAGTAACGGTATTGCTCTTCCGGTCATAGTTGATGGATATCGGCATATACCTCTGGATTGTTATGAGGTTCTCCCTTCACAATACTCAATGTGGCGCACTTATCCAGGCCAAAGGACATTTTGATGTCGTCGCTGAAGGTCCTAGTAGTTCCAATGAGGGCCTGGAGATTTGCCTTGGTCCCACTGAATAGTTTCAGATCGTCCATGTAGAGCAGGTGAGTGAGTGTTGCTCGGCTTCTCATGTTGATCTTGTACCCAGTTGTTGTTTTATTGAGTAGTGTAGATAATGGATTGAGTGCCAAACAGAACCAAACCGGCGAGAGTGAATCACCTTGGAAGATTCCCTTCT
Source organism: Aromia moschata (assembly GCA_029963805.1). Classification (NCBI taxonomy): domain Eukaryota; kingdom Metazoa; phylum Arthropoda; class Insecta; order Coleoptera; family Cerambycidae; genus Aromia; species Aromia moschata. The sequence continues at coordinate 163,053 of JAPWTK010000139.1, read as the reverse complement.
TGATCTCAACTTGACCTTTGTTCCCTCCAGAGACCCAAATGTTTGTTTTCCATGACTGCATAAGATGTTGGAGAAGAGCTCTTATCCGAGGGCAGACTTTGTAAATTTCGAGGACTTTAAGTAGCCAGTCGTGAGGTACCGAGTCGAACGCCTTGCTGTAGTCGATGTAACACATATGCAGGTTTCTTCTTCTTACTTGGGCTTGCTTCAATACCACAGCGTCGATTGTCAGTTGATGTTTACACCCCGCTGCGCCTCTGATGCATCCCTTTTGTTCTTCCTCGAAGATGTTGTTTTCCAAACAGTGACGATAGATTTTTTCATTTATGATAGATGTGAACAGCTTATATATTGTGGACAGACACGTGATGGGTCTGTAGTTCTTCGGTTGTGCAGCATCACACTTTTTGAAAAGCATGAACGTGTTGCCTGTCATCAGGAAATCAGGTACGACATGCGGGTCGTTGATCGCCTCCGTGAAACACTTTGCCAGAATACCATGAGATGCAGGTAGGTGCTTCAGCCAGAAATTGTGTATCCCATCGGGGCCTGGTGCTTTCCAGTTCTTGGTCCTCTTGATTGCCGAGGTTACGTCCTCTTCTGTAATAATTCCGACAGCCATTTGGTTGAGATCTTCGTTGTGTGCTTCGATTTCCTCAATCCATGGCGCGTTCTCGTTGTATGTGTCGGCGTCACTCCAAATAGAATTCCAGTATGTTGTGAATCGCATTGAATCGATTTCTGCAGGTTGTTTTTCACCCTGCTTCTCCAAGCTCCTCAAAAACTGCTTTTGGTTGTTCTCGAACGCAGTATTCTGTTGTTTTCTTTTTGTCAGCTTGTTGTATCTACGTAGCCTGGCACCCTTCGCTTTCGCCTTTTGTCTCAGAAGATCTTTGAGGTTCAATAGTTGTTGCCGATGGTCTGCATTATTCACATATATCTGCGCCTTTCTAGCTATGGCTTGTGTTTTAGCCATGACCCTTGGAGAGTTGTTTCCTGCTATAAATTCACTGAGGACATCAGCGTCAGCTCTATACTCGTCGATGTTCTTCTCAAGCCTCTTCTTCCACATCGGGGTGTCACTGGCCTTGTTCTTTCGGTTCACCCAAATGTGCCTTTTGTAGATCATTTGTGCCATCCAAATATTGTTGCAAAATACTGTTGGCACTGGATATTATGTCACGCGCTTTATTGACATTCCTGAGTTTTGGTATTCTGGGCCTATTTAGTGATTCATGAGCTCATAGTGGGTCACTAGTTGTAGAAATCGTTCTCGTCGTTCTTCATGCTGGCTTCTCGGTAGGTGTACATCACTAATTCTTCCCTCTGATCTGGACGATGATGGCTTTCAGGAGATACGTCTTATATATAGATATACTTCCGGTATATTTTGGAATTCCTCTTGTTGGTATAGGATCTGGCCGACTTCTCTCTTGACTTCCTGTAGTTGAAGATTTGTGAGGTAGCGCTTCCTAACGATGACGTTTTTCCTGTCGACAATATTTTGTTCAGAGATGTTGAAAGTGGGATTTCTGCGTAGGAATTCGGCATGTAATGAATGTCTCCATCCAGGGAGCGGCTCGTCTCTGCAGTGGTTGATGATGTAGAACGTCCTCATAACTATGTTCATTTCGACGATCCACTTCAACCTTCTGGTATCTTCTCTCCTTCGGGCAGCCCTCCGTCGCACGGCAGGCGACGATATTATTATTATTATTATTATTATTATTATTATTATTATTATTATTATTATTATTATTATTATTATTATTATTATTATTATTATTATTATTATTATTATTATTTATGCAAGCTATAACTCCTATACTAATAGAGATATTGGAGTGCAACAATCTCGAATGACTTAAAATATATCCACTACTTATGGAATGATTTTCTGTTTTAAGAAAGGCGTTTAACAGAGAATAATGAGATGTATAAGTTATGACAAAAAAATACACGAGGTGTCGTTTTAAAAAAATCTCGGGGTGGCACTGAGCGGCTTTACAGGGGGTGGCATTTTTAATACTGGCAACCACTCCTCCTACAACTAATTAACGTCACTTTTGTTGCACACCGATATCTTAATTAGTATAGTAATTATAGCTTGTGTGACCCCCGTATAGGTACCTACTTAATAATTGAGAAATATTGAAAAATAAATCATCATACAATGAAAAAAATACATTTCTTATTAAAATAAATCCAAATTATTTCAATTTGGATTTAAAAAAATTTTAATCGCTACTATCACTGCTATTTATTTGTAATGTATTTGTAATCGCTACTTCCACATTCAACATTTCTCTATAACAACATATTTCAACATTTTTCTATAACAAACCTCAAGAAATAACACAGACACACGGGCAAATATTGTTAATGTTTGTAGATCCATTTCACCTGTATACCGTACCTTCACAAAATACGGAACGGTCTAAATAACTAACAATTGAAACAATGAACAATATTTTTTTTAAGAAATTCTCGAACACGTCTTATTTGAACATCTTTCACAATGGTAAACTTTCCAACATCACGCGTGGATTTAAACTCAGGGTAGGCGTTCTCATTCAACGCAATATATAGGGTGGACCATTTTAACCTTTAATAGGAAATAACTTGGCCGGTAAGTGAAAAAAATAAAAAAAGTTGTATACAAAAGTTGTTGGGCAAGGAGGGGGGACGCACTACCGTATCCTTAAATTTTACCTCGACGTTGACCTAGAGGGTTATTTGAAGGTCAAAGCAACTTTATCAAATGGAAACAACTATCTTAGACTCCGGATTTGAAAAGAGCAGTAAATTTTACGTCCAAAATGGTACTTGTCAACAAGGTCATGGCAAAGTCGAATGAAGGTCAAATTTTCGAAAATTGTCAAATAACAAGATCTAGCTCGGGATAGAGATTGGAAACAGTACAATTTTTCGGTTTTTAAGATTATTTCAAGGTCAAAGTGATTTATCAAGCGTGAAACCATACTTTTGACCTCTCATTTGAAATGTTTAACGTCAAGGTCATTGGTATCAGGAAGTGACCTTATCCGACCCTGACAACTTTAATCAGAAAAAATTTACTGTTTCCAATCTCCATCCCGAGCTAGCATTCTTTATTTAACAATTTTCGAAAATTTGAATGACTGTTGAAAAGTATCATTTTAGACGTAAAATTTCCCGCTCTTTTCAAATCCGGGGTCAAAAGTAGTTGTTTCCATTTGAAAAAAGTTGTTTTGACCTTCAAATGACCCTCAAAGTCAAACGTCGAGGTCAAATTTAAGGTTACGGTCGTACGTCCCCCTCCTTGCCCAACAACTTTAGAATAGGTACTTTATTCCCTATTAAAGGTTAAAATGGTCCTCCCAGTATATATACCGGGTGTCAACGGAATCACTTGCGAGCTATAATTATTTTACTTTTATAGACATTTTTATGAAATTTGGTGTATGTCATATTTGGTGTAGATGCCAATTAATGGTCTACACAGCATCTTTGTGCAACTTCCAGTTTCACCGGAAATGCATGCAACTTATGATTTTTAAATAGGACACCCTGTATATTTTTACATATTTGAAATTTTCAGGCCATGTTTAATGAAAACGATATGTTTTTTTTGTCTTTTTTGGTGGTTTTTTATTTTTTTATTAAAAGCAACTATTGTCCAAACATGATTTTTCTGATCTAGAGTAAGGTTAAATAAATACAATAGCTATATTAATAATGTCCTGTCATTGTCCAGTATCCATTAAAGATTGTAAAAACAGTTTTTTATAATAACTTGAACAACTCAAATGGACATAGGTATGCCACTTTCGTAAAAACAATATTATATAAAATTGCATAAAAAACTTTTCGAGTCGAATCCAACGACGTATTAAATGTTGAATTTCGATAACAAATTATCGTAAAAATATATAAAATAATACACCACCTTTTTTGAAAAGAGAAATAGATAATTTTTTATAATAGTATGCCATGACGGCTAAAATAAATGTAATTATATTTCTAGTACTAAATGTAAGTACATTTCTTTCCTCAATTCTTGGAGTATATTTGATCTTGCACAATACACATAGTTTTTGACATTTCCCCATACGAAAAAGTATTTTGAAGAAGAAATTTGTTTCTTAGCGCATTTTCTTTATTAAATAAATAATGTATTACCTGGACTGATAACTGCGTCTATCTTGATATTTTTGTCGCAGCCGAAGCATTTCGTCCACATTGGCCAAAAATGATTGGAATATCAACTTGTTCCCTTCTGCTTAACATCTCAACACACAAGCGCTAAATACCTATTTTTCAACACCTCTTAAATCCAATAATATAACTAGAAATTAAGAAGAATACAGTTGTCAATGTTTAAAACAAACATTTTTCCTTATCAACACCGTCATGGCATACTATTACAAAAAAAATATTTTTTTCACTTAGAACAGTGGCGTTTTCGCGTCACAATTAATGAATACTTATATTTTATATTTTTTTACGATAAGTTGTTATCGAAATTCAACATTTAATATGTCGTTGGATTCGTCTCGAAAAGCTTAATTTTATGAAATTATGAAAGTAGCGTATGTCCATTTGAGTCGTTCAAATTATTATAAAAAAAATAAAAAAAAAAACTGTTTTTGCGAACTTTGAGCGACAGAACATTATTAGCATAAGAGTTACATTTTTTTAACCTCATTCTAGATCAAAAGAATAATTTCAAATATGCCTAACGCTTGTCTGTTGTCACTTTTTGATCATTGTACACCGAACATTCCGTTTAACGAATTACAACAAAGAATGGATCATTAAAACTCGAGATAAGACGTGTGAGAAGTTCATTAGATCGAGACAGAAGCAAACATAAGATAACTGTCAAAACAAAAAACAAGTAAATAGATTGTCACTGCCACTGTTGAAAAAACTATTACCCACTATTATAAAAAAGTAGGAGAATTGTTTATCAATATTTTATCTAAAAAAAAAAAAACAGAACAATTCTGAAACCTTTTGATTGACTAAGAGTATAAGGATTTCAGAATAAAAGTCAAAACTGTCTTAGCTAAAGACTTTGAGCCAAACGGTTTATTTAAGTTACTCGTAAACATATCATTAAACATCAGAATTATTCGCAGTAATGAAGACCTACCAAAACACCTCTATAATCCACAGTTGCGTGGAGATGCGACCTTAAAAGATTTAACATACAGCATACTATCCAATCACGATTTCGCAAAAGATAAAGCACCATTGTGACAATAAAAATAATAGATGACATAGTTATGAACTTTGATGGATACAGATGAAATCACGATTATAATTATTTTCAATGTGTCTAAAGCTTTTGATAGTATGAATTGTGAACTATTTTTCATTTACTGTCAGCTTTATTATTATGGATTTGATAACATAGTTTGGCCATGGTTTAGCTATAACTTACAGGTATATCAATATGATCCATATGTAGAGCTACAAGGACAAAATGTAGTTAATTTCCATAAAGTGTAAATATACCTACTAATTCTAAGTGAATTACTTCCAAGGCTCAATATTGAGAGCATTACTATTCAATACACATATTTCTAATGTTTATCATGTATAATTTAATTTGTATGTTTCATAGTTAACTTAAAGCAAAACTAGTAAATAAACAAAAATAAACTTGCTAAATAAGTATTGAATTTGCTCCGAAACAGAAAAAACAATATATTACATATTTATATTAAATATGAACATATAATTTAAAAAAACACATATTTATGTAATATCTTGAAAATGCATCGTTCATTTGTTTTTTAACAGCATATTACAAAAATGTTTAACAAACTATTTGAATCGATTTTTTGTATCACCAAAAATAAGCGAGATCAGGCATCAATATATAACCAATAACCCTGTACACGGTGATTGTTTTATCTTGACCACCCCATTTTATTCGTAAACGACTGAAGGAAATTGTGATCTGCAAAAAGTACCTTGTTCCTACCATTTGAGACTAGAATTTCGCGTATATAAAAGAAAGAAAACTGGACGACGCCAGGCGTCACGGCCCCTTGAACACATTTTTTCCTGAAATATACCATTTTTATATTTTTTATTTTCCAAATACCATTTTTTAATAATATTTTCATTTGTTAAAAAGTTATGATCCAATACGTGTGATTTATATTACATACTTACCTATACGAGTGTTGCAAAATATTTAACAACAGGACATATTTTTCAATAAAGCAGTGAAAGAAGATCATAATCCATAAAAAATATTATATTTTTATTGATTGTTGGCCAAAATTAAGGTAGAAACAAAATGTAGATAATCTTGCATAGTGTCTCATTAAAATAAATTTACAGTAAATGCATACCTACTTAGATAAATTCCTCCATTAGGCACTGTGCAGAATGATACCCCTTCACTGGAAAATATGGCCTACTGTTAAATATTTTGCGATATACAGATGTAGTATAAATCACACGTATTGCATAACCGGTGCATCTTTTTTTGCGCTTCACAGTGTTTGTTTTATTATTAGAGACCGGATATCAATCGTACATGATGTCAAATATCAGAATAGGACCAAAGCTCGCTTATCAAGGAGTATAAATAATTAGCAGTATTTTACCTTAGACAATTTAAACATCTTAAATACATTTGTTTATGAGGTCGCATACAACTTCTGAACTAGGACTAAAATAATTATCGCGTTAAAAATTTTAACAGTTTGTGTTCACTTATTTATTATATTCATAACTTAATTGCACCTGAGCATTTTAAATGCAAATATCCCGAAAACGGTTACTCGGAACGCCATTTACAAGATACGCAGTTTTTTGTGAAAAAAATGATGACAAAATTGGTATTTTAAATAACAACATAAATAATAGTCTAAGACTCAAAAAAAGTTACACTGGTTTCTATGCTCTAAATGCCATACAGAGCGACGTCAACAATATAAATAAAAATTATTAACATTAAAATTTCATGCTCCAAAAAATTAAAGAGTTACTATTTAAAAGAGTTACGTATTTAGGAAAATCGAAAATAAAATTGTTAATCTAAAATTTTTACCCAGTAAATGTGCATTTTTGTTGTATACCATTAATTATGTGTATAACCCTGTATAATATAATTAAGTATGTCGAACATGCAAAATACTAACAAACGACTATTGATTGAACGACAAAGTGGAAATTTATTGGTGATATCGGTTTCGATATATCAGTGATACGCCTATGCCCCGCCGCTAGAACAGCAATACAGCTCTACTTACCTCGAGGAATTAGAATTTAGTTTTATAAAATTTTGTTTGGTATAAAAATGGTTTTATAGAGGTTTTAATTAAAAGAAAAAAATGCCTGTTACATCGTAGTTGTTAAAACTGACCGAACTAAAATTGAAAACAACATTACAAAATGACCATTCTGAATTTTTTGACGTGTCCGAGCGATTTTCAAAAAAAAAAATCTCGCAACATTTTTATCAAATGTATCCGCTACTTTTCACTGTAAATTGCGCAGGAAGAAAGCTTATATTGTTTATCTAATTTGCAACTAAATATAGCTAAATGGACAACTGTCATTATTTAATATTATTCGCGACGCATAAGAATACGTGTCGGAAGTAATTTCATCTAAACTTGGTTGGCCAGAAATATCATACCATTAGCATGAAGCAACATATTACGAAGGTTCGAGAGAGAAATTCTCTGCGCTTCTATGATTGTCATATGCCACTTTCTTGTTTTTGGCCGCAGGGCGATATTACGTAAAATTATTTATTGATACGAACGATTCCTGAAACAGGGCGTAATCATGTTTCTTCTATAAACAACTCTACAACGAATTTTATGACTAGAGTATTTAATACGAGAATTTGTGAATAGGAACACCGCCGTTATTTCGTTACGGTCTGTTTTACCAGTATTCTTTTGCACCAGAAAACAATGATAATTCCTTTCTCCGCGTAATATCAGCATTGCATTATTTGAGTGCAGTGATACACCACATACTATTTCACTGATTTTCATTTCAAAAATGTTTGCATTATTAATAAAAAGCTAGTTTCTACATCCTTTTATATTTGTTATTAATATATTACCATGAGGTGATGTTTTTATTACTATTTTATGTGTAGGCATTATACGATTATTTTATCTTAACCAACCCGTTTTTGTCGAGACCGGCTAAAGAAAATTATTTGCGAAAAGTATTGTTCCTACCGTCTGAAACTACACTTTGGCATTTACATATCAAAAAATGTAATTGCATGACGCCAAACATCGCGGTGTTTTGAACATTTTTACCCAGACACTTTTTTTGTTTGAAACTGTAGCCTTGGCTAAACTTAACCTACCGGTATTTTATTTTTTTGTTTTCAATATGGACGATATTATTATTATTATTACATATCAGTTTTGTGGTATCGTTGGGAAGCGTTTTAATTTGAATTTTCTAAATATAATTTTTAACATTTCCATTTCTCAAAAAGTTTTTTTATACTACATCCCCAAGTTTCAATATATTTAGCAGTAGGTATGAGGAGGTTTTCAACGAGGTGATGAGGAAAATCGTCGAATAATCCATACAAAATATTATTGATGATTGTTCCCGAAATTAAGATCATTAAAGTCTTGTTAAGACTTAACAAGACAATTTATACCTAAATGAATAATATACCTACTCGTACATATTAGCTTAACAAATGTTCAATATGACGACTGTTTTTGTACAACTGTAAATCATAATGTTTTCTTATTTCACTAAATGTAACTGTTCTTAAAATATCACTCCTTAATTAATCATAAGTACTAACAGTTTTTTGTTTAAATGTTCAACATTATCAGATACTAGGATGCAGGTGCAGATGCAGATGCAGATCAGATACTGCATACTACTACTATGCAGGATTACCTACACATTACTTCTCCTTAATTTTGGTAAATTAAATTTGAAAATATAATATTTTTATGGATTATGATTTTCTTTCACGACTTAATTGAAAAATATGTCCCACTGTTAAATATATTGAAACATGAGAATATAGTATATATCTCACGTAATGATCAAAACTTTTTTGAGAAACATTGATGAAACAATGACGTCATAAAACTGGTACATGTCTGGAAAAAATCACAAACCTTGTATCTTACGCATGTATCTTAGGCGTACTGAATAATAGTACATATCAACAAAAGGTTGGTATTTTGACATCTCAAGATTTGTGTCAGACACAATAACAACAGGAATCACACCTGTTGTTATTACTGTTATTCCTGTTATGTGCAATTAATGGCCCATGAAGGTGACGTGTTCAAATTTCCAAATTTTTAACACTTCGACTTTTTTATATATTTATGAAATTTACGTTTGACGTGGCGACGCTTTACTTTTGTTTTTCTTGTGGCCACCTATATTTTTTATTTCAAAAATCAACTCAACTACATTTCTATACAGATCTGCAAAAATTTATTAACCATAATTTCGACGCTAGGTGACGCTACGCTCACCATTTTTTCGTCGCGACGCTAGACTAAATTTTTGTAGTTCTGTATAAACGAGACGGCACACACCATTACATAAATTTCTATAATGAAAAATTCATGTGATCATAAAAAAAACAAACGTTGAGCATGCCTTACGTCGAAACCATACACTATTTTTTCCAAATTATATTTTTCAAAAACCTTAAGAACGAAAGTTGTCTCCTTTTATCTGTTTATCCAATAACGTTTATCAGGTCCTGCTTTTAATTTAAATAAAATGCAGAAAACGAATAGTGTATCAACAATCACGATAAAAATCCACGTTAGAATTTACAAAAACATTTATTAATATAAGAAAATGTTAGGGATAAATGCTATATCGAGGTACGTTTTTTAATTGTTTTCTTGAATATCATTTCTTGAGTATTTTTATTATTCATCTTAAATATTGTAGTATTTTTTTTCATATTTGTTATATTTGGTATTATTATATTATTAAAAAAAACTTTTCCATATCATTAAATTATAAAATGTATCGTACGTTTAAGCGTAAATAACTTTCTAAAAATTATATCGATTGTCCTGTAACATGTAACATGTGATCCCGTAACAGTCTGATGTTTTCTTATTTATAGAAAAGCAATCTTGAAGAACGGATTTACTAGACGCGGGTGGGCTTATTTTGGCATATTAAACTCTAAATAACAAAAAACTGGACGTTTTCCAGGAAACACAGAACTACTATGTTTTTCTCGACGCGCGTTTCGCCAACTAAGCTGGCATCTTCAGGAGAAGATTAAAACTTTTCATCAGCCGTTAACACATGCCAACTTAGTTGGCGAAACGCGCGTCGAGAAAAGTATAGTAGTTCGGTGTTTCGTGGAAAACTTCCAGTTTTTTGTTATTTAGAGTTTAATATGCCAAAATAAGCCCACCCGCGTCTAGTAAATCCGTTCTTCAAGATTGTTTTTCTATAAATAAGAAAACATCAGATTGTTACGGGATCACATGTTACATGTTACAGGACAATCGATATAATTTTTAGAAAGTTATTTACGCTTAAACGTACGATACATAATTACACATGTATAATTTAATGATATGGAAAAGTTTTTTTAATATCATCAAGTCATAATAGCCTTGGCCGTGAAAATATGGCACATATCTGACGTTTATTCTCAACATTGAAGTTGTAGAATGTTGTACCATGAATTATTTCCAATTTTATTAAGTTGCTATATATTTTTTTTAAAGTAACCTATTTTTTCTTACACCATGAAAATCTTTATACTTTTATCTATAAACTAATATAAATATGTGCAGTGATGGCGTTTTACATAAATTGTTTACAGATCTCTTTTCCTGCGAAACGCTATTAATCCAGAATTTTTTACAAGAAAAAAGTCTTCTGCAATAAATGTATAACTGAAGCGCGGCGTAAAGTACACATGAGTCATTTTTGACGTCACAGTCATAAGCGCAGAGGAATGTACTTCCTAAGGGCGCTGACACATACGGCGGTTTTCACAGAGTCGGAATTGATTTGGCCGCCGTCTCGGCGTATACTTCTATGTCTTTGTATCAGTATCAATTAAATTAAAAATCACTTGAATCAAATCATTGAATCTTTCTGCTCAGCGGCTGACTCGGCACATTTCGCAGCAGCTGTATTTTTTAAGCAATATGCAGCTTGTCTCATTTGTTTATATGTGTTATTTCGAATGTATTATTCGAGCTATTTTTAATCGTTGTTTTCGTGGTTTTTGAATGATTGATTGCGAAAATAGATAAAAAGATTGATATAAGTTACTTACTGAAATTCGAAACTGTCCGACATTATAAATTATGAAATTAAAACTTTCTTTTTCTCTTTCTGTTAAAATATAGCCACACTCTTCGTTATTTTTCCTTTTCCTTTCTTCTTTTCCAAAACACGTATAGCAGTAACAAATATTAATATTAAATTTTAATTAATATTAAAAAGCAGTAATAAATAAAATATTAATAATCTGCCACCTATGTTTAAAGAAATTTTGATGGTTGTTCAATTTCAGCTGTTCTATACTACCGCCTACAGATAAAGACACCGAAAACCGAAATCCTAAAACCCCTAACAATAATCACTTGTAAATTATTTAATCTCGTATGTATTTATCGTCAAAAATTTGCCACTCTATAGACACAATGAATTAGGTAATTGGGTGCCAGCACGTACCTGATCAAATGCACACTGCGTTTTTCTTTTTTTTTTAACAGTGATGAAGACGAGACGCCAACAGCGGCCGGCTACCGCTATTTAATTTATTAATCAGTTTAGTCGTGACCAAGGGCTGTTACTAATGTATCTATTACTGTTACTGATGTTTTACTGATGACATCATATAATGTCTACTCTTGCTGGTTTATATACATATGGCAATATTCGGTCTTTCTTACTTTCTTACATTATCTGAAGATGATATTTTTGAAGTTGTTTTCTTACTTTTTACTTCCGTAATATACAGCCAAAAATCCCTATTGATAATGAGATGAGGATTTTAGAGAGGTAAGGCCGTTAATATTTTCAGCAAAATTCCGTTGTATAACAATTAAATAATGTAAAACTAAATATCCATGTATAATATAATGTATAATAAGGTATAATATCCGCGACTGCGGATATTATCAATGCTTTAAAAATTGTGTTATTTTGTGTGCGGAAAAATTACTATACATTTGGATGATACCGACTACATTTTCAGTCCTGAGTCCCCAGTTTATATTTTCATATTCATTTTTGATACGCCACTGGCAATCCTCCACAGTGACGGATTACAAGCACGCATGCGTTGGACTCTATGATTGGCGAATAGAGAAAGACGGAAATATGTTCTTCAACATTTCTACATTTCAGGTGTCAAAAATGAGGCGCATATTTTATATATTGCATTCTACATAAAATATTGTCATCCAACGGACCGCAAATTATTGATAAGTTCGTGTACTTCGCGCCGTGCTCTATTTATAACCCAATCTATTCACATTCAAAAATAGGGATTACCTACCATTAAAAAATATAAAAACAGCTATACAAAAGTCGCTCAAAAATATTTTTCTCTTTTCTTTAACAATTTTGACAATATATAATTGATATTTTCAAACTGCCAAAGTCTATTTTGACCATTTTTATTATAAATATTACACATTTTATGGTAACATTTTCAGTATCTTCCTTACTATTTTTTTTTTATTTTTACGAAAAATTTCAATACGCCCGCCGTTTTTAATAGAACTGTCAAAAATTTTAATGCACCCAATAGGAAATGGTATGCAAGCCTACAAGCGTATACAGGGTGTTACAAAATTTACTACAAAGATTTTAAGGGTTGTTTTTGAGAACAAAATGAGACTTTTTTCTAACAAACATGTGTTCTAAATGTACCTTCTCCCTCTTCGAGCTACAACCATCGTAACGCGAAAAAAATTGATTACTTTGGACTGTGACTACATTTAAGCATCAAATCTCCTGAAAATGTGAAGACCCATATTCCTTTAGGCGCTCTGTTCATTTTTTGAATAAAAAATGGCATAAACATAATTTTAGGGCGGGGGATTGAGAAAGGTCTACAATTTCGATGCCGAAATTTTATGCCTCCGCCGAAAAATTTTAAAATTAAACAATATTGTCTAGTTAGGCATGAAAAAATGTAACATTCTAGTCTTTAGCGTTTTTTTATATATATATAACTAACCGTTTTTGAGAAAATCGCTGGTGAACGAAAGGGGAGTGAAGAAACCACATTTGTAAAAATGTAGATCCCTCCAGGCCCCCCTCCCTCTAAAATTAGGTTTACGCCATTTTTGAGGAAAAATGAGGTGAGCACCTAAAAGACAGAAGCTTGCAAATTTTCAGGAGATTGAGAGGATATGAGGAGATACGATTGCTGTAGCTCGGAGGGGGTGACACATCTTCTATATCTAAGTCTCATTGTGACCTCAATATGTCCTTAAAATCTTAGTGGTTAATTCTGAAATACCCTGTATACGTTCCCAATTTTAAAACGTTTGTCCTATAAATAAAAATACAACATACTAATACTCATTAACACCGAATATATGCATAAGTTGATTTATGAGAATGGACCCCCCCCCCCCTCTGTCTTCGTTAACATTTGCGATAAAAAATTACGCAAAAAAGCATTGTATTTTTCATTTATTTTTTAAATATAATATTAGTTGTACAGGAACATCCTGTACAACTAACTAAATTTTCTAACAAGAAAATCACGTGCCAGTGGCAACTGACACATTTTTTCTGAATGGAACACCCTGTACGTTCTTCCAAGAACGGTATCTCCTATTTTTTCTGAATATAGCGATATAAAACTTTGTGAGGTAATCTCTGATCGTTTTTTAGATATATGCATTAGAAAACGTATGGTAGAGTATGGAGTCTTCAAGGAAACTGCAGTTGGCCTTACATACATATGCATATGAGATACAAAAACGCCTATACACTAATACGCCTATATATTAAGATATAACCCCACAGTTTTATATTGCTGTGTTAGGAAAAATAGGATACCTATTCCGTTTTTGGAAAAATCCACACTTTTTGCCACTGATACGTGCTGTACAACTAATACTATATTTAAAAAACATAGGTATGAAAATTACATTTTAACACTCTACAAATACAAATAACGCTATATTTAAAAAAAAAATAAAAAATACAATAGTTTCCTTTTAGATGTAAAATTTAAAAATAGCCACTTTCTCTCTACCCTTCTCACAGTTGTCACTATCGAATCTTCTATCTACTAAAAGTAAAAAGCGAGTTGCCTGCGTTATGTGTACGAGTATTTGTTATATTGCATCAATTTGTAAGTCTATTGACCTATTGAATGGCTATTACATCGGCATGGTGAGGTTTACGGAACAGAAAATTAATGAATATTGATACTGAAACAGATCAATGAAATGCTCGTATTGCAGTAGACATGGATTTCATGAAATATAACACATTTTATATTTTAAATTTAAATGAAGAGAAAAATCATAATTTCGTTGATGTGGTGTGCAGAATTTTAATGATAGTTAAAAAAAATATGGAAACGATTTTTGTAAGATGCCTCAGTTTCATTATATGGTATTTTATTAGCGTAACTTGATACTTGGTCTGAAGGTTTATAAGCTTCCTTCTACTAAAAATATTGTGCATTAAAAATTAATATTCCATTAACACATATTGGATTAATATGTAAAATGAGATTTATAAATCATTTTTTCTATGCGAACACTTTAAGTATTGTCAATTATTTTCATGAAATGTTAAATTGATTTCTTCTCGATAAAATAGGCGCCCATAAAAATATTATGTTTATTAACTGGTATTGGTATGCTTATGGAAAGTACAGCTGTAATATTAAGGTCAGATACATAAACTTTACTTTTACTTACTGTTGTAGATTTACTATAATCCAAGTCGGCGGTAACAAATTGTAGTTTGTTCTTACAAAGAAAACTCACTAAGAAAACGTATATTATTGAAACTATTATACATAATTATACCAAACTAACCATTTAATCACAACTGCTCATTACTACTTATGAAGAAATAAAATTATTATTAATTTTCTATTATTAAATAAATAAATATTAACACAAAATCACTACGCACAGTCTTCTTGTAACCATTCTTAATTAGTTTCGTTATAATCAATGTAAATAATATATTAATAGCGAAGTGGTATTCAGCGAGAGAGTTAAGGTGGTACTGGAAGTATTAGTGAACGCGTTGAAAGTAGGAGAAATGTAATGGTACTGGTGGTACCTAAGTAGGATTGATATGTTTATCTCCTAAAAGTTTGTCAATACATGTGGCTAAACAACACTTACGATTTCTGAATTTTGCCTATAGAGGTATTGTTATGTCTACGATACAAGATTATAAAAAATAAATATTAATTGTTTAAAACAGGAAAATAATAATACACATTCACAAATCACAAGTTACACCCTGCTGTTATTTCCCAAAAACGTAGTTGTCAATAACAATTTTTACTTACAATATTCTTATACTACCAAATATGAATTACAAAACGACCAAGTTATTACGTTAAAAATTATGAAAATTCTTTAACACATGAGTCAAAGTGAAATTAAAAAATATACCTAGAAAAGCTACCTTAGGAATCACAACTTTCACGAGTTTTTCCATATTTAACATTATACGAGTATTTTACATGTAATATTAAAAAGTGCAGGTTTAAATCCCCAAAACCATATATCGCATGAATACTATATTTCCATCGCTATTGAATAGAATAATATTTGACCAAGAAAATAACAGTTTTTGCAATTTATAATTTTTTATATAACAACATTTTAGAATCACACGTTTTTACTGATTTATTGTATGTTCTGCAGTTTATTTACCCCCTCCTCTTTATGTATCTTGCAGTGGTGGTTAGTAAAATTTGAGATTCTCAAATTTTTGTAACGAAGCTTGAAATACATATTTTATCAATATCATATTTTAGATTATTACTAGATCTAAGTAGATTGGAACCATCGGCGTAGAAAGAAATTCGCAATTGAATCTCGACTTAAAACACTTTTAACCACTTAACACCGAAACACTTGTTTGTACTCAAGGAGCGATTTACCAATGAAGTTGGCAACATCAATAGATAAAAACTAGTACTGATAGAACTGAGTTTTGATCATCCCCTGATCGCTGAAACGCGCCAAAACCCGCGTTGAGTGCAAAAAGGTGTTTCTGTTCTTGTGGTGAAAGTGGTTAATTTCTTATTCAATTTCTTGTTCAGTAAATTGTTAAACGTAAACTGGGGTAATAAATAATTAGACGTTGCTACCTTTGCAAATCGTTATGTTATCTATATAATTTATATGTATGTGTCAGTAGTTTTTATGAATTTGTAAAGGTATATTTTTAAATTATCTGGAATTAAAAAAAACACATATTTCTTTATATTTCTTTATTATTAATTCCGTTTTTATAGAGTGAAAAATAATTTGTAAAAGGTCTTTTAGAACAATATCCGTCAAAATATTACCCCAAAAACAAAAGATATCGGTAGTTTTAATAGTGGACAAAATGTATCCCATAAAAATGCGTTAATGTCCTACACTTTGACATAGTCACCAACGAAAAACATCATACAAATTCAAAACTCTACCATCTTTACAATAATTTTCGTAAAATCTCTGTTCGTGAGATTTTAATAAAACACAGCGAGTTCTAGAGGCACATTAATCCATTAATTTTTTTTAGAGTTCTGTGCGGCGTACAGTTTTTTTTTTTGAATATTTATGATATTTTTTATGTCTAAGAAAACGTTCTTTTCAAATTGACTCCGTTGGTCAGATTGATACTCTAAAGATTTTCCTTTAGAGTATGAGTCCATGGAATCCATTTAAGGGGGCTTTCCCGCTTTTTCGCTGAAAAAAAAGGTTTTTTTGGGATTTTTTTTTTTAAAATATAAAACGGATTGAGACAATTTTTTTTATTCAAAGATAGAGGTATGAAGGTTACATGTATTTGTTTATTTACTTTTTTAACCAAAATGGCGGCCGTTGATCCTTGTCCCAATGTAGCTACTTCAGGCGGACATGTCTCATGTAAATGAGAATTTTCTACGACGCTATTTATCTGAAATCAAAAAATGAAACATTTTTATAAAATGTAGTGGTGTTGTTAGTGTTTATCATAGGGGTTTTTTGAAATTCAAATTTTACGCAATCTGGTGCAACTGTGAAAAAAAGTATGAGTTTCACCTTAAATTTCTACCTTTAAATTGTTATTAAAAATCGATTTTTGCAATATCCAAAAAATCATATGTTGATCACTAATGGCATCATTTGTGAACATTTTAAAAGAAAAATCATTAAAATCGGTTAATTAGTGTCAGAGAAAAAATCTCATTCCAGTTTCAAAAACGTTGTTTTGAGAAAAAACGCGTCTAAAGTTGTTTTACGTTTTTTTTTTTTCATTTAACTATGAAATTTTTTAACTTATATGTCGTCATCAATTCCCGGCCCGTACAGGACACCCTCCTCTGCCTTGTAGACCTCATTTTGGTTTCACGTCAGATAGTGTCACGCATTTTTTCCACTGAATCCGCATTTCGCCGAATACGGATAATAAGTAACACACCGTAATAAGTTGTCAATTCGCCTATTACTTTGATGGTCAGTTTTCCTGGACCTCTTCCCCGAGTCCCTTGTTTGTGTTCTTCGCATTACGGAGCCTGGTTTCCATGCGTTTCTCCATGTGACCGACACATTCCGTTTTCATTACTTTCGGATCGTTGTTGTATGGGTCCAAATCCAAAATCGCCTTGAAGTCATTACCTTATCGCCTTACTGTCCCCGTCGCCAATATACTGAGCATATTTTACATTATGCTTTTCTTATGATCGTTGAAACACTTCCTTTACACTGTCCACCTCCATTTTCCGTGCGCGACTCTTCTCAAGCGCCGTAACCGTCGTCACTAATACGGCTGTAACTCGAAATCTAATACGCGGATCACTTTAAAATTTCAGAACGATAAATTTGAATGTATAACGCATTGATTTCAGTAAAAAAACAAAGAAACGGTTTTTTGAAACCGAAAAGCGGGAAAGCCCCCTTAATATGAGTCTAAAAAATTATTTGACCTATTTTGAATACTTTCCCTCTTCCCCCCCCCCCCCCAATCCGCGATTGTATTAACCTAAAAATCTTTACATTCGTAGATTCTGTTATCTTATACATATGTCTCAAATTTTAAGGGCTCATTTGGTTCCTTAACCAATAGTCAAGAAAAAAAGTGTATTGGGATAATACACATTTAATCTCCAACCCCTTAACCGATTAAGCTCAAAATCTAATTAGGTCCAGACCTCCTCATGATTTAAATGTTCCAGGCACAAATTAAGTCCGTTAGTCCAGATGAAAACTAATGCATTATTCAAAATGGCAGAGTGGTGTTTGATAAATGAGGGGTATAGGTGCAAAACTCACATTATCCACTTTTTAAAATTTTTCAGGAAGAAGGAATAACTGATTTCTCACTTTTAAGTGGCTTAAGGCACTGCATTTTTTTTTGGTATTTGTATTAGAACTTTAACTTTGCTTATCAATTTGTGAAATAACAGCACAACAATAGTTGACTCCAAGAAAGTGAATTAAAATTTGGATAATGTGAGTTTTGATACAAAATTTTAAATAACGGTAGTCTTGCTCCAAATTATTCTACATAATATTATTGTTTACACTAAAATTCATGAAGTTAAGCTAAGAAAAGGAACTTGGAAACAAACTCAATGGTATATCAATAAAAAATTTATGTAATATGGTAGTTCATAATCAAAATAAAAAGCTGCACAAAATACTTAGAATACGGTTTTATTATCATCATTGACTGATGAAGTGAAATATTTTTATAATTAACCTAAAATTGCAAAGTACAAAAAATGTTGACAGTAAAAAGTTCTAACATTCTCACATTCTCCTTATGAGAAGAAAATGTGAGTTTTATACCAATTTTAACATTTAAAATGGTGTAGTTCAACACGATGAACAAGATAGCGCCACCAACTCTATTTCGAAAAATTATGGATAATGTGAGTTTTGCATCTGTACCCGTCAAATATATGCATAGGTAGTATCTTAAAAGTATGAGAAAAAATGCGTCTGACTATAAAGTAATGTATACATTTGCAACACCACGGCAACCGAAGGTCGCGGCGCCCTACCTTAACAAAATTGGGAAGAAAATTATGTTCGTGCCGAACACTGTAACAAACGTTAAGAAAAATATAGACGATCACTGAACAATCATTATGCAACGTCCCCGTGTGCATTCATGCGAATTTTGTTTGATGTTCCGGTTTGGAAAAACCGACAGTCGCTAGGAACAGGCCGTAACAACGTCGCAAACGACATATCGCGTGCAACGACACCAACTGATGTTCGCAACACGTTGCTAAATTGAGTGCGCAGCAGTGTTGCCAACTCTACCAACTTTTCGGTAGGTCTACCAACTTTTAGTGTCTTGCTCAAATCTACTACCTTGCACCAAAAATCTACCAACTTTTTAAATTTTTCGAAAATTAAAATCATATCTCCATAAAAATGATAATAATGGTTTATATTTTTTTATTGCACCGATCTTTCTATTTATTTTTTATCCATTGATGTATTTAGTGGCTGTAATGGAGAATAGATGGCTTTACAGGTTATTGTGGAACTATCAAAATATTTTATTTACTTTTTACATCATGGCGGAGTTTGATGTTACCAGTTCTCGATTCTAGTAAACGATAAATTATATTTTTGTTTTTGGTGATAGAAAACAGTTTTAATTTAACATTATTATTATAAAATGAGTGAAAGTGAGTGAAAATTCTTATTTTGAATATTGATGATCTGTCATTTTGTTATATCATTAGTTCCTATATGAAAATAGTTAAAATATGTCTTATCCAATCGAAAAATAAATTCAGGATACCAGATTCTTACTCGAGGATCTCTAAAATACTTCTAAAAAATAAAGCTAATCTTTAACTTTTCATAGTAGGATTTATTGGAAACTACCAACTTTTAAAATCTTATCTCCCACCTTGACACATTTTGAGTTGGCAACACTGGTGCGCAGCGCAGTTCAGTTCGCGATGAGGCGCATTGGAGCCTGGTCTGACACTAGATCAGAAACGTCCGAAATTTTTACGTCGATTACCGCATCAAAACGCATTAATGATAGTAATGATCCCAACCTACTAATGCAAACACAAGGTCCCAGACTACAGACAGGTTGATTCGTGCACATACAGTAGGTACATTTCCGTATCCAGTGTGCGACCGGGCTTACACTGTGATGTTGCAAATGTATACGTGACTTAGGTAAGTATCTAATGTCTGGATCAATTGAATTTGTGAAATTGAATTGAAAAAATGAATGTAACCATCACAAAATATAGATGTCAAAGACAACTATTATTCTTTCAATATATGTGATATAGATATTTATTTTAATCTAATCAGAGACAAATATTTAATAAACGCGGAATATCGTTTGTTTCAATATACCTATTAAAAACTATTCACGACAATATTAATTAAATCCATTTTTTATACATTACCTTGAATGAGACTGTTCGATAAGTAGTTGTCGGTAAATAGGAGTATGCCGTATTTCCGGTAACTAAAAAGTAACAAAACATAATTCATATAATATATTGACTGCTTTCACTGAAACCATGCATTTCTTATACGGCTGCTAAAAGTTGAGATCGGGTGTTCTGTACTGTATCGTTATATAATTATACCGGTGGCTAAGAAATAACTAATTCCACATACGATTACGGATCACATGACTATTTTATTTCACATTAAGATACGTTCCGTCTGCCTCCAAAGGCAAGGGACTTCTGCCACCAATGGTGCCTTCAAAATTCGATATATTGGGTGTCAATGAGACCGTGTATCAGCTTGCCGTTTCTTTATTTATAGGAGGAACATTTTGAAATGTGTAACTGGTAAGCTAGAGGCAATTGAGTTTACTTTGACAATATTATTTCTGATTAATTCTTCCGGTTTCATCAGAAATGCAACGAAATTCAAATTTTTAAATTTGTAAATAGAACATATATATTCTTTCATAATAGAATTCTATGTTAAAAAATTTATACAAGGCCGCCATATTTAATAAAATGTAATATGTTTGTGTATGCCGTATAGTAAATTTAAATCCATTTGATATGAAGTTGGTGACACCTAAAACCAAAAGTGTTTTAATATATCAATATATATTAATAGTATATATTAATATCTTTAATATATCAAAATAAGCCCACTTGGATCAAGTAAATATATACGTTCTATATTTCAAAATGTTCGACCAATAAATAAAATAACGGCTCATTGATTCACGGTATATGTATGTGCATGTTTTAATTGATTTTTGTTTTAACTTTCATTATATTAATCTCTCGTACCCTTTAGAAAAAGGAAACAGAAATGTGATACTTTTTTTAGAACAGTACCTACATGGTATACATTTTAAAATATAGTAGATACCTTAATACGTAATTTAATTTGCAAACTAATCCCCTTTAACTCTATCGACCCTCGTATACTGATAAAATTTGACCCGGACTTTTTTTCTAGGTTAGTACAACCTTCATTGACATTCGTATGAAGTTTGAGTCAGACATATCAATTAGTGTGTGTGTGGCAGCCATTTGTTTACGAGACGAAAAGTTTATCTAACAATTTTTACTATGGAAAAAATAATTGAACGAGTTTGCTTGAAAGTTTGCGTTTCCAATGGAATTCCAAATGCAACATTTTCAAAGATTCCGTAGCCGTAATTCCATTGGAAACGCTAAATTCTTCGCTTCTGTTTTCCATAGTAAAAATCGTCAGACAAACTGTTCGCGTCGTAAACAAATGGCTACCAAACACACACTAAGTGACATATATCCCGTTCAAACTTCACACGAATGTCAACGAAGGTTGTACCAACCTAGAAAAAAAAAATACCGATTCGGTTTACGCGCGCGGTTTAAATGGATCAGTCACTTTAAGGTATTGTTGTAGTATAAACTTACTTTGAAGTAAATTATGTCAAACGTTTATGAATTAACTAATTACTAAGAAATGTAATTTCAAGTTGGTGTCGATTTTAGGTTAGTTGCAAAAAAAGTTAACAGACATAATTTTTTAAAACATTTCTTTGGCATCTTTGGTATTTTGACGTCTTTAACATCCATGACCCTCCCTTATCCTCTTTAACTTTTTTTACCTCTTGTTTGACCTTTGACCCTTTGAACTTTTTAATATTTTGACTATTTTACCTTTCCCTCCTCTGACCTCATTTGCTTTTCTAACGTTTCTGACTTTCTATTTATTTTACTATTTTTTACATCATTGATTGTCCTTTCCACCTTTTAACCTTTCAATGTTTATGTCCCTTTTGAATACTTTATGTCCCTTTTGAAAGTGTTTGTGACATTTGCATTTGATTGCAGATATTAAACTTTCCTTTAAAAAACAGTTAGGTGAACTATATCGTTTTTTATATATATATTCTTATTCGGTACTTCTCTTTGTAGTGAAAATAGTAGCCAGAAAAATACCAAGGACAATTTTTATTTACACCATTTCACATTTTAGGAGAAAACTAAATCTACATCACAGTAAACGTAGGTTCCATTTTTTTATTATACTTTCTCTTAATTGTATTATAGTTAGAATACTTAAGTGCTCCTTTTCATAAAAACAGAAAACAAAGTTAGCATAAGACCAAGTAATAATATTTAAGAGTTCCGGTTGAGAAGATAGTACGCAGAAGCGTATATGTATACGAACACTCGGTTTTACATTAGAATAGTCTAATGATCAAAAATATAAGGACAGTGAAGTAGATACTTAAAAAGAAACATCATTATTGAACTGATAAAACTAACCACAGGTAGGTATCCACAGAGAGACTAAAATTTCATGAGATTTTTTCTCATGATAAATATATCTAGATGTGTTTCTACTGAAAATGAGATATTTCTCTGAAACACTGAGTTTATGCGACATATGAAATTTTACTTTCGCATGACAAGGTGTCTGTGAATGCGTAGTTTCCACAGGGTCTAAAATATATATATACAAAAAAAACATCCAAACAAAAAAGAGAAGGAGGATTAATGTTATTATAAAATTAATAAAGGATGAATAGGATACATTATTTGCCTGTCGTTTTAAAATTATATATGTCGTGTTTTTTGTTTCTGTAATTTTCGTTAGCTAAATATTTGTATCTAAGTCGCATTTTATTTATATTTTGCATTAATTTTCAATTAAATTTACTCACGTTTCACTAAGAGGCACTTAATATGCCACTGTGAAATGTTGCTCCTTTTAAACTTATTGACCAAACGTTGATTTATATAAAAAGCAAAATGGTACGCGAAAAATCGCGAAATACTGAACTTTCGTAGGCCGAAAAGTAGACTTTTACAAATATTTAGCTAATGAAAATTAGAGTAACATAAACAAGAAATATTCAATTTGTAAAACCACTGTAAGATGTTTTTCTGTATTAAATTTTATTTCACGATCACAGTATAGGCAAAAAGGTTTTTAATAAAAAAAAATAATAGACGAATAGCTGCAGCATTTTTTATTTTCTGGGACACATATTAAGATGGGATTCTTATATTTCGATCAACCTCAGTATCAAGGGTTTTGTCTAATCACATTATACTCTTTAATCAAAAATCAAAAAATTAAAATCTCATGAAATATTATTTTACGAGATTTTTCTTTAATATATACGTATCTGGCCTATTTCCACTATGATAATACATTTTTACTGAGATTTTCATTTCATGAAACAAAAATTTCATGAGATTTTCTTATCGTGGATTCACACCAGAAGAATGATATGAGTAACCAGTGGCGTATCCTGGACTTAATGATAAGTAAAGTCGACAGATACTAAAGGTGAATTTTCTATTTTGACATATAAAAAAAAGTATCTAAAGGTACTTGTCCAAATATCACAAGGTGTTTTGCGATCATAATAACGTTGCGAAATACAGAGGATTTCGGAGGATTTAAAGCGATGCCGATTGTGCGTTCCCCTTCTGTTTCTATGCATAGTACGAGGCCGATAGCTACGCTCAATGAAGGCAATGTTTTTTAGAAGGCGTTCAATGCACTACGTTTTATAATAAATATACTCGTATTCATTATTTTCGTACTGATTGTGATACATTATGAGATAAACAATTATTTTTTATATATAAAATAAACAGAATATATAATTTTCAATACCAAAATATATATAAATTACAAAAGTTATAATGCATTTAGAACCATTTTAAATGGTACAACTGAAAATTTTAGGTGAATCGGTGCGTGACTTGCATCCACTGGCGAGCCGCCGCTGTCAGTAATGTATCTATAGGACTAATAAGTATGGAATAAAATCAGTAAATGTGAAACAAAAATTTTTTGGAAAAAAATCCTCGAACAGGTCGATTTTGTTTAATAAAAACACACATTTTTGATGGAACAACTATTTTCAGATATCATTTGTTTTTGAGTAAAGACGTCATCAACTTATTTTTCAAACGGCAACCCCCATTTTATTAATTTAATTTGAGAGACCCTTTCATTGTCGATTTAACGGTATAAAAATGTTGCCACCTTACATAACAAAATTTTTGAGTAAATGACAATTGAATGTTACAAAATGAAAAATATATTTTTCACAATAAATAAACGAAAATTTCTTTAATGAACAAATACAATTTTAATTAAGTGTTCGAAATGCCGTCCATCAACTTCTTGGCAATATGCAAGCCTGTGTGCAAAGTCTTCTTGTACATTCTGAATGACTTCCGGGGTAATGGATCCCATTTCATCTCTAATGCGATCTCGTAGTTCGGCTAAATTGTGTGGTCTTCTGCAGTAAACTTTTGCTTTTAAATAACCCCATAAAAAATAATCAAGGGGTGTAAGATCTGGGGATCTCGCGGGCCATTCTATCGGTCCTCGTCTGCCATTCCACCTCTGAGGAAAGATGACTTCTAAATATTCACGAACTGAGTGCGCATAATGCGGGGGGTGCTCCGTCTTGCTGAAACCAGAGTGTGTTATCTGGAATGTCAGGATCATTCTCGTTTGGGAAAATTACGGCGCTGGAACTAGATCATTTTGCAAGAACTCCAGATATCTCTCCTGTGAGAGTTTCTTCAAAGAAGAAAGACTCTATTATTCTGTTTGCGACTATTCCGGCCATCACATTTAATTTCTGCGGATGTTGAGTATATGCTTCGATGATCCGATGTGCCGTTTAGACAAAACGTGGCTTCATCGGAAAAAGTATTTGCTGGTGTAAATTTGGATTTGTTTGACAAAGATTCATGGGGTCGTCTTCGTTGTGCGGGGCCGTCGCACAAGCTGAAATTTGTAGGGATGATAGTTTTCTTTCCTCAGGATACATAGAACTGTCGTCTGACTAACTTCATTTTCTGAAGCAACTAGTGTAGAGGTACTTTGCATTAAATAAATTGCATACCTCCTGCTGAGTTATGGTCTTATTTCCACATCCGATGAAAATCAAAATGTCAATTCTTTGTGTCACAGTTAAATGTGACGAATTAAAATTGGAATTTTTATAAATACTAACACGTTACATTAACTTTTCGCACAATTTAATGACAAATCTTCTGATTAATTGACAGTAAAAACCATGGATACGTCAAAAAACTTAATCTGATAATTTTTTGGCTTAGCAACGTACTTTTTTGCTATGTTTTATTTGTGTTCAGTTTTTTCAGAAATTTTCGTTTATTTATTGTGAAAAATATATTTTTCATTTTGTAACATTCAATTGTCATTTACTCAAAAATGTTTTTATGTAAGGTGGCAACATTTTTATATCGTTAATCGACAATGAAAGGGTCTCTCAAATCAAATTAAAAAAATGGGTGGTTGCCATTTGAAAAATGGCCATTTTTGGTTGATGACGCCATTACTCAAAAACAAATGCCATCTGAAAATAGACGTTACCTCAAAAATGTATGTTTTTATTAAACAAAATGTTCGAGGATTTTTTTCCAAACATTTTTTGTTTCACATTTATTGAATTTATTTCATACTTTGGGCGTGCACTGTATAATTGTATATAAGTAAGTTTATCTCAGAAACGGCTGAGATAAACTAATTTTTGTGAAATTAAAATTGCTTTTACTCAGCTTCACTCAAAATTAAGGCAATTATAAAAAATATGTCTTAAAGACGCTAAGAGTCGCGACGCCGCAAAAAAATCCGCCTTATTTACTTTACAATTACAAAGGTACAAGTATATTAATTATGACTTATTTTTCTATTCAACCTTTTTTTGTCTCTTAAGTATTTAAAAAAAATAGTAATCTACTAGCAAAACGGATATATTTCTGTAAAGACTACATATATCAATTTACCTGCCTTTTCTAAAACCAGACGTTTCTGCCTATCAAGACAAAAATAAAAAATATAGCTTAACGATACTAAACATAGCGATGCCTCGATTTTTTTAACAATATACTTTTTTATGGTTTACCTAAAGAGTTAAAGGTATCCTAGGCCAACAGTTAATTGTAAACCTGTATTATTCACTTCCGGTGTACCCGTAAGTTACAGGAAGTCGCTATTATTTTGGATGTGTAGATCATCTCCGAAAAAAACCCAGATACAAATTTTCAGCTCCATATCATTTATAGTTCTCCCAAAACGTTTAATAGGCTGCTGACCGTGAAGACCCTGTATCTTATAAATGAATATCTTAACGCGTTCTCGAGTTATTGTGAAAACAAAAAAATGTTAACAAACAGACAGACATACAGACAGACAGACCGACAGACAGACCAAAAACTATTTTATTTTCGTTTAAACTTAAAATATCGCCTATTTATCCAATTAGAATTTTTTTTTAATATTTCATCATTTAGATAACGATCTAAATGTGGAATTTATTGAAAAATGTGTATTTTTGAGAAACATTTTTTTTACAAAAACATTCCCATAAAGCGATATATACATATGTGTATGAATTTATTCCAGTCTTTACGACCTCACTGTAATACATACATAGGTATATACATATTAGTATAATGGCAATTACGGCAAAGGTCAAAGCCCTAATTATATAAGTTAGTGTTTAATTGTCTAACGTGTAGTTGTCCAAATTTATTTTCTTATTTTAATTTTATCGAGGATACAAATCGTAAGTATTAACGATGTTATTATTAAGGAAGAAAAGGGAAGGATACGACTATTATCGTATGTCTTCAAGTTCACTAAAGGACGTCAATCAAATACAGTGGATTTTCAACGCTTTAATGACATATTTTGTTCAAATTACAATATCATGTTTGACAAAATATGTTATGCTTTCTGAAACTGAAAAAAAAAAATTGAAATTAACATTAATAATATTAACATATATTTTAATCCATATACGTATGTATATAAGATTTGCAACTTGTTCCATTATCAAGGGGCCACAACGAAACTACAGATTCTCTGTGTAAAAATATTACGATTTAACCAAACTTACCTTAGTCCAAAAGTTATTGATAACAGGGTGTCAGTTGTAATTGGGGTTGTAATTGGGGTTTTTTTTAAAGAGAGGAATTTTAATTTGTTGATAAATTTAATGTAAATTGTAGGCGGCGCTCTCTGCAGCATTCTGAATTCATAAAAACGAGTTGATCGTGAAAAGTCCAACACTTTGCCAGAAAACGTTGGTTCAGGTGAGCCAAATCAAGATTTCACAATCGTACAAGGTGGTCACGAAAGCAAGTCGAACATTTTGTCAGAAAATCAAAATGTAAGTCACATTAAGTTGCCGACTATAAACTTACCTAAGTTTAGTGGAGTTTACCAAAACTGGTTAAAGTTTCGATACGTTTCGTTCAATAATTCATGACAATAACTCGATAAGTAGCGTTCAAGAGGTTCACTACCTAAGGGCTTCTTTGGAGTCAGACGCATCTTTAATTATTAAATCACTAGAAATTTCTTCAGCAAATTACGAGGTGACATGGAATGCGTTATTAGATCGTTATGATAAAAATAAATTGCTTATCCATAATCATATTAAAACGTTGTTTAACGGCGAATCTATACATAGAAAAAATGCAAGCTGGTTAAGAAAATTAATAGACGATTTTTCAAAAAATTTAAGGGCACTAGAGCAGTTAAAGCAGCTAGTAAAAGAGTGGGAGGCATTGCTTGTCTATATAATCTCAACAAAATTAGATAACGTCACTTTACTCGAGTGGGAAAATGCAAAGGCAGATTTGGAGAATCCAAAGTTTCATGATATTAAACATTTTCTAAATTCTAGGGTCGATGTGCTTGAAATGGTATCTCAAAGTTCATTCGAAAACCACAGAGGTTATAATGGTTCAACAACTAGGGGTTTTCTACTACGGAGCCGGTTGAGGTACGATGCGTTATATGCGGAGGTGCACATTATGCGCAGAATTGCAAGGATCTTTTAAAATTAACATCAATGGAACGTGAACAGAAGCTTTGATAATGAACCAGAAATCCAAAAATGCTTAGTAAAATTCTGGGATATCGAAGAGGTACCCTCGAAGCCGGCGAGGTCGGCTGACGAGATTGCGTGTGAAGAACACTATTAATAATACTAAACGGGATACGGATTGCCAATCAATTTATCGGTAGAAAATCTTGGTATTTCATTCAAAATGGCGAAGAATCACTCGAACTAAAGTTTGAAACAAATTCGGATTTCAAAAAAGTATATTTTGATTTTATGGAAGAGTATTTAAATTTGGGGCACATGGAAAAGACAGAAAACTCCGAGGAAATTGGCTATTATGCCACATCATGGCGTTATGAAAAATGATAGTCAAACCACGAAACTTCGCGTGGTGTTTGACGCGTCGTCGCCTACAAGCTCTGGTTATTCGTTAAATAATTTACAGTACGTCGGACCCACTATACAACAAAATTTGTTCTCGATATTGTTAAGGTTTAGACAACACAAATTCGTAATCTGCGCAGACATTTCAAACATGTATCGTGCGGTTTTGATCACACCTGAGCAGCAGCGACTTATATAGCGAAAAAATTGTAGCGATCCGTTTGACATTTATGAATTGAAAACCGTAACATACGGAACAACAGCGGCCTCGTTCCTTGCTTTTACATGCATATTTTAGTTGGCTGATGAAAACGCAGAAAAATATCCAAAATTAGCGAACATTTCTATGTTGATGTGATTTGTTAAGCGGTGCAGATAACTTAGAATAAGCTGCTAATATATGTGCAGGCGTGAGTGTGATATTAAAGCAAGGCGGTTTTGAACTGCGAAAGTTTATTCAAATAATAAAGATGTTTTAAAGTACGTTGATGTTACGAGTGTTGATTTCGGCATAATCAATTTTGGAGAAAACAAAAATGCTAAAATATGGAGTCCAGTTTACGATACATTAAAATACAAAATAACAAATGCTTCTGAAACCAGGATATCCAAAAGAAGCATTTTATCACATATCGCTCAGATATTTAACCCGCTTGGACTATTGGCACCATGTGTTGTATTAGCAAAAATATCCATGCAGAGGTTGTGGTTGGAAAAAACGACGTGGGACGAAACGATTCCTCCTCACATTTACGCTTGTCGGCGCGATTTTAGGCGTGAATTACCGGTACTCAACGAGCTGATGATCGACAGGCGCGTGACATGCGATGAACCTATTCGAGTTGAGATGCATGGGTTTTCGGATGCGTCTGAAAATGCATACGGTGGTTGCATTTACGTAAGATCGCTTGATAAAGACAGAAATATATTTTGTTTTTTGTTGTGCGCCAAGTCGAAAATTTCACCATTAAAATCGGTAACACTTCCGCGTTTGGAGTTAATGGGAGCGTTAGTTTTAGCGCGTTTAGTAAAAGAAGTATGTACAAGAATCATTGCATATCGAATCAGTATTTCTTTTGGTCGGACTCTACTGTAGTACTTGGTTGGTTGAAGCAATCTCCGAATAAATTAAAAACGTTTATTAGCAATTGAGTTGCTGAAATCCAGGATTTAACAGTCACAGACAAATGGCGCCATGTTGTCTCACAGCAAAACCCTGCAGACCTCTTATCCCGAGGAGTAAAACCGAAAATATTAATAAATAATACCATATGGTGGAACGGTCCACCGTTTCTAAGTCAAGATGAGTCTAACTGGCCGAATTCATGTCTCCCTAGCGAGAACTTACCCGATATGCGTAAACCTAAAAAGAACATCTTCGCAGCGCCATGCACGGAAGAAAATTTTATTAAGAAATATTCAAATTTAGACAAATTGACGAGAATAGTAGCGTATATCATGCGGTTTTGTAATAATTGTAAATTAAAGGACAGAGAAAACCTAAGTACATCACCGGTGTTAACAATTTCCGAAATTCATCAGGCTACAACTCCTTTGATAAAAATTTCTCAATTCGAATATTACCAGACAGAAATAAATAGACTCAGTAAACAAAACCATTAAAAAATAATAAATTGTTGAGTCTTAATCCGAGGTCTTAGATTCCGAGGGTATTTTGCGTTGAGACGAAGCATCCTAGTATATTGTCATCCCAAAGCTATTTAGCACAGTTAATAGTTAGACGTACTCACCTTCGTTTGCTCCATGCTGGACCGCAGCATACTGTAGCCGCTATTCGCGAAGAATATTGGATCATCGGGGGACGCATTTTAGTTTCGAACAAATTGTTCGAAAATGCATTCCATGATTCAAGTATAGACCCAAATTGATCAAGCCTATTATGGCGCCTCTACCAGAAATGCGTCTGAGCTCGAGGCAACCCTTTGAAATAGTGGGGGTCGATTATGCAGGCCCGATAATGATAAAAAGCAAGTCTGGTCGCGGATTCAAGGTGTCTAAATCATATATCTGTTTATTTATTTGTTGTATCACTATGGCCACACATATCGAACTAGTTACCGAGTTAAGTAAGGAATTTTTTATTAGCGTTAAAACGTTTCATATCTCGAAGGGGTAAACCATCTCGTATTCACAGCGATAACGGTACGAATTTCGTAGCAGCTCATAGCGTACTAAAGGAAGTAGGTAAATTTATTGTCGAACACGAAAGTGAGCTAGAAGAGATGTATAAAAAAAATGAGATTGACTGGCAGTTTATCCCTCCACATTCACCCCACTTCGGTGGTATCTGGGAAGCCGGGGTGAAGAATATAAAACATCACTTAAGATGGATTAGTAAGAATCTAATTTTAACGTTCGAACAATTTTACACTTTGTTAGTTGAGGTTGAGACAATTTTAAATTCACGACCTCTCTCTCCTCTCTCCGACTCCCCCATGATCTTACGCCTTTGACACCGTCACATTTTTGGTTGGTCGACCGTTAACTTCAATGCCTGAACGAGGCCTGAGAGAGCTATCAATCAACCGACTCTCTCTCTATCAACACCTTACGCAGGTTAAGCAACATTTGTGGCATAGATGGAGTAAGGAATATGTTAGCGAGCTCCAACAAAGAACTAAGTGGAAATCACAATCCCTCAAATTGGATTTCTTGGTGTTAGTCAAGGAGGATAATCAACCGCCGATGAGGTGGAAATTTGGACGAGTAGAAGCTATTCACCCAGGCAAGGAGTAATAAAACATTGTATAAAAACCTGATGTTAAATCACTAAAATAATAATCAATAACAATCCCCCCTGCTATCCGGGCTAATATCGTTTCTCCCATCAGGGTTGAATATACCATTCGGTCCTTCAGCATGCAGCCTATCCACCTGCAGTAGGCTTCATCGACCTGCTTTTTACATTACATCATGAGAGGTATTGTCAAATGCTTCCTCTATAATATATCTAGAAACGCTTCTAATAATACTTCCTTATTTTCGAGAACATACTCTATCCTTTGTACAAAATGATGGAGTGATGATCGAGCTTCTCGTCTAGCATACTGATCCAAATCAATTGGTCTGTCTACTAATGTTCCCCCTCTAATGTGCGTTTTTCATGTTAATCCACCAGTTTTTCTAAAGTCTTCAATACAAAAAACATTAGACTTATACAGGTCTTAGGGACTTTTAGTGGTTTTAGATTAAATTAGATTAGGTGTCTATTAAACCTTATTGTGGCCTGTTTTCCAGTTTCGGAATAAAGACCACACTGGTTTCCTGGTATGTATCCTAGTCCTTACT
Source organism: Aromia moschata (assembly GCA_029963805.1). Taxonomy (NCBI): domain Eukaryota; kingdom Metazoa; phylum Arthropoda; class Insecta; order Coleoptera; family Cerambycidae; genus Aromia; species Aromia moschata. Next base: position 130,848 of record JAPWTK010000139.1, on the reverse strand, counting down.
AGCCTTAGAGATTGTACACTGCTGAGTACACTGAATCTGCTGAGCATGGTTATGTTGCAATATAATTGAATAAATCCCGTCCACACCCGGTGATTTATATTTTATGAGTTATACCTTTTCTGTCAATAAATGATCGATCGATGAGAAAAATCGATATTTTCAATAAAAACATAAATATTCTAAGGAGCAAAAAACTTTTTTTTATGTATTCAGAATGCTGCAGAAAGCTTCCTCTACTTCAAACTGATTGATAAATTAAAAATTCCTCTCCTCAAAAAAAAAACACCTAATTTTGTGAAAAAATATTTTTTAAAGAAGTTTACGGAAATTAATTTACGGAAATGGAAAATAAAATTATAACTTTGACACCCTGTATCTTGGCTATCATTAACCAAGAAAATTCATATTTATTACTATTGCTTCTTTGTGGTAACTGATAACTTTTTCAAATAATAATATATTAATCGTATGATTTTTAGGTGTAAATAAATGTGATATTCATTTAGCATATTACTCAAGACCGACGCAGTTTTACAGAAAGCTGTGCCAAGGCTGACAACGACCAGATATTTCTGAATTTTAATTCATAAAAGTTAATTTCTAGTATGTTTCCAGTCACAACAATTGCCTAATCTTATTTGGTACAAATCTACAGTGTCCGCTAAAAAGTCTACACAACTTTTTTATTATACATTTTTTTTCAAACACTGTCTGTGCAACTGTGCCATGAATATCTGCTGTAATAATATGCAAAACGAGCCACATTCATTGGTTCTATCAAATCGACAACTCCACCATTACAGTTAAGCCCCACCAAATATGTATTTTGGTTGTTGTTTATTTTTATTAACTTATTTTTAACTTTAAGGGGTTTGAAGGGATATGTGCTAATGATTATTGTTATTCTGTAATTTTTTGCATGACTACCAGTGAGTCACGTTGTTTCAAAATGTAATTTTACATGTTGAGTGGGTATATCCACGGGAGGGCATTACCTTTATTCGCTTTTTTCAAATATGTCCAGGACTCATGATTCAGCGTACGCTCGAAGAACGCAACAAAAACGAACGCTATATCGGGTGAGTCTCAAAAATGGCTCACCTTCATAACTTTGTTTTCAGAAAAAAAAATAATGAGATTTTAAAATTGTATATTAGACGTAACTCCTTTTGGAGCCCTACAAAATATCAATATTTTTTAAAATGTAGAAAAGTCATACGAAAAATTGATTGAATTCAGTGAAATTCAATGAAGGGCTCGAAAACGGGCTTTCTTGGGCCCGAGCCGGCTCTTCCGTTTCCCAAGAGTCGCTATAAAACCGCTTTGAGACAGTGGGCAATATTGTGCCACCAACAAGAATCGCGAATTCGAATAGGGCTCCGTCAGTCAGTCAGAACTCCTCACAATAATAAGGTCACACTAGTAAGATTAAGATTCTTAAGACTCTGTCATATGACAAATAGACATCTGGAGATCATCGGGGTCTCAGTCGCTGATATTTTTCGTAGGATATGTGGAGAAGAGGAGGAAACGCTCCTCTAATATATTTGTCTCTACTCGGCTTTGGATGGTGTGGGAGCTACTTACCTAGACTCCAGATATCTGGAACCTAGGGAAATTCAGAGGGCCTCGTTAAACAGCATTACGTCCTTCGTAAGGAGAGCGGAAGAGGCTCTTTGACCTACAAACGTGGGGTTGCTCCCAATGGGCCCAGAGGAGAAAAAATATATAATTGGTAGCAGTAGATTAACAGTTTGCATATATTTGATATATATAACGTAAAGACTTACATTTTGACATTACATATGGCAACTGTCTATGGCCTACTAAGCTTTTTTAAGTAATTATATTTACTAAATTTAAGTAATTATATTACACATAAAAAAATAATTTAAATGCGGGGGCATTTTCAATGCTATTGCAATTTTACAAGATTCCGCATGAAAAATGGAGAATTTATTATTTCATTTTTATTTTTAATCAAAAGGCATTAATGACGTCATACCCGGATTGCGGTTAATGCCATCTTTGTTAACATATCAGAAATGCAGAACAAAATAAAAATAAAAAGGACCTTAGAATATTTTACCAACATATGTAATTTGTGAGTTATCGAATTTAGTACACACTTTCTTTACACGCAGTATATAAGGCGCGGTATTTTTAACGTTACTTCCTTAAAAAAAATGAAAATGAATTAACAGACCATAAAATAATATGTGGGGCTGCTCAAAATCGTATACACTGTACCTATATAATTGTACTTTTAAATCCAGTGTATTTATTTGGTGTTCTTCAAAATGAAGAGGACGTTTACATTTCTAGCACGGGTGGCAAATGTACATCTGTCGAATGATTTTGTTACATTTAATATCAACATTAATATTCCATTACGCTCCATGCATGTTTTGCATGCGCATATTAAACTGATATCGGGAATGGATGTTTTATTACTTGCAGTTATTGTTTATAGACACATTCACATTAAATTTCGCTATAACATTTTATATGGCGCGAGAAGGTGAAATATTTAACATTTCATTGTCGCAATGTAAACAATAAACAAAACTCTAAAAATGTTAATTACATTAGAAAAAGTTTTAGCACGTTACTTTCATTAACTGGAAACTAATTTGGTGTTTTATTGTACGTATGAAACAGTAAACAGTTTTGTTGTTTGTGAGAACCCACATCCAACTACACACATAGACAAAAGAGATAGTAGTAGTAGAAGAGTAGTTTTTTTGGCAAAAAAAGGTATTTTTGCTATTAAAATTAAATCGCAATAAAAGCAGTTCATTTGTGAGACACGCACATGTATTACAATTGAAATTTAGAAATACAAATTATCTTTTTTTGATACTTTTTAGGGGGTTTGGAGAGCGCAAACCTGCAAACATTAACACCAACCACTACTGTTGTACATTTCAATTAAACACATCGAAAAAACCCATCCTTGTTAGGTAGACAAATATTTTGACAAAGTTCACTGATTTAAAATATTGATTATCTCGCTCCTCCACTGGTGTACAATAATAGCGGTTGGTGGAATAGTATTTGGTTATTATTGCAATGTATGTAATACGGTATGTAATACATAATATGCAATATCGACCACAAACGTTCTGGCACACCTTGCTTTAAACACACAAATCTTTAAATTTAATTTTTTTTCGGTCGAGGTTTTTTTATTGTAGACCCAGGATCTGTTTGATATTAGAAGAACAAAAATATACATAAACAATAAGGATATGTAGGACTCTGATCACATCCCTGGGACTATGTTAATTAAGTTTCGTAATTACAAGTGGCCCTTGTTCTTTTTTTCCAAAAAAAAAGGTTCGTACATGTCCTTAATGTTTTCATGTATATTTTCCCTTCTAATACAAAATAAATTCTGGAACACCAGTAAAATAGACTTGGGGCGAAAACAGTTTTTTTTTAGATATTTGTACGTTTATAGCAATGCACGCTAAAACGTTTGTATTATTTTGATCTCGATAGGATCTCGATATTGCAAATTGTCGTCTAATATACTATAAACACCAGTACATATTAGATATGTTGCAATATTAATCACATGTTTATTATTGAAATACTGCGTACTTATGTATAAACTAATCAAATGGCATGTGTTTTTATCAAAACTGTCACTTTGACATATCGCTTTTTTGTTATTTACATCTAACTTTGTAATTAATGAGGGTGTAAAAATGTGTAAACTGCTTTTCAATATAAACTGTTCGTCAAAATTTGAGTAACACTTTTTAGATTAGCGCCATTTGCGTTTTATTCGAGTTAGAGACTTACGGTTTTTAATTTTCGGTAGCTTATTGGATTGGTTTTAAGTCGCTACGTTGTGACTCAAACGGTTTGCCGTCCACACCTCAAAAACCAACTCCATGTCGAAATTTGAATTCGCAAGATTTTGACGGCAATTTCAGAGACCTTCAGGATCGCCTAAGAAGGACACTCTCATGTAAGAACTCCATTTCGGCACATATTTGCAAGTTTTTTTGGTCGGATTGATATATTTTCAAATAACGGAGATATCGATTGTTGTTGATATTTTGATATCGATGATGACGATTGATGTGTTAATATCGACACTCGGTATAATGTAAATTATCATACCTGCAATTTTTGTTTCGAGTGTTGCGTTTTATACTTTTCTACTTTTTTAACTTTTTGATATTTTTGAAATATTTTACAATTTCCCCTTATTTCCTTTTTTTGGCCTTTTTGACCTCTGATGTTTTTCGCCTTTTCGATCTTTTTAAAAACATTGGCATATAGCTTAATCTCCCTGACATTTTAATTCCATTTGGGCTCTTTAGTTTTAGACCTATGTGAAATAGGTCTGAATTTTTTTATCCTCCGTGACTTTTCTTCTTGATCTCTTTGATATCCCTTATCTTCTTGATTTAATTTGCACTTATGAGCTCCTTGACGTTGTCTGATTATGTCATTTTTTTTTTGCTGTACTGGTTCTACTTGATCTTATATTATTCATATACAAAATCTTCTATAAAAAATGTGACAATTAATAACAATAAGAAAATAAAGAGTACTGATAATAAACAGAAATAAGAAAATGACAATGCCAGATAGGCACTGACCAACTAGGTAAAGAATTCTACGATGTGCCGTCCTTGTTGGAAACATTCATTTGTCCTCATACAGGCACTCTTGTTAAAATATTCCTTTTTTACTAAAACTGGAATATTTCTTATCAGTTTTTCAAGAACTTCAATATTTTGTGGCGCTTCATATGAGTATACCTCATTTTTTACCTTCCCCCATCAAATTAGTCCATACGACTTATCAGTCATCAGGAGATCTTGCTGGCTATAATAAATACGTTTCCGTGATTTGCAATCACCCTTTCATTAAAAACAATCTGCAAATATTCAATAACAATACGTCTACTATGGGTTGGAAAAACCGTCGCGTTGTAATAAAATTTCGTCAATATTCTCAATAGCTTCTCCGTCAACTAGTATTATACTTTTCCGAAGCAATAATTAATAAGTGTCGCAAATCAAATTATGATTAAAAGTAAAAGGCTTTATTAGACGTGAACTATTATGGACTGTAATTGGACTAAACACATTATTTATTGTGAAACAAAGTTATTTCCAAAAACAAAGCCAAAAAGAAAACCAAACGTACATAACATAACATAAACATAACTCGACTCAAACTATACTATAATCAAACAATACCCTGACTTGGAAAGTAGGTTTTCGTAGGTGGAAGAATTAAGGCACTAACGAATTTCACTAAAATGTAAGAGCGAAGTGGCCGCACATTCTCGTTCTTACTAATTAATTTCGAATAACGTCCAATGGTTGCCTGGGGTTCTCCAAGTCAGTGACACATATCGCAGATAGTGACTATTATTACTAATACTTGTATGTATGACTATGAAAATTAGGTAATTTAACTTACAAAAAAAAAAACGTATTGAATGGTAACGTAAAATATTACAAAATGTATCACAATATATGAAAAAAATAAACAAACTGTACAAGACGATTTCCTGAAAAAAAAAATTGATAATATTTTCTGTAACTAATAATCCTTAAATTACTATCAATAATACCACACCAGACATTAAATCCAAATCTATTGAGAAACTTTCTCTTTCTAGTTATGCGAGAATTGTCAACGGCCCAATATTGTGAATTGTGTCTGTTATACATCCCGCAGTTTGAGAAGAATGTTTCATTTGTTCACAACACTTTTAAGGAAAAATTTGGATTTTCCTCGACATTTTTGTTTAAACAGGTCACAAAATATTACTCTCCTTCCAAAATCATGTTATGTGTGGTACATCGAGTAATTCTGAAATTTATATTGTTTTTCATATCTTCCTGAACTTGAAGTAAGATTTGAATATCTCTAACTTCTCATTTGCAAATATGCACATTAATATTGAAGTGAAGTTGAATGAAAATTGACTAATACGAATAATATTTATAAAACTTTGGTTTAACTAGATGAATACGTCAGAAAGAATAAACTGCTTTTAACCATACACACTACACAGTGACAAATTCATGCGATTGTATTTGTTACGATCAAGAATCAGGGCCTACTTAACTTGCTTAAATTTAAACTCAGATTGTTTTAACTCCTTAATTTACCATGCCAAGAAGTTTAATATATATCTTTGAATTTATAAATTACTTTATTAAAATAATTTTGTGTCGACTATAATGAAACCCTCTCATTTTTTATTGTCTACTTTTTGGAAAAAGTGAAAATTAAGTTTACGGCACCAAATCCAAAGATTTTCCAGACATGTGATATATCATTGAAAAGAAAATAAAGAGTGCTTTTGAGCCCTAGAAAAATTCAATACTGCACCCATATGAAAAACTAAAGTTATTACCATTTTTTCAGATATACAAATAGAATTCTCCAAAACATTCCCCATTAAACCTACTTTCTATATCTAATAATAAGCGAGATAACAATACATTCAGTACCAATGTGGGTCACACTGTATATTCAAAAGCATGCAATACATTTTTATGTATTATAGTATAAGTTCCTCTAAATCTGCATAATGTTGCTCCTTCACATATTTATATAGCTACTAACCCTAAGAACATATATCACATATTTATCTATACATCTACAAGGTGAGTTATTAACGCGTATTTGGTCAATAGAATCATTATTTCATAAGAAATACTGAAATTTAATATGTAAGGTTTTTGTTTTGTTCTATTTTTTATTATTTTTTTTAAATTACTATCAAACTAACCATGACTGTAAACAGTATTAACTACTTTTGTTGCTCGAAAAGAGATAAATATCTCCAAAATTTGTAACTTAAATACGCATCACGTGCATAAGTTATAAGAAGATAACTGAATGATTGATAACTTGGGCTGAAAAAATATAGTGTTCTATGTTAACCAAACTAGCTCTCATGATTTGAAGTTGGTTGATGAACTGAACATTATGAATTGAACACTTGGTATAACAATTTATAATTTCATTACAAAGAATGGAGCACCTTATATTCTTAGGCCATGTCAAAAATAGAATGGAAGGATGCTATCCAACAAAATTATGATTCAGGTTATTTCATAACATTTGTCGATGTGCATCTTAAGGCTGATTTACATTTTGTTAAGTAGTAAGTGCAGGTGAGAAGTGATTAGTTAACATGTTTTTAAGGCGTTAAGTGTTAAGTGTTAACAAAACGTTCACACAGTGGTAAAGTGCTTCTCCAAAGTCCAAAGTGTCGGTCCGTGTTGGTACAAAATGGAGGACGAACAACGGTTAGAATTACGAAACGTTTTAAAAGAGATAGTCTCAGGCATCGCATCAGAAATCGAACATGAATTGTTAGTTGAAATCGAAAAACCTAAGAGATTATGACAAAGAAAATGGATAAGTAATAAACTTTTCCAGGAACTGATGAGGATCCAACTGATTTTTGTAACGCAATGCGAATGACAGAAGACAAATTTAATGAGTTATTGACTATGGTTGGGCCAACTATAGCAAAAACGGATACATTTATGAGAAGTGCACTATCTGCAAAAATTAAACTACAAATAATTCTGTATATGATTAATACTGGATACAGTTTACGAACTCTTTCACATCTATTCAGAATATCCAAAGCAGCTATATTGTTGATGATTCCTGAAATCTGTGATGCTATATATAGTTCCCTAAAGGAATATATTAAGGTTAGTAAAATAACAACAATGTAGATTGTAATCAAAATATATTTATTTATTAATGAAAGTATTGTGGCGAGGGCTCCAGTGGCATGCGTCGCCGGCCGGTCGGCCGTGCAGCGGGACAGGTATTATTCACCGACACATCACCGCGTTGGGCATTCCACATGCGTCGCGCTTTTTCGAGCGGCCTTCTCGATGCGATTTTCTCGAACGGTGGAGATTATATCCGCACGATCGAGAGCCCGGCCGTTTCGAATAAATAACCGGGACCCGGCCAGGGGTCTCCAGTCTATCTTTGATCGTGCTGTCGCGGTCCTCGTAAGATAACCGAATATAAATTGTATAAAATAAATTAGTATTAGTAGTAAGTGTTTAGTCCGTATTTGTATTTAGTTTAATAAATAGTGTCAGTGGAAAGTTCGAGTTTAATTTTTCACACCTTACGAACCCGTAGTGAACAAAACGTTACGCTACGTTATTGGCGTCAAGTGTGCGTGTGAAAAAAAAAACTGAACACATAAAACATTTAAACAAATAAATTCGCGATACGTAAATTAAGTGAAATGGCTTCTAAGCAAGTTTTATTAAAGGACCTTAAAGTGGCGGATTTAAAAAAGGAACTCGAAGAACGGGAGTGCGAGACGACAGAGAAAAAGGGCGATCTGCAAAATAGACTTAAATAAGCTCTTGGAAAATGAAGGTGAAAACCCCGACATATTTTTATTCGAAATTGCCGGTGACATAAATTCGGCGTTACAAAGTTTAAAAGAAAGCTTGGAACAGAAACATGAGGAAACGTCAGGAAACTTAAGAGGGATGGAGCAAAAGGTTTGAAGAAAATTACTAAAATGGAGGAGAAAAAAAAATGTTGGAGCGAAAATTTATAGAAAACTTTATTAACCTGGAGCAAGAATTGTTGGAAAACTCGGTAAAATTGGAACAGAAGTTATTAGAAAATTTAGATCACAAGCTACAGGAGAATTCTAGTTGTCTCCAGAAGCAAATGGGCGAAAAATTTGGGGAATGGAAAATAAGTTGATTACCGTAGAAGAAGATTTCCAGAATAAAATTTTGGAAGTAGAGAGAAAAAATGCAACGCTGAGTTTAGAAAGTGGGGAACAACAAATGGTCAATACCGCGCTGAAATCACCTGGTAGCGACATCGACAGGTTGAGTAAACCCGAGTTGAGCAGTCACATGGAAATTTCGAAAATTCCCATGAAACGATAATTTGAGGCTGCAGCGAAGGCAAATGGTTGGTCGTTGGCAGAGAAGGCTACAGCGCTGACGTTGGCGCTACGCGGCGATGCCACAGATATATTACAGACGCTTTCTCTTGAAGAACAAGAGGATTACCATCAACTGGTCCGACACCTCGAAATGCGTTATGGTCAGTCCCATCTCGAGCATGTCTACCACTCTCAGTTGAAGAACCGCTGTCAGAAAAATAACGAATTACTGCCGGAATTTGAAGCGGACATAGCACGGTTAGTTCGTTTGGCATATTCATCTACGCCGGAGAACGTCATGGAACGACTAGCCGTGCAGGCGTTTTTAGATGGCCTGCGTGATACTGAGACCCGTCAAGCTCTGACTCTCGCTCGTCCCAGCAAGTTGGTGGATGCTTTGGCGCGAGCTTTGGAATTCGAAGCCGCTAAGCAAAGTTGCAAGTTGAGGTCAAGCTAAGGTCCGCAAGATGGAGGAAAATGTTGAAGAAGGGACATTCGCAAATTCGGTGCTGGAATTGCGGTAAGCTAGGACATGTCCGTAGTCGCTGCCCTATAAATAAGGAAACGTCACCTTCGTCGGAAAACTAAAAGAGGTTGACCGTAGGGGCAATCGTCAACCTCTAAGAAGTAAGCCCCAAAGAAAATAGCACGAGTCGCATCTCTTAAGCACCCGTCTAATAGTGTTTTTGTCGATGGAAAAGAAAGACTGCTGCTATTAGATACGGGTGCAACGAGAACCATTATTAGACCAGATATTGTTGGAACAGCGGCAAGAATTACTCCGACCAGCTGGCGACTATGTACTGCAACTGTAGATCCCGCTACCATTCAGGGGTGAGACCAATTTGAGATCAATGTTCAAACGTGTCGTTTGAACATCGAGCCGTGGTAGGTGAAATTGAGGATGAACTTATTCTTGGAATGAACATTATGAACACCAAGGGATTTGAACTGGACTTCAAGAATAATGTTCTGAAAATAAATGGTGAGGAAATCGTACTGCATCGAAAGACGGAGGAAACAATTCGAGTTATCCTAGCAAAGGATACGGCAGTCCCAGAACGAATTGAAATGATCTTGGACGCTCATTTGGACGGTAACCCGTGTGTTGGAAATATATTGGTGTTTGAACCAAGATCTTACGACGGTGAGGTAGCAAGGGGAATAGCTGTAGGAAAAGCTCTGTTGCTGACCCAGAAAACAGTAATCATCACCCAGTAACTCTAAGAAAAGGAATTGTTTTAGGGTACTGTTCTTCGGTTTCCTCCGTCATTCGAAAACTAGATACTCAAGAAAATTCAGTTAGGAAGATTACAGGCGAGTTAGCAAACCTCCTATCATCTTCCTCAAGATCCTTAAGAAGTGATCAAACGACGAAACTAATGAGTCTTATTACTAAGTATGCAGACATATTCGATAATGGGCAATGAGGAAAGGGCAGGACAAATGTAATCCGACACAAAATCGACACAGGCGACGCCCGGCCCATCCGACAAATAGCAAGAAGATTGGCCTTATTCGAGGAAGCCGATAAAATCCGGCAGGACATGGAAAAAGATGAGGTCATTGAACCACCTAATAGTCCGTGGGCTTCACCAATTGTATTGGTAAAAAAAAAGATGGCTTAACCAGATTTTGTGTAGATTGCCGTCAGTTGAACAACGTGACAAAGAAAGACAGCTATCCATTGCCTAGAATCGATGACACCTTAGATACTCTATCAGGATCGACGAGTTTCTCAACCCCCTAGATTTGAATAGTGGATATTGGCAAGTCGAGTTAGCACACCGGGATTGAGAGAAAACTGCGTTTACTTTGGATACAGGACTATGGCAGTTTACCGTGATGCCATTTGGATTATGTAACGCTCCGACAACCTTCGAGAGGCTGATGGAAACAGTGTTATAAGGACTATCCTGGAAGACATGGCTTGTGTATCTTGATGACATTATCGTGGTTGGAAAATCTTTTGAGGATCACATGAAAAATCTGGAGGAGGTCTTTCAACGCTTGCGAACATCTGGCCTAAAGCTTAGTCCAAAGAAATGTCATCTATTCCAGAAGGAAGTGAAGTATCTGGGCCATGTTGTTTCCAGTTAAGAGATGGCAGTGGATGACCAGAAAATCGGAACGGTACGAAAATGACCAGTACCCGGCAATAAGCATGATCTACGAAGTTTCCTAGGAATTACTATCGTCGATATGTGCCCGGATTTGCCAACATTGCCAAGCCACTGACCCGACTAACGGAAGGAGAAAGACTGTTCCAATGGGACGACGAATGCAGTGAAGCATTTCGACATCTAAAGGGAGCATTAACCAGTGCACCCATCATAAGCTATCCTCTCCCAATTGGAAAATTCATTTTGGATACCGATGCCAGTAATGTAGGTTTCGGAGCCTTTTTGTCTCAGATTCAGGACGGTCAAGAGAAGGTTATTGGATACTTAAGTAAGACCTTGTCGAAACCTTAGCGAAACTACTGTGTTACCAGGCGGGAGCTACTGGCAGTAGTGAAATATGTAGAACATTTCTATAAATACCTCTATGGGAGAAAATTCTTGCTGAGAACGGACCATGCGGCGCTAAAATGGCTTCTACAGTTAAAAAATCCTGAAGGTCAGGTAGCCAGGTGGATAGAACGACTCCAAGAATTTGATTTCCTCACCGAACATCGTGCAGGCAAAGTTCACCGCAACGCTGATGCGTTATCCAGAAGGCCCTGCTTTGAGAATACCAAACATTGTCAGCGGGTAGAAGAAAAGGACATCTTAGTAAACAGAACAACGGCGGTGAACGATGATTAGCAATCGGAGGAGGTTCTAAAAGATCAATAAAATTACTCGCATCTTAGACCCATTGTGGTTTGGAAGAAGGAAGGTCGGAAACCCACTGGGAAGAAGCATCGCGGTACTCGCCAACAGTAAAGTCATACTGGGCTCAGTGGAATTCCCTTGTCTTAAACGACAGACTCTTAAAACGCATTCTAGAGAAATCAGATGGTACCGAAGAGTGCCCGAGGTGCTGGAGGAGATCCACAATGGAAGGGTCCCTCAAATTACGGTGGCCCAGCAAGAGAAAGAGAGGTCCGTCTTCTATTTGGTAACCAAGCAGCTTTCGCACCACAAACCAACATCAAAATGTCTGGGACACACTTGTCTAATTGAGGGATGTGCTCTTGTCCCACAATATAAGCAGTTTGGCGATACCGAAGATAGCCAGCGGACTAGATGGCCTGGATTGGAGGGTAATAAGAAGTATGCTAGAAGTCCTTTTCCAGTTTACTGGAATCGAAATCCTGGTATGCTGCTACAACCCCCAGGAGATCGCCCAACGAGAGAACTGTGGACTGTTTTTTCTACCGGACGTCTCGATGCGCCACGCTGCACGATGAGCCACGCTGCAGGTATCATCATGCACCAGAGGATAATGGTGCAATTCGGGACGAAATGTCTTTAAGGAGGGGGCAGTGAGGCGAGGGCCCCAGTGGAATGCGTCGTCGGCCGGTCGGCCGTGCAGCGGGACAGGTATTATTCACCGACACGTCACCGCGTTGGGCATTCCACATGCGTCGAGCTTTTTCGAGCGGCCGTCTCGATGTGATTTTCTCGAACGGTGGAGATTATACCCGCACGATCGAGAGCCCGGCCGTTTCGAATAAATAACCGGGACCCGGCCAGAGGTCTCCAGACTATCTTTGAACGTGCGGTCGCGGTCGCAGTCCTCGTAAGATAACCGAATATAAATTGTATAAAATAAATTAGTTTTAGTAGTAAGTGTTTAGTCCGTATTTGTAATTAGTTAGTAATAAATAGTGTTAGTGGAAAGTGCGAGTTTAATTTTTCACACCTTACGAACCCGTAGTGAACAAGACGTTACAGTATGTTTACACCGGCATAAATTTAATTTTCATTATTGACAGACTGCCAAGCTTCAGTTAATAAGTCCGACGTCTCAGTATCATTTGCATTGTTGGTCATTTGTGGTGAAGGTGAAGGCTGTGATATGTAGCTGGAATGTGACGAAGATGAGCATTGAGAGTTGTATCCTTCTAGATGATATCTAGGGTTATACCTAGTACGTTATACATAGTTATACATAGTACGTTGGATAGTCCTCAAACGCATATCCGATAAATAATTTTGAATGAACCTCTGAGCTTCAATTGCCTTATCCAAATGCATTTTCTTTAATTAAGCGGCAATACTCTCTCCAAAAATGTCAAATTCATTTCGGACTGTTGAACCGGCTTATTAACAGCGTTTACAACGTTTTGTACTTTTGTTAATAATAAATGGTCGTATTCTTTTAATACCCTTTTCTTGGATTTTGTTTAATATTTGTGCCTTTAGGTATTATCGGATTGTCGTTGTTGTTTTTTTGCAAAGTTAGAACCAGCAATTCTTTCTTCCTTTGACCTCGTAATAGTGTCACACTCAAAATCGTTTTCTACTTGCTGGACTTCAGGTGAAGAAGCCGTTTCTTGCAAATAATAATACAAGTATATCATTGTTACAGATGCCAAGCAGTCGAGAAGAATGGACAGTTATTGAAAAGGGATTTGCAACCACATGGAACTTTCCTCGTTGTTGTGCTATATATAGAAGCACATTGTAACTAAAGCACCACATAATTCTGGAAACTATTACTATAATTACAAGAATCAGAACAGCATCATTTTTATGGCTTTAGTAGATCATATTACTGTTTCACGTACATTGATGTTGGCTGCAATGGACGAGTCAGTGATGGTGGAGTATTCAGCAATTGCAGCGTTAGCCATGCTCTAGAAAATAATGTGTTACCTGACGATCACGTTATTGTAGGTGATTGAATGCGTATTGAATGCGTTTCCCTTAAAAAAAGATTCTTTTAAAACCATACGCAGGTAACAATTTGTCATACAGGGAACATATTTATATTTAGTTATAGATTATCAAGAGCCAGGCGAATAGTAGAAAATGCTTTTGGTGTCTTAGCAGCTCGATTTCGAATTTTTGAAAAACCTATCCCATTCCATCCCATGAAAGTCGACAAAACTGTGATATGTTGTGCTTTACACAACTACCTGAGGAAAACGAAAAGTGCTGTACAAGTAGCAACATTTGAAGTGGAAGATTCTGAAGGTAATAATTATAATACCTGTTTCTTGGAGAGATCTTCCATAGCCGTTTTGGCACGCATTACAAATATGCAAAATAGATCATCGCAAAAAGCACAAGATGTACGAAATTGTTGCGCAAATTTTTTGTGGAAGCAGGTGCCGTTCCGTGGCAAGCAAGAATAAGAATATCTGAGAGTTCACTAAGAATATCTAATTATTACTTAAGAATGTACCCTTTATATTAAGTATATACATTAACAAATGTAACCAATATAAAAAAATAATAGGTACTTACAAAACTACTTGTTGTTTCTCTGCATTCCCGTATTTTTTTAATTCCTGGGAATATGTCGACTTTAAACTTCTTATTTTCAGGTATAGGTACCTCCTTTGGGCCAACGTCTATGATGTCTAAGGTTTTACTTATATTTAACAGAGCTGCATCTCGGGGCTGTTTATTTCTGTATTCTGCACAACTTATGTTATATAGGCATTCGTACTTTATCGAAATTGATTGTTCGATCTTCAGTCCACTTCATGATTCCGTCCTCCGGCCGTACTTACGCACTTGTCAAAACAATACTGTTTACACAGTGTTTAGTTCGGGCGACGCTGCAAGTGCGGGGAGTCCGCGGGTGTGCGGGGGAAGCTACTTAACAAGAAAAATAGATTGTGCTTCTATTCACTTTACTTCGCACTCGCACTTATCACTTAACAGCGTGACCCTTTTTACACGTTGATTTAACTAAGCACTTGACACCTACACTTGCTACTTAACAAAATGTAAATCAGCCTTTAGAAAAGACAGAACTGAAAGATTAATGACTTGAACTGAAAAAAATGCAGAATATTCCATTTAAACTAAATGAGTTATTGGGATTTGTAGTTATGGCAGTTATTCCACGCCCTATTTGTTTTATATCGGGTTCACCTATTGTTTTATGTTGATGTATCTTATCTCATCAAGAAGGAAAGATCTTCCACACAAAAATAATTATCATGTGACATAATTTATATTATGTGACGAATGTGAAGTTTTTGATAAATATAAATTCAAATATCTAATATTTCATTGAGATTCAATAAAAAAAATATGGAAAAACTGAACGCAGGTTAAGTTTTGCAAAATAAATTACTGAAGTAAATTGATATAATTATCTTTAATTGATATAATTTGTTTATTACTGTTAATGTTTAAACAGTACAGTATATCAACTTGTAAATATAAGTACGTCAAACTAGCAGTGAATTGACTGTTAATGTTAAAGTTATTTACTAGTAATATATAACATTTATTTTTTATTAAAACTACTTTCACTAATACTGCAATTTGCTTATATTCCATGGATTATGAACACAACATCAATTTACTTAATAATATCAGAGCATGTAGGCAATTTGATTATACAGTGCGTCCATAAAGTGACGCATAAATTCATTATTAGCTAAATGAACAATATTATTGAAAATTCCCGAGACAGGTCAATTTTTGATTGCGATTTACTATTTTGTCACATACTAATTTATTATACAGGGTGTCCCACCTTCGAGTAATGACGCCACCACCGATTTTTTTAAATGGAACACTACATTTTTTTTTCAATTTTCGGATGACCCTGGCCGAGCTGAGTCCAAAAATGTATCACAAGTTGCTTCTATCTATTACAGGGTGGACAACAGTACAAAAATTACAAATTATGTATTGCTGATTAAACGCACTAAAAAAAATTAAATTAACGTTATTGTGATACAAAAATGCAACTACTTTAATAAACACCAGTTTGGACAAGACGCGCGAATGACGCGAGGCGCGATACGTGGTTCGTTATTTTTTTGTCATTTGTTTTTTGATTGTCATTGTCATTTTTTGCCATATTAAAAACGGCTATTTAGAGTTCACTTTTGTATTGTTAACGCTTCAAAGTAGGTACTTTAAGTGAAACCTAAATCTAATTTATTTAAAACGTTTTGTTGAAAATGCCTTTAAATGAAAGGGATAGGATTGAAATTCTAATGATGATTGGTGTTGGCGACAGAATGCGGACTCAACAAGAGGTGTGTAGATTATTCCATGAAATGCACCCAGATCGTGAACCTGTTTCACAATCTACAGTAAGCAGAATAGAGCGAAAATACAGAGAATTAGGACACGTGAGGGATGCACCAAGGCAAGGTAGACCTAAAATTAATGAAAATGTTCAACAAGACGTAATTTTGTCGGCACTAGAAAATCCACATTGTACAGTACGGCAAGTATCTAGGGATTTGAATATTGGAAAGTCTTCAGTATCGAATATTTTTAAAAAGGTAAAATACCATCCCTATAGAGTACGCCTCATCCATGAATTGGCTGAAGACGACTTTGACCGAAGAACTGAATTCTGCGAGTACATGATGGACCACAATAATCAAAATAACGGTTTCATTGCTAATATTTTATTTTCTGACGAGGCAACGTTTTTTTTGAACGGGCATGTTAATCGGCAAAACACCCGCTACTGGTCTCAGGAAAATCCACACTGGATGCAAGAATACCATACGCAACATCCACAAAAAGGTCAATGTGTGGGCTGGTATTGTGAGAAATAGAATTGTTGGTCCATACTTTTTTGATGAAAATTTGACAGGAGCATTGTATCTGAATTTTTTACAATATACATTAATTCCTGACTTGACCCGGCTATTTCCTGATATTGAAATAGCCAATACTTTAGACGGCAGAATTTGGTTTCAACAGGATGGTGCACCACCACATTTTGCTATAGCTGTGCGCGAGTTTTTACACAGAACCTTTCCAGATCGGTGGATAGGAAGAAGAGGATCAGTGGAATGGCCCCCTAGATCACCTGATCTTACTCCACTAGATTTCTTTTTATGGGGTTATTTGAAATCTAAAGTTTATACTAATAGACCCGAGAACATCCGTGAGCTCAAAGATCGAATCAGGCAAGAAACGTTAAACATAACACCTGCTATGTTACAAAATGTCAGAAGCGAATGTATTGCCCGATTCGGTCATTGTTTAGCAGTCAACGGAGAACAATTTGAGCATTTATTGTGACTTTTCTAAAAATACAGAAACGTATAACTTTCTAATGAAATTTTTCATAAACACTTTATGTATTGTTGTCCACCCTGTAATAGATAGAAGCAACTTGTGATACATTTTTGGACTCAGCTCGGCCAGGGTCATCCGAAACTTGAAAAAAAAATGTAGTATTCCATTTAAAAAAATCGGTGGTGGCGTCATTACTCGAAGGTGGGACACCCTGTATATTAAATTATTATGTGACAAAATAGTAAATCGCAATCAAAAATTGACCTGTCTCGGGAATTTTCAATAATATTGTTCATTTAGCTAATAATGAATTTATGCGTCACTTTATGGACGCACTGTATGTATACCTACACCTACATACATACATACACATGGGAAACGAGTAACAGCTGGGTGCGTTTCTGGAAATTCCATAGAATACCGATTCAATAGAAATTAAATTTCATAAGATTTACATTTAACCTGCAGTAGTGTTGGAAGGTAGTCAACAAACAAGATTGTATATTTCATAATATGAAATTTCTCGGCAATTGCGATTTTTTATGTTGATAGATTTTTATGTTGATAAATAGTAACCGAATTTCGTAAATATTCATAATCAAATCAGTGGTGATCACTAGACAAACTAAGAGTACTACTTACACAATTTTTTTACATACAAATAACTATATAATATTTTACATAAAAATATATAAGTTAATTATCATTCATTTAACATTATAATAACATAAAAATATTGTATTTTTATCACCTATAAAAAATTGAAACTTGCAGTTAAATTGTAGACACATGCACAGTGCAGGGGTTTGCGACGGACAATTAATATGAGGCAACTACCGAATGACCATTAAAAATATCAACCAATAAGTTCGTAGATAGACCTAGGTCAACGAGTTTTCGCTAAAACATTTTATAATTATTGGCCTAATTAATTCATTCCTGATACACATTGTATCCTTGTTAAATATCTACATTTTGATGCAGGTATTGAAAGTTTCAAAATTCCAGAACCATACCTAGGAAAATTAGCATTATTTGTATTTGTTGTTTAGAAAACTTTACCCAGCATATATATTTTTTGAAACTCCACATAATTTAAAAAGTACAAAATAAAATAAGAACACGACGTCATCTCTCATTTCAGAAGGCGACAGATGAACTGAAGCCATTTGATACAAAAAGACTAGATAAAATGTGGAAAATTATCCGACAAGTACCAAAAAAAACCCATGCCGTACACAGGAGAGGAAGCGGTGTATGCTATCTAAGGCGTCTTATATTGGCTAAAGAAAGGAACCGCAATGAGAATTGATAATACTTATCCCTCATAAAATGACATTTTAACGGCCAAACAAATATGTTACCCGCAGGGAATTCAAGTATGGTAGTTCAGCGTTACACGTCTAGTTTTTTATTTTTTTAACGATTATTTTTTTCCGTAATTATTGGGCTGTATAGTTTTATACTTACATACGTATATGTATGCATGTTCAGATAGTGGTTATTGTTTTAAGAGCTCATATTCCATTACAAAGTCTGTTGAACCATAGTCTCCATCTCAGTGTCTACATGCTCTAGACACGTTTAATTTCTCGGAGGACTTTTGGATCTCGAACTTCAAAAAGATCGTATAGTCGTCGAGAAGAAAATGAAGATCAATCATCAGTTATTGAACAAAATTTTTCAGACAAACATATCTTTATGTTTTCGCTGGTGCCTCTCCGCCTACTTGGTACCAGCGCTGCTAATAAAGTCGTTACATGGGAAAAATCCAAAATCCTCCTCAGTTAGGTACTGCTCTCCAATCAAGTTCCTTTATGTGTAAGAAACTAAAAAGATAAGCCAACAAGAAATTGGAAAAATTGAGGAAGAAATAAAAAATCTGGAACCTCTTGAGACAAGTTAACGATAACGAAAGATTTGCAGTTTAACCTTCTTGATAGACGTGGAGATTAATCTGTATGTTTTAATATTTCCAGGAATCATAACAAAAATCTATTATTCTATTGTCCTGACAATGTACACAAAAATAATTTCTGCGTTGATAGAATCTGCTAGTCAAAACTGTTACATTTGAGAATGTAAACCGTCCTAAATGAACGATTTGATCTAGAATGCAGATTTATGTATATTGAAGGAAAACTATCTACGCTACACGCGTGCATTACATTTTTGGGATGCATATTGCACATATCTTACAAACTTAATTTTCAAAAAAGTAATTTTACTATATACTTTAATAATATTGAAAATGTTTGGGTTGTTTACCTGAACGTATTAACAGAGTGTGTAAAATCTTAATCTTTTTTATAGGTAGTTTAAGGGGAGCTACCACCAAAGATATAAAAAACATTAAGGAGCGGAAATCAAGTGTCCAGGAAGCTTTGTGAAAATATCTAGGCGCACGTTTCTTTTTTAAATCCTGTAAAGGCCGCAAAAGCTACGGGAGTCAGTGTTGATCTAATCACCAGATTTTTCAGCATACTGCAGTACAGTACCAATGCAGTAAAAGTCATCGATCAAACTTTTGAGTTATTTTATAAAGGTTAACAGTTTGTGTTTTTTTTACAATATAGGTTCTATCGAGTGGGCACGAGGTAAAATGAAGCTGCATGAAGTATACGCATTAGAAACATCTTTATTGTAAGTTTCGCTCTATAAGTGATATCATATGCCACCAAGTGTTCATAAGGTACTCATACATGGATGCCAAGCAATGACATACACACTGGTTCCTAATAGAAGGCGTTCTAGAGAGTCCCAAGAAGCGCGGAATAAAGACTACAGGCGTTTCCGCCAGCACCACACAAGGAAGACTACAAGAGAGGACACTTCGGCCGACATGCTACATATATGTTGATTTCATCGGATCCTGTCATTTCAAGCCATCGTACCGAGAAATCAACAAAAGCAATATATTTGCACCCTGATGCATTACCAATACTCTTAATTAATGAGGTAACATCTGAAGAAGGGGATGAAGAAAACGACAGCCTAGACAGATGTAGTCAAGCAGCGACTACATCTATGACATGTAATGTAAAATATATATTTGATAAGCAAGTTGCACCGTATTAACAAGTATTCAACCTCATATGTACGAGTATATGACGTATTAATAAGACGTTCGTTTTTGTTTCAGATGAATGAGATGCGGCTAAAACAAAAAAACAGAAATATTTTTCCCGTTTTCACAAATACTTTCATGTTTTCTTTTAAGATTAAAAGAAGTGGAAAACGTAAAAAAAAATAATTACAGTACAACCTCGATAATCTGAACTTAGCCTTTAATACAGATTACACACATAGCCGCTCATCTTGAAAGTGCCATATTGGATTCGCCGTATTGAATTTAAAATTTTCGATCTGGACCACTGTGCGTAAGTGAGTGGTAGTATACTCGTAGTAATGATTAAAAAACATTTTAAAATGTTTTATTGACTAAATGGGCTTAAAATGTTCTGAAACGTCAATATTTTAAGTTTGAGAGAGAAAAAATCCTGCCTTGGTATTTCTGTCTGTCTATCGGTCTGTTAACCTTTTTTGTGTGCACTATATCTCGAGAATGCTTTGAATCACTTATGTATCTTAACGAAGTCTGGAGGTGATTAGATTTTGAGCCTAATCGGCTAAGGGGTTGGGGGACAAATGGGGTTAACACACATTTTCTTTGTCTACTGGTAATTCGTAATCAATACAACACATGCACTTTAAATTAGATAAGCATGTATAACTAACACAGTTTGCAAATGTAAAGGTTTTTAATTTAATAGATTTAGGGTTAAGGACGTAATTTTTTAAAATAGGTTAAATAAACTTTTTAATATTAGTCTTAGTAATTACACAGTAAACGGAGATCTAATAATAATTCTCTACATGTAATTCCATAACGATGCAAGATATTCATTTCAAATTTGAGACACATACAGTCTGCAAATATAACGCATTTTAGCTTAATAGGGTTGGGGATTGACGGGGTTGTAGGGGGTAAGTATTCAAAATATGTAAAATATTTTTTTAACATAAAATTTAATGCCACAGTAGACAGAACTCAATAAAAATATCTTAGTATTCTAATAGACTATTCTTCAAAATAGATCATACTAAATATAATATATAAAAATAAAACATCGTAGGAAAAATTGGATGTGGAAGTAATAAGTTGGCAGTGTTTTTTTTTTGCTTTATATTGTAGTATCGTTGTTTCATAAAAAAAATAAAATGGAATATGTGGGGTTGTTTGTACCATTTTTTGCAACCTTTTTAAATTATTTCCGAATCTTATGGGTGTTCGTATACTTCTGGGCGTCGACTAACCTCCTTATTTTAAATGTAACACCCTATATATGTTTACAAATTTACAACAGCATACAATTTTGAGTCAAATACCCAGCCGTTTCCGAGATAGTTTTTTTTTAGATTGACTGATGTTATGGTCTGGAAAAACCGTAATTACTTTGAGTAATAGGTTTTCAATTCATTTTTGGCACAACGTGACTCCATCCTAATTAAAATAAATTCGAAAATCCCGTATCTAGCGTCCAGTTTATCATGTTACATTTTGCCAATTTCAAATCGAGAAAACTTGTTTAGTTCAATGAAACTGATAAAACGTTTCGATCATTATCTACTGATCGACATTTCAACTATTATCTGCCATACATACAAGCCTTATTTATAGCACAGAACTTATTATTATCATTCTTATAGTAAAAAAATCAATGAACAGTAGGTAGTTAATTATTTTTTTTTAATTTGCAGTTAATTTCATGGCTAGTTGATGGCAACTGTTAAGACGAAACAAAGGAAAATCGAAAATATCATGATGTGCAAATGAGCAAAAAGAGAACTGAAAATAGAAATGAAATGGTACTAGGAAATACTACCCATAAAAAGATAACCACCCATAAGAAAGACCTAGCACCTGTAATCTTTTTAAAAAATATCAAAAATCTCCGAAACGGTTTAATTATAGGTTATGGTACATGTTTTCAACTAAATATTGTGTGCTTTTCTCTTTGTAGGATGTTCCATTTAGCATTTCTTTAATAAACAACTATTCTATCAGTGGCGGCTCGTCAGGGGAGGCATGGGAGGCAGTGCGTCCCCTATGAAAATTATAAAGAAGTGTTTTTTATGAACCTATTACTTACCTTTAATTTTTAAATTCATATATCAGGTAAAAAATTGATTTCTAAAAATAAAAATATTAATAAACAAAAAATATGTCAAAGGAGTTCCTGCGCTATTATTTGCATCATATTGGCCCTCATAAACAACCCAGCGCCTAGTCTATCGCCGTGGTGGCAAGCCTCCGATGCCAATGTTTTCATATATGTACTTATACGGCATTGCGGGCTTTGCGCTTCGCAACCACCTGCTCCTGTTAACAAATTTAACCCTTAACTTCAGTGGCATTAAGGGTCATTTAAAAAACTGCATAGCAGAGGCAAACACGCCCATCTCCCACCTCTCACACGTGACAACGCAGAAAGCGAGTTATTTGATTTCATGAACCTAACAACCTAATCTACAAAATTTAATATTTAACATTTATTGTTCTGTGTTTTGGAAATTTTCGTTGGAAAGTGCGATTATTCTTGCCGGATTTTTTTAGTGCTTTGAGTGGTATAGAAAGGTAAATATAATTATTGAAAGTGTACCATATTACTTACGTAAGTAATTATTTGAACGTTTTATTTAATTAATTATACAAAATTATAATGGAGGTAACTGGCGAGAGTAGCAGTTTCTTTCATAATAATAATACGAGTTGTAATGACACTGAAATAAATAATTCAACCTGCAATGATATTGTTGAGTGTCTTATAAAGTACAAATTTAGTCACCTGTCTTATGAGGATAAAATATTTGTTAAAGATTTAAGAGTACCATAGCCAGATCTAAGTAGAACTTTAATTAATCAAGGTAAGCCGGCTCGTAGTTTTATTATTGTGTTGGCCCTGTGTATTATTTTTAAATCGTGGAGAAGATGCTTGGACAAAGTCTGGATTTAATAATCTTAAAAATTTATCTCGTTCAATTGGCACATTCAAAAAAGTCGGGAACATACCTATTAGTTGTGTTTGTAAATTACATCGTATAGGCAAATAAAATATTATGAATGTGATCAATTCAGCCCGTCAAATCGAAATTGAGGCAGTCGTGGCAAAAATTCGTATTTTATTTCACTGCATCTTTTAATTATAAAATAATTTGACGGAAACTCTATACCATTACGATGGTTTTGCTGAACCAATAAAATATATTAGGTACATTATGTTAGACAAATGTAGTTAATATATTTTATTCAGTAAGTAGAGGTCCTTCTCCTAGCTATACGGTATATTACTAATAATGTTTACCATTACAAAAATTTAGGAAACAATTTTTTTTTATAAAATTCGTTTGCCTCCCAAAAAAAAAAGCCGCCACTGTATTCTATAGACCAAAAACTCACCCTCTTAATGGTCGAGAATGTTTTTATTATAATCATTCGGTGCTTGCCTAGTTTGTCCCATTCTACCATTACAATAAGTACAGTTCGTCGAACATCACCCTGTATACAAATTTAAAACCAAAAACAGAATTATTACAAAAGAGAATTTGTACAAATTCTTGAACACTGCCAGTTATAAACTAGAGAATTTCACTCCACTCCTCATGACGTAAACAGTGTGTTTGGAAATACCTATAATAAGTAATAAGCTTATTTTTATGTAATACACAAATGTAGTTTATCATATGTAACACTAACAATAATTACTGTTTATTACTTTTTTATAATATTTTAAACTTTAAATAATATTTCTTAATTGAACTTATAACCAAATATTACCCACTTACCTAAATATTATTTATCAAAAATCTTTCAGTCATCTTTTTTTATTAAAAAAAAATGACAAGAAAACGTGGCAAAAATAAATAAAAAACAAGGATAAACAATAATCATTAATTTCGTATAAATTAAAATCAATTAATCAATGCCTATGAATTTCACTTATGAAATTGATAAATGTTAAATGGTAAATGCTTTCAGCAAAATGTTCTTTGTTGATTATTATCAGTATTCAATGCTCCCACTCGGATTTTTATTACTTAGTAACATTGTAGTTTATAAAACTTTTTATCTACAACAAATTTTATTTACACATATATATGCAACCAACAATAACTGATATATGAAGTCTATACAAATCCTTACAAGTATCTTGTAATATTAAAGATATGAAAACACCTATTTACTACTTTCATTATCCAAAATATAAAAAAGTAGGTCTAAACGATAATATTTTAAAATTTGTAATTACAGAAATTACACAGCCACACAAAAAAAAGTTTCTGACCTGGAGGTCTCACTATGTGTGCTATATGTTTTTGGGGTCGCTGAATCCGAATCCGGGGTCAGTTTCATCCCAGCACGTCTAGGTTCGGCCATAACCTCAAAAAACACCCTCAAATTTGCTATATCCGTTAAAATCACAAACCCTATAATACAATAACCAAGACCCCACAACCTAATAACTCCATAACCCCATAGCCACATAACCACATAACCCCATAATCACATAACCCCATAATCACGTAACCCCATAACCCTAAAACCCGGTAAAAAAAAAGTTTCTGAGGTGGGGGGGGGGGGTCTCACTATGTGTACTGTATGTTTTTGGGGTCGCTGAATCTGCATCCGGGGTCAGTTTTATCCCAGCACGTTAGAGTTCGGCCATAACCTCAAAAAACACTCTGAAATTCACCATATTCGTAAAACCACAAACCCTATGGCTCTTAATCCTCATGATATTATAACCCAATAACCCCACATAACCACATAGCCACATAACTACATGACCCTATAACTCGATGCTGTAATCATGTAACGCAATCTCTCACAATGAAACTGATTTTACAGTTCTCAAGCAAATATACACCATAAAAAAAATCTATAAATAAATAAATCTGTAAATAAATTAATGAATCTGAAAATGCCAGAACTCCGACTGTATAATGTACATGTACATGCCGTAATCCAATGTAATGGAACAACCATTGTATTATAGGATTATGAGATTTCGGAGCCATAGTGTTTGTGGTTTTAACGGATATAACACATTTGAGGGTGGTTTTTGAGGTTATGGCCGAACCCAGACGTGCTTGGATGAAACTGACCCCGGTTTCGGATTCAGCGACCCCAAAAACATATAGCACATATAGTCAGACCCCCACGTCAGAAACTTTTTTATCGGGTTTTAGGGTTATGAGGTTATATAATTGTGGGGTTATGTGATTATGGGTTTATGTGGTTATGGAGTTTAATAACTCCATAACTACCTATCTATTGTGGTTGTGGGGTTATTTGGTTATTGTATTACAGGATTATGAGGTTTCGGAGCCATAGGGTTCGTGGTTTTAACGGATATAGCAACTTTGAGGGTTTTTTGAGGTTATGGCCGAACCTAGACGTGCTGGGATGAAACTGACCCCGGATTCGGATTCAGCGACCCCAAAAACATATAGTACACATAGTGAGACCTCCAGGTCAGAAACTTTTTTTTACTGGGTTTTAGGCTTATGGGGTTATGAGATTATGGGGTTATGAGATTATGGGGTTATGTGGTTATGTGGCTATGTGGTTATGGAGTTATTAGGTTGTGGGGTTAGTTATCGTATTATAGGATTACTAGCGACCCGCTCCGGCTTCGCACGGTTTACGACATCACATTAGAAACCTCTAAAATTATCAATGGTTCTCTACTATATTATGCATGTATTATACATATAAACCTTACTCTTGAATCACTCTATCTATTAAAAAAAAACGCATCAAAATCCGTTGCGTAGTTTTAAAGATCTAAGCATACATAGGTAGTAGATAGGGACAGACAGCGGGAAGCGACTTTGTTTTATACTATGTTATGATTATGATGAGGTTTCGGAGCCATAGGGTTCGTGGTTTTAACCGATATAGCAAATTTGAGGGTGTTTTTTTGAGGTTATGGCTGAACCCAGACGTGCTGGGATGAAACTGACCCCGGATTCGAAATCAGCGAACCCAAAAACATATAGTACACATAGTGAGACCCCCAGGTCAGAAACTTTTTTTTTGTGTGGCTGTGTTATTAACCGGAAATTTAACGCATATTAGTACATATCGTTTTGTCTATACAGGCTGTTTCACGACGACCTTGTGTTATCCAGATCCAGACGATGTGCGGGTGGGAGAATTCTGAATTTAATGCATATATTTTTAAGTCTGCAACACAACCGGAAAACCCTGTTATCCCGGAAAACGCCATCTATTTCTTATTTTAAATGGAACGCCCTATGTATTATTGTATTTTTGAATTCTACTGCATTTTTAAAACTATTGTATGACGAAATACTATATCTAACCTGAACGGTTTTTGAGAAAATCGAAAAATTCCAGTTTTATTTTAGAAAATACTGCCATATTGAATAACCTACGAAACTGTTTATATATTCACTGAACTGATATTTAACACGTGGTAACTGTAAAGGATGACTCTCCTTACTACACCATTTATTTTAAGTTACTTATTACACCATTTATTCTTTTTTTTATATTCAGGGTGTCGTCTCTAATTTTTTCTAACTATTTAATTTTCTCTAATTTTCTCTAACTATTTATTTATGTTGAATTATACCGCTTTATGAACATTATAAAAAAAGGGGTAATGAGAGTTACTGGATGAAAAAGGTTGGAGCTATATCCTTAATAACAAGGTGGGACATTTGAGCACATTTTGAGAACGAGGCGTTGATTTAATGTATTTTGCTGTATATTTTGTTTATTTTTTATTGTTTAAGTTTTCAATTTATTTGTTTTTTTTATGGGTTGTCCCGTTTCTTGACCAGAAACTAATTGCATTATTTGTATATTAATTATGTTCTTAGCATCCAAATCATGCCATAATTAATATAATTATATTCCAACAATTCAGTTAAATTTGACACTAATTCAGTTAAATCTTGCCAGAAAAAAGTAATAACAGCATACAAATGTTTACATGTGTATTTCGTTTATTTAGAAATATCAAACAACAGTTTTTAGTTAGGTAGTTTAATGGTAGTTTTTTCCAAAATAAAAATGGAAATTTTTGATTTCCTAAAAAACCGTTCAGGTATGGTCCTATTTTTTTATAAAAATACCCCTAAAGTTATCGTAGAATTCAATAATACAATACAATTAATGGCGATTTCCGGAATAACCGTAAGTGCTCTTAAGTGCAGTCTTATTTTATTTATACTTATTATCCAGAAAATATTTTCATTAAATTCAGAAAATTTCAAAACCCCTGTATTTCAAATTCTATTGTACATAAAATTAAACACTTACACTTAAAACGTATAAAAAACATATATAAAGAGACATTCAAAAAAAACGTCTCATCAAATCAAATCCAGCTATGAACGAGAGATATAGAAATAGCGGTTAAGTCGAAGCTTTTCGGTTATGTCAAACTTCTGACAAGTGACTGTCACAATTTTAAAGTAATAATGGCTGTCAAATAATGTAACAGCTTTGACAATTAGATAAGGGTATACATTTAAGATAGCAAAGCGTCTTTTTTTACTAGGACAACTTTGATGACTCTTTTTGTATGGCTCTATAGTCGATACATAAAAAAAAAAAAAACAGAAAAATGAGTGGCTTTTATTCAGCTTTTATCCATTATTAAATTTATCAATTTAGAGAAGAATCAAATTGTTTTAGGTACAAAAGATACCCCGTAACATTTTATGTCGCTGTGTTTATAAAAAATTTGAGAGTCAGTTTTTGCAAAAACATACAGGGTGATTCATTTCAAAAAATTAGATCAATTGTCACTGTCACCTAATTTTTAACCAACACTCTGGATAACTAATAATATGTTTTAAAAATATGTATGTATATAAAGGATACGATAGCGTCATTTGTTCCGCAAAACTCCATCGTTCACCAGTACAAGAAACGTTCCATGTAATATTAATTTCAAAAAAAAATACTATTAAACTTTAATAAGCTCATCAGACTTTTCAGGCTTTTCGAATAAACTTGAAAAGCGCACTGTCATAGAAATGAGTTATTTCATGTAGAAATGAGCTACCTATTTCAAAATATGAAATATACTGTCATTGATTTTCAACTTTACTTTACTGCCAAATTTTAGCATATTATAATAGCATATTTGTCATTTTCAATCTAATTAATTCTAGATAATCTATACAGAAACATATCTACATCCACATAGTGGTGTGGAAGAATAGTATTTAAAGTAGTAATTATAGCAGTATACATATAAGAATAACATTTTTTTAAATGTATTGCCAAAATACCCTTAAAATATTCTAAAACATAGAGATTTTAGATATGAGTAAAACAAAATTTCACATTTTAGACTACTTCCGTACCATTGTGGTCATCACAATGTGAACAACAGCCTTGTAAAGATTCGTCAAAATCTGTTTTGTATGGAGCGTGTTTTTTCTCACTATATCATAAAATCTGTTTGTCTATTTTTTTGTCCCTTTTGTCTCAAATTTCGTAATCATCAACAAAGAAAATTCCAACGTTATTAGTTGTTTCCTTTACTTACGATACTGCTTATAACTTTCAATACAAAGTTTTTATTTTTTTAAAATATTACTTTTGTTATGAATATTATTTAGTTTTATTACTAAATGTACCAAATGTAAAAGAACCAAAGGACTTAAAATAATGACTATTGTTTCATATATGCCAAAATTTGAGCAATGAAAATAAATGGCAGTATATTTATAGTTTTTACCTCAATGAAAATGTTAACACTCAAAACATAAGGTATTGTAGTAATACAATTCCTCACACGTTTTGTGAAAAACATACATAATTAATAAATGCAAATACATAAAAAAAGCAAATGTTGGGCAGATATTCTTGGAAACCACATAGTTGGGCCTGCATTTTTAAAATGTAAAATTGTTTTAAAAGTGAAAGAAGTTATCCCAAAAATAAAAGTGTGTTCCTTATATTTTAAAAAAGGCGACTACCCTGTATAGTTAATCTAACCTAATATTTTACTGTATGAACAAGTAGTTCATACAGTAAAATATTAGGTTAGATTAACTACACAGGGTGGGAAAATACAACCCTATTTACATCAATATGATAACAATAAAATTATGTAGGCGGGATGCCCATAAATTATAATGAGCACGTGTGAATGGAATTCTTGTCTAGACTCTAGAGAACAATAACCAATTCGGCGATAGGCGATCGGTGATGGGCCGTGTCAACTACCCCTCTCTTCCCATTCTATCACGCGCAGGTCTCATACGTTTCTTATACGTGTACGAGCGTGAAACACTGTGGCATCTAACTGTCTTTGTCTGTCCTTACTGGTGTCTTTTAACGTATTCTCTTCTACACATGTATCGCCAATATGTAAAGGTGTAATTTCCTAATCTGTATATATGTTTATTAGACTATACATGTATATTAGACTATACATGGGAATACAATTTTTTTGTGGTTACCGACGTAGCGGCGAAGAACATTTTATGTTGTTTTTATGTTATTCGTTTTTATTTTTTATTTATTGTTTTTAGTTATATATTAATATGTTAACTTACCGGTACAAGTCCAAAAAAGTAGCCATGTGTTTACATTTTTCGCCGAGGTCCGCTTTACACAAACACGCACAATTTAAAACTTTTCATTTTTTGTTAGCTCATCGGTAATTTAATACGGTTTTTCTTTTAAATTTGACAATTGTAAACAGATAGCGCTGTAAACTAATGTCACCAGCTCGCAATGTTTTACTGTCCTTACCACACTTTATAATGCAACCCTGCTTGTAACACTCATTCTACTAACCCAATCACAAATGTGTCCACATTTGAACATGAACATATATTTCCCGGCTTATTGCACGTATATTTAAACGGGAGATATTCTGCGCCACATTGTGACGTAATGACAAATGACCCGCCCATATGTCAGATCACAATATGTGTTAGCAAGTAAGTTTCGGCTATGTTCAACTCTTCTACCTGTGATCTGTTAATATTTCCTTATTTTACTTCCTGTAGGTATTACTGATAAATCTGAATATGTAGCTTGTGATTCTTAGGATCATCTCTAAACTGCTAAATTTACAATAATTAAACATTACCTTCGTATTTGAATAGTTAACATAAATTGTTCATCCTCAATTGATGATTAATCTTTCAGCCAATTTTTTCGAAATCTTGCAACTAAATAGGGCTATATTTCCATAAATCGGACATAATGAATTTATTTGCTTTTGTTCCTCATGTAACCAAATCAGCAGGATTTTCCGTTCCAGGGCAGTGTCTCCATATGCAGTTAAGTCAATGCTTGAATTTCTCTCACTTGATTAGATACATAAAGTTTTCACGTTTTCGGTTTTTCCTTGATATATTCTTATATTGTCTTTTATTAGTGTTAGTGGAAGGTTGGGGAATATCGCGCACATAAAGTAGACATTAAGTTTTTTTTACTATTTTATTGTCGTTAGGCTCTACAAACATGACAAGTGATTTATCAAACAGTATACTGTAAAAGCACTAGACAAATATTATATAATATATCCTTAATTCTGTACAAGGTGACATTATAGAAATAGTGTAATATGCGCGATGTTACCCAACCTGTGGGGGAATTCTGCGTATACAGGGATAGGGTAAAATTGGGTAAAATAGGGTAAAATACAGGGGATAGGGTAAAACTGAGCACCATTAGAAATATTAGTGTAATAAAGAAAACTGAACAATATCTTTATTAAATGAAAGTTAAACATAACTGAAAATATATACATGTGGAAAATGGTTACAAATCATTATTATTAATAATATTATTTTCGTTAAATAATAGTCTCTTAGTAACCTCACTTGTTTTAAACACCCATCACAATGATAATTATCTGCACTGTCCCATACACTACACATTGACTGGGACCATAAGCCACAACTTATACACTTATACCATAAGCCACAACTTATACACCGTCATGTCCGAATCCTTCACATTCAATGCGTATGTACATCATCTGTTTCTACTACCAGTTACCAAGTGTCTTCGCGCGATATGTAACAGACGAATGGAATTGAACGAGCGCTCCGCCGATAACCATAGTTTACGCGAAAATACTCAGAAAACCTATAAAACATCGTGTACCACAGAACAAGGATGTGACAATAAAGCCAGTGATAAAAACAAAACTCATCCCCAAACATTAAAAGTACCTTTAACCCCAATAGATAGTGACTATAAAGTGCTTAGTGCAACAAACGCCCCCAATCCCCGCAATAGAGACCACACAGAAGATAGTGATGTAAGCAATAATATCAAAATCAAAATATACAGAAGACAGCTAAGTGACAGTGCCCCAAATCTATCCACCGAACAGGAAATTAACGTTAAGAAGAGGAAAAAGACGTGCATTGCGTCGCGCCACGGACACTCAGTTTACCGACAACAGCGATAACGAAACTAACAAAAAACCACACTCCTCATCGGGAAAAACCACAAGAGCCAGCCGAGACGCAGAGGGGCAGTCAACAAACAATTCAGACATCGAGTCAGAAACGTTCGAATACACATATATTATAGACCGACCGCTCGAAGATCCACGACTACACCCGAACATTGATATGGACAACGTGAGACCGGGTACAAGCGCGACAGACGAAAACATCCAGGAGCTCGCCACCGCGGGGAAGACCAGTTTAAAGGACA
Organism: Aromia moschata; assembly: GCA_029963805.1. NCBI lineage: Eukaryota > Metazoa > Arthropoda > Insecta > Coleoptera > Cerambycidae > Aromia > Aromia moschata. The sequence continues at coordinate 99,011 of JAPWTK010000139.1, read as the reverse complement.
ACAAAGTAAAACCGCTGCCTCCACTACCGACAAGATGGATATAGAAAATCCAAGCGGGTCAGACTTCCAGGCTCCAAAGAAAACATCAAAATTAAGCACAATAATTATACCAACTACACCTCCTATTCCAACGGAGAATAGATTTGCCAACTTTCCGGAAGACAACGAAACCCCACAACGAAATCGTAATGTCACAATACCACAACACACCCCCAATACCCCACAGTCTGTCAAAGCTAAAGGGTACCCTCCTATAGTAATAAACGGTACATGTAAGACAACAGGACATACGGCGTTACTTAACGAAATCAATAAACACATAAAAAAGGGATATTACGTAAAATATACACCAAACTCGACGATTATATATAAAAGACACCGACGAATATAAAACGTATTACACGTATTAAACATTACGCACACAGGATAACGTACAGTTTCACACGTATACTCTCACGGATAAGAGGACTCACGCTTTTGTCCTGAGAGGCCTGTGTGGCGACCCAGACGTAAATCAGATAAAGGAGGAGCTCGAGGATGAACATGGAATTCCCGTGACACAATTTTACAAAATGAAGACTACGAAAAACTTGTTATTCCTGTTGATAACGGGTAACAAAGTTACATTAAAAGAATTACAGACCAAAGTAAAGTTCTTAGCACATACAAAAATTTCTTGGGAAAGAAGACGTAATGAACGCGAAATTATACAATGCAGGCGGTGCCAGATGTGGGGGCACGCCACTTCAAACTGCTACAGGCAGCCACAATGTGTAAAGTGTGCAGTCAATCATATTACACACCAATGCAGTAAATCGAGGGACGAGCCGCCGAAATGCTGCAATTGTAATGGAGAACATACCGCCTGCAATACCGTCTGTCCAGTTTACCAAGATAAAATACAACAGCTCCAGCTATCAAGGCAACCCCCTGAAGCAGCAAACCTAAGAAACTTCGTACCAGCCCCAACCCCATCAATCAACGTGTGGCAAGAACGAGCAGCAGCAGCGCGAACCAGAACAATTTCGACGGCACCCGGTGAAGACGGCCAACCCGTAAACGCTAACGAGGGCCTGCAATCGAGGACATCGCAGACAGCAGGAAGAACAACGCGGGAGGACAACCCACAGTCAGGAGCTTTCAATCCGCCCCCCGGTCGGTAAGCAGGGCACCACTCAAACATATTTTAACACATTAATGCACGAATTGAACAAATTAAACAATAAGATAAACCTAAAAAATACTATTCTAGCGATTAAACAGCTAAATTCTATGTTAGCTAACCTCTCCGACGAGATGGAGGCGATCACAATATTACAGACATTCGCAGCTGAAATTCTGCCTAGTTACGACATCTTAAATAAAAATTCAACATCTTAAATTGGAATTCGAACGGAATAGCAAATAAAAAAACCTGAATTAACGAATTTTCTAAACACACATAAAATAGATATAGCAATTATTACAGAAACTAAACTAAAAACTACACATAAACTCAAAATCTCAAACTATTTAATCTACCGCAAAGACAGGGCCAAGGGATAGGAGGAGGCGTAGCGATACTCGTAAAAAAAGAATGTCCCACATTTCTCCCTCCCTCAAGTTGATACTTCGATAGAGCATATTTCAATAAAACTTGAAAGTAACATTGTAATTCCTGCTGCCTATAATACCCCCCTTAACAGATTTACCCCAGAGGACCTTCAGGCACTAATGGCAGGAAACGACAGGTACCTGATCGTAGGAGACCTAAACGCTCGCCATAGAAACTGGGCGAACCATAGAAATAATAGCAATGGAAATACCCTGTCTACCTTCTGTATCGACAACTCGGCCGCGGTGGTAGTCCCTGAAACACCGACTCATTACCCCTCCAATAACACAACCCCATCTTATATAGATATCATAATAAATAAAGATTATAACCACCCCATTCACCCCACCTCCCTCCCTGTCCTAGCAAACGACCACAACCCTGTAATTTTTAACATACAATCAACAATAGAAAACAAACAAAATAGGCAAGTGTATGACTACAAGAAATGTAATTGGCAGAAATTTCGAAACCATGTCAACATAATTTAAAAATACAACGAAATATTGAATCCCCGGCGGAGCTTGACGGTGCGCTTGAACGGTTTGTTTCCGTACTCCGGGCCGCTCGCGACATAAGCACCCGAAAAATAATACCGAAACCTCGAGAAGAAGTCATCCCTGAGGACATTCTGAGACTCATAACGTTTAAAAATAAAATTAAACGCATATGGCAAAGACACAGAAGGCCAACTGATTTTATACGGCTGAGAGATCTGCAGAATACCGTCAGGGAAAGACTTGACGCACATAGAAATGAGGCTTGGGCGCAAAAAATCGCTGGTCTGAACTGGCTGGACGCCGATAAAGCGGAAGTCCTTGCAAGACATCTCCAGGCCGTCAGCAGTGACTTACCAAACTACTTACACAAACATAATGACGTGACAAGACGAGTACAATCATTACAGGACAAATACATAATACCAAATAGGAAACTAGCAAAAATAGTAACCTCTCCAGAGGAAATATCCGAATTAACGAAATCTCTTCCAAACAACAAGGCTCCGGGGCCGGACTATATCACAAATATAATTCTAAAAAACTTACCCCGGAAAGCCTTGATACAATTCACGTATATTCTAAATGCAGTCATTAAAATTCAGCATTACCCCACCCAGTGGAAGACAGCAATCGTCATCCCTATCTTAAGACCGAATAAACCACCGTCGTCGCCGGAAAGCTACCGCCCCATAAGCCTTCTAGACTCAATGTCTAAAGTGGCGGAAAAAATTATCCTGAAACGCTTAATGAAATATATAGACAAAAAAACACTTATACCCGCCGCAACAATTCGGTTTTAGGAAGGGGCATGGTACTGTTCTCCCATTGGCAAGGTTAACACAAGACGCGATATGGGGATTTAACCATAAACAATCCACAGTACTTATGCTACTAGACGTGGCGAGAGCCTTCGATACAGTTTGGCATGATGGTTTAATATATAAATTGTCAGAAATTTATAAGCTCCCGCCACACCTTGTGACATTACTAAAGAGCTACCTCCGCGGCCGAAATATAAAAGTAAGAGTAAACTGTGCCCTCTCAGCAGCCCACCCTGTAACTGCAGGCGTCGCCCAGGGAACTGTATTGTCCCCAATATTATATAACCTTTACACGGCGGACATACCGTTAACCCCAAACGCCGTAACCCTGCAATACGCGGACGACACGGCAGTCTACGCGACGTCGATGACAGCGCAGACAGCCGCGCAAAAGATAAACGCAAACCCAAACTACAAAATTACTATGCCGACTGGAAGATAAAATTAAACGAAAATAAATCCGAAGTGCTGATTTTAACCAGAAAATTCAGAGACAAAAATATTTACAAAAATAAAAATAAATAATAAAACCATACAGGAACGGAGGACGGCCAGTTATCTAGGAGCGAATAAAAAACATACGGTACGGTACAAAAGCGATACAAAAAACATACGGAACACTTAGCAAATTATACCCGTTGGCAAACAGACGCAGTAACCTATCGTGCAGCAATAAGTTACTCTTATAAGTCTTATATAAAACAATTTTCAGGCCCATTCTCACCTATGCCTGCCCCGTGTGGCAAGGAGCCTCAAAGACTCAGCATAATAGATTACAAACAACGCAAAATTAGCTGCTGCGCCTGTTAGCCAACGAAAATCGATATATTAATATACGCGAATTATATGAAAAAACTCACTTCCAGTATATGGCAGAATATATAGCGGAAGTAGCGACAAACTTTTATAACACGAAAATCAGTGCGTCTGAGCTCACTCTAGGGATAACAGACCCGGCTCGATATGATACACCCCACGTGCACAAATATGTGCACGAGGGACTTCTGCCCTAACGCCGTAATATATATCAAATCAACAATTTTTCACACAAGTAATGCACACCAAATACAAAATAAAGTAAAACCAAGTAAGACTATTTTTAACTATAATAATATCTTTATTTAAAAAAAGTTATATTTTACGTTCTCCCACAAGCATTATTTTAAGCAGGTTTTTTTGTCGTTATTGTTTTCCTGAATATAACACAAAAATAAATGAAATACCTAATAAACTATACACTGGGCAGTATTTCATCTACGAATGAAGTAGTACAAGAAACGTGCTGACGAATAAAGAGCAACGCAAAATTTACAAGAGAAATTATAAATTCGCAACAAGTGGGCCCTGCCACCGGCCAGGCGAGGCGAGATCGCTGGCGGCGTATGTATCGCCGCGCCGAGCAAAAATACATAATATATGTACACATACCTTTAAATGCGAATATTATTGTATATAGATTTTAAATATCAAATAAACGTATTTTAATGGTAATGGTATCTACTACCGACTATATCGTCAGGTTCATCGTCATCACAGAGATTTTCTTACTCAATATCTGATTTTCCTCAGTTTCTTCTGGACTTTTTGCTTTTTCGACTAATTTGATTTTTGGTATGTTTTTGCTTTTCTTCTAGAGTAATTTTAATGACGTTTTTGTTAATACCTGAGAATGTTGCCGCTTATTCCCAGTTCTGTTAGTGCCTACCGTTGGGTACACGATGTTTTAAAATACCTAGGTGCTAGTTCAGAAAACGGCACATAAGAGGGACTTGTAACTAATGCGCGAAATAACCCCACTGTTACATCACAACACAAAATATATTATAACCTGGAAAAGTAAAGCAAGAAGGCAAATTGCATTTACACATGCTCTAAAGAGACTCAGAAAGTACTGTCACTGGGGAAAACTGTTTAATTTAATTTTAGTAAACATAGCTTCACTTCTTAGCACTAAACAAATTAATAAGAAAACGGTACCGTTTACATATATCGACATGACAAGACAACCACAGAAAGAATGGGTTTATATTTTATTTCCGTAGTTTGAGCTTAGTACTCTAGACGACAGCACTGATTAAATGTGGTTAATTATTACAAGTTCTTTGCAACGGCGATGCGCGATTTTACCCTCTGCGCGATATTCCCCCACCTTCCCCTACTCTATTTTTTGACATGACTAAATTTAAATAGTAAACCATTGTTTTAATGTAGGCAGAAGCTCCATATGCTTGTATATTTAAATCTGTAAAAATACGTAATTGAACTAGCATTTTCGAATTTCCCACTATCCTACATCTTGGAAAAGAGATTTCCCTCAAATGCGTAATATCAGAAACCCAGTTTCTCCAATCCGTTTTAAATTTGTCTTTTTTTTTTTCAGAAAATTTCAGTCAAATTTTCGTTCCAGATTGCCTGCATTAAAATTTTAGACGATATTCTAAATGGACCCAAAAAAAAACTAAAGCATCATATATTGTCGAAATTATTTTTTCGTCCTTAAGGGGGGGAGGGTGTAGGGTTAATTCGGGCAAAACAAGGCACGTTTTTGTGATTTTTTTTATGACAGTTATAATCTATCTAAATTTAAAAAAAATTAAATACCTTTAATTTTTCCGATACGATGTGAATTTTCGTGAACACTATTTATACATCATATGAGACGTAGTGTGATATTTGTGATATGTTTTACTCACTATTTTATTACCTAATTTTCTTTCCAAATTTACACTTGACAACTTTTCCACTTAACATCGAAGCCCTTCTTTTCATTCAAAGCACATGTTGCTCAAACCATGTACGCAGTGGTTTTGTTATAATATCTCCTGATTATGTCAACATGGTTGACGAAACTCGCGCATTGAGTGCAAAAAAAGCGTTTCGATATTAAGTGGAAAAATGTTCGAGTGTGAATTTGTTTCTACGTCGAAGGTTTCAAGCTCTCCTCCAATATAGTATTTCTAATGTGAATGTGAAGACATGAAAAATAAGGCGTTATAAATACAATTTAGCATTAAAATAAGGCGTTTAAAATTGCTGTAAAAATAATTAATTAAAACAACTATGTACATTACTATACATAAGAAAATTTTGAAGAGCCGGCAACAGCGACCCAACAGCTAACAACTATCAACGAGCTACAGTGACCCAATTAGAGTATTTTGCATTGCATTATTTGCAGAAAATTATATTACAAATATTATGATGAGTTTTGTATGCAGGCTAATTTTAATCTCTTATATTGATTTGAATGAAAAAAATTATTCCACGATTTTCGAATTCATAAAAGATATATGCATGCCATTGGGCGGTGTTAGCCATCAAAGTAATTAAAAATATATCGCTTCACATTCAGTTTAGGACTATATTAACTTTAACGTACATTGAAAAACATTAGCTGTCCACTAAAACCCAGGTAAAGAAAGAAATGAATGTATATGACGTTTTATATAACAGTTTTACCACAGATGAATAATAAAGTCTATTATACATTACACAATTTATATGGAAATACCAGAATAAGAGAAAGTTGAATTAAATTTCTGAAGATAAAAACTGTGGATGGAAATTATTACCAACTTATAAATATGACTTAATTTGTGCAATAATTCTGTAATACATAAAAAACTACTGCAAAAAATATCGATGGGGTTTTTCCTTTTAATATATGTTGTTACATATTTTATTCTAAAGCCATGTACAATAGAAGAGACGAATTAATTAAATGTCGGCCTTTGTGTTTTTTTTCCATTCTCAAATTTTAAACATCCACAGGTAACTTACTTATCCGGTTTTAAAAGTACAAAAATTACAAACAGTCTTTTAGAAAACAAACTTCTTACTATACAATAACCAGCCTATTTCAAAATAATTTAAATTATATATTTAATAAAAATACAAACAACTACCTATTTACAATAAAAATCACACAAAACTGACAAAAGTAATGAAACAAAATTAACAAATTTATGACACTGTAGCTAATTCCTCTGGTACTTTCTTCGACTGTACAAATGGACTTGTTATGAGCCTTGCTACGTTCTGCAAAACGTTAATGGGAATCTGAAACAAAAATGGTTATGAAATTTATATAATATATATTTTAAGGTACCTATTTATTCTTAACATATTTTCAAAATTATTGGGATGTTCAGTTATAAGTAGAGGAGAGTAACATTTTTAACTGATTGTAAGTAAATCATAAATTTTAAAAATATTCTAAATGTAAGAGAAAAAAAGGCAAAAAGTCAGGTCATTAAAATATAATTATGTTTTTTTATTAATTTTCAAAGGTGAACATGTACTGCCGAACAATTCCTGTTCTTTCTTTACCCTCACCTACAGCGTTAGAAATATTGGGGGCGCAATTTATCAAACTGCACGAGGTCTCCAAGAAAGAGAGGTGCTGGCCTGATTCCTATTATTCCTGTATAATGTTGTCTTCCAATATAGCGAGTTGACACTGATTGATTGATTATATTAATTTCGACTATACGGACGACCGATTATCCGTATCATTTTCATCTTGTTGCTCAAAAGAACAAGAATTTTTGACCAAATGCATTTCATTCTATTTACAATTTTTCACCCTATTTTACAAAAAACTGTAAAACGTAGAACCAAGTTGGCATCTTCAGGAGAAGATTAAAACTGAGTGAACCAAGTTTTAATCTTCTCCTGAAGATGCCAACTTGGTTGGCGAAACGCGCACGAGAAAAGTGTAGTAGTTCGGTGTTTCGTGGAAAACGTCCAGTTTTTTTGTTTCTACGCCGAAGGTTCCAGTACCCACTCCAGGACCCTATTTTACATTCATCATTTGTATTTTCGACCTTTCGAAACATCAAATCATTAAATTTTGTTTTTAGTTTTTTTTTTAATTATTTGGTTTTTTATATCTACATATTTTCTGCTTTATAATATTTTTGAACATAAAATCATTTAATATGAAAGTGAAGTAGGTCCCATGCGTCGTTTTCAAGATATGGCTAACTGAAATGTTACCAACCGCCACTGACTGCAATAAATAGTACTTAATAAATGCTCACCCATTTTTATTTCACAATCATGATGTTTATTTTTTTTTTTTCGTACAGATCAGTAGAGGCGCCGTATGTCCCAGAATGACGTTAATACGCTATTACTTTGCGATATAACTAAATATAAACATAAAATGACTTTTAAATACCATGTACAGGGTGTCCCATTTTCGAAATTTTTCTAAGGTATCTCGGTTATTACAAAGAGATAGAAAGATGCTGTTTTCTCGAATCTCGGTTACTTTTTTTGACCACAATATGATTATTACAATGGTATCCTATATATTGTTTTATGTAAAATTCAGTGGTTTAACTAGTTTTTTTGGCTGTGATTAGCGGTTTTTGAATTATGGGCCAAACATGCAATTGTCTAAAGGAAACCATAATTGGCCATAACATGTTTAAAGGGCATTTTTACGCTTTTTAAAAATATGTTATTTGATATATATGTTTTCATAAATAACAAACTTGTAGCAGTTTTAAATTATTTGCATTAATTTACATAGATGGCCATGATTGAACAACATTAACATTTTTATACTTTTAATCAAAATTGACACCAACTACCATAGTTCCTATAACATAAACAGAATATTAAACATAGAAGCTAATTAATTAATTGACATCATAATAAATAAAACAACATTAACAATAACAACATTTGAAAGAAATATTTAATTATTGTATACATTGAATTGTTGCATATATTGCTTATACTCGTATTTGTATGTATTGTTGAATACATGCTTCACATTTCATAGATATAATTTCTATTGCTTCAGTAAATACATCTATCGAATTTAATGAGTTATGAGAACAAATCCTATGTATTTAAAAGTAAAAGTAATAAGTAATAAGTATAAGCATTTCTCAGAGATATGAACTATGTATGTATTCAGTATAACGGGGGAACAGATGGAACAATATTAAAATAATTTTAAATATTTGTATTTCAATTTTTGTTATTGTTAATGTTGTTTTATTTACTTTGATGTCAAATATTAATTAACTTGTATGTTCAATATTTAGTTTATGTTATAGACAATATGTTGATTAGTCAATTTTGATTAAAAGTATAAAAACGTTAACGTTTTGTTCAGTCATGGCCATCTATGTAAATTTTTTCATGCTATTAATTTTAAACTGCTATAAGTTAGTAATTTATGAAAATATATATACTTGTATAACAAAAAATCATATATTTTTGAAAAGAAAAATGAATACTATTGTTTCCATTTAAAAGAATGCAGGTTTGATCCATAATTCAAAAAATCACTAATCACAGCAAAAAACTAGTTGCATCACAAAATTCTGCCTAAAAAATCAATGGGCTACCATTATAATAATATCACAGTTATTCAAACTGTGGCCGCTACAGATATGGTTAGAAATGGTTACTTTTTCAAGAATCCCCTATAACCAAAAATCTACAAATGGTATTAAAAATCTAGTTGGTTCTGTGAATTTTCCTCAAAAAAGTAGCCGAGGTACCGAGATACCTTCGTTCGAAAAACGTCAAAAATGGGACACCCTGTACATACCTGTATTACATCTCTTCAATTGAGATTAAGCGGGGACCAAATATATATATATATTTAGTAACAAAGGGTGATATTTGAAAAAAAATACTTGAAGGTGGCTTATAAGATTTGTAAGACACAATACGGATTTTTAGCTGCAAACGTAATCAGACATAGTTTTTCGTACCACTTCCTGTTTTTATTTTGTTTTTGCTCACGTCCATATATTTTTAAATAATGTAAATATCACATGTTGACGTCATTCTGGAACACCCGATAAATATATCGATCTGGTTTTGGGTGTTGGTGCATATACAAGTGTGGAACTTAAATTTAGAAGCATAGGCGATTCTATTACATGCATTTCAAATGCATGGAATATTGGTAGGGGTTGCAGCAGTAGATAGGCGGAGCAGACGTCATACGTAATGTATTCTCCTACAATGTTTAAGCAGACAAACTCACGAAGTCGGTTAGACGGCACGGACAACTGACGCATGCGCAATAGCGGGGGGCGGCACCTAAGCGCGCATTGGCGGAACAGTCCGCGCGTCGTTCAAACGCACAAACTCTGCTGCAGAGTCGAAGGCGGAGCTAGACGGTCGCGGTAGGGGAATGCAGTTGTATTCTTCTGATAGGTGAGGCTTTGGCAATATTTTGTGGAAGGTATTATTTTATGTATTATCTTAGCATTTTATATGCTTCCAAATTTAAGTTCCACACGTGTATAAATTTCAAAAGGTGTCGCTAAAGCGGTTTGAATGCTGCATAATGCTTGGCATATGACGGAAAAACGGTTTAATGCAAACCATTTGGTTTTTATTTATTTTTTCTTATTTAAAGAATTTAATTTTAACATGGCACAGCGGAAAAATGGTAAGTCGTTAGTGCAAGCTGAAAAAAAATTGAAGAGACGAAGTTTTGTTTGATGTTCTGAAAATGAATAAGATAAATAAGTCAGATACCTATGTATGAATCTTTAACTCACAAACTCCGAATAAAAATTAATCGTAAAGATAATTAATTAATAATAAATACATTCCGAGGAAATATATATAAATTCCATTTTCAAATTATTTGTCGACAAATAAGTAGACATGTAAAATTTAAATTTTCATTAATTATTGCATTCGTGTTATTGTGTATTAAAGCAGATTTTAATATTTTTAAAGGGGAACACTCATTATCAGGAATATGAAATTCGGGTTATGTAATATGTACACTATACTTTCTCTTACTTCCATATCCACGTAGTGAAGTGGAAGTATCAGTATTCATGAAAAAAAATTGTAATATGACGGAATGGAAATTTATATTAAGCCATCAGTGAGCATGAGAAATCGATATTCAACAGCTAAAAATTCTAAACGCAAAAGGTTTGTAAATTCAACTTTCGCTTATAAAATATTCATTGTGTATATAAATATTTATTTTCTCAATTTGCGGCCCTCTCTTTTAAGATTTGAGGATCCTAATCCTTATAATATTACTTTCAAATACAGACTAGCAAAATATCGCTATTTTAATCCAGCCTGTTTTTCAAATAGCATCCAGAGATAGCATCTAAATTCATTTTCTGAAGGGATGAGAATATGACAGGAATATTACTCTACGTAATCAGTTTTTATACTTTCCTATTATTACTGATTGGTTGCCAAAAAAAAATGAAAAACCGTGAGAAAATTTCCATGAAAAAAAGAAGATATTCCTTAAACATTTTTCGCCGATAAAAAATATATACTGTACCTGTCAATAATTCATATTTATCTAAAAGGTTTTAAATGTAATTATTAGGTAACTATCATTCCCTATACCTAAAATGTGTGATTTTGGAGTTATCTCAGACAATGAAAATATGTTATAGCAAAATTCTGATCTCCCCACTACGAATATAGAGTGCACTCAATAACTTTTGTAGGCAAAGATATATGCTTGTCAGATTTTCATTGTTGCAAATGGCTCGAAATTTTGAGTCTTTTAGCTTACCTCACGTTTTTCCATAATCAACTAGATCTGAGAAATAAAGAAGAATTTTGGATTTCTAAATGGGACACCCTGTATATTTTTGTAAAATTTGAATTTACAAGTCAGTTTTTTTTTGTTAGATACCAAACTTCCAAACTTAATAGGGCATTAATTAATATTATACATTATATATGTATACATTAGGGTGGTCCAAAAAATTGTTTTTTTTTTCGTGTCTCGTGTGAAAGTATATTCATTTATCATGTTATAAACGCCCCCCTTTTTTAGAAGATTTTTTTAAATTTTCAAAATCGTCAAAAAGTTCGAAGTTATTTTTACAGGGTTGTTATTAAAAAAAATGTTATTATTCTACTTTTTGTATTAACAAAGATGTCAGTATGGCATATTTTATTTAATACGTTAATAAAGTTCTTAAATAAAACATTAAGTATTTATCTTCATTAAAAAGCATACTCTTCATTATAAAAGACGGTTCATTTTATTCAAATTTTAAGTAATTGGAAAAACGCTTTTGTGGAAATTAATTTACAAATATGGATTGATCGAAATCAGTGCCCAAATTCAGTACAATTTTCATATAATCGATCAGTGTCTCGAAGAAAACACTACGCACCTTTTTTTAACATATTATAGTGAATAGTACAAGGAATCGTATGTGAAAAAAAATGGTTTAACCATTGTCCAGCGTTCTTTTTTTTTCTGTAAACGGCCAGTGGAGACTCAATACCAAACTGTAAACTGTATTGCGAGTAATGTAATGTCCAAATTAAATTCTATTAATTTTTTATTCAAAAATATAACAGATTTTCTAGTGAAAAAATGTATTGATTTGCAGTGGAAAATCTATAAATACATTTATATTATGCACAAGTGGAGACATATCTGCTCTAGGGCAAATGTTGCTTGGGGAATTCCACCTTATCACAGGCTGTATTTGTTTCACAAAAACGTATCCTACGCGCCTTGGCTGGAATTGTGAATACGGTAACTTGTCGGGACGTTTTTGTCAATTATATAATTTTAACCCTAACATATATATATATGTTTTTGAAATGTATTTATATATTAAAAAATAAAAATGTACCTTTCGCTAAACTATCGATTACATCTAAGAGAACAGCTGTTTAGGATTGAAAATCTTTAATCATTTGCATGAATAAATTAAGTTATATTAATGTATCAAAATATTAATTAATATATTAAAATGTACTTTAAAATGTTTTTTAACAAGTAACTATTTTTATACTTTATCCGAATATTTTATATAGTTTCTAGGAAGGAAGCTAGCTAGCTAGCTCTTTTTTAGACATATTTACAATCCCTTGACTATTTATGCATTACACCTATTATGAATTCAAATACAAGATGTTCTATTATTAAGGGGCCACAGCGAAACGACATATTATTTGGGTAAAAATATTACGATTTTACTAAACTTACCTTATATCAAAAGTTATAGGTAACCAAGATACAAGGTTTCAAAGTTATAAACCTTGTATCTTAGTTACCTACATATAACTTTTGATCTAAGGTAAGTTTAGTTAAATCGTAATATTTTTACCCAAAGAATATGTAGTTTCGCTGTGGCCCCTTAATAATGGGATATCTTGTATTTGAATTCATAATAGGTGTAATGCATAAATAGTCAAGGGATTGCAAATATGTCTAAAGAGACGAAAATATTACCCTATCTACCTCTATATATTTTATCGTTTATCTATACATACTTGACAATAAGCTTAAACTCTTATTATCATATGGTGAAAATATGAACCATATAATTTTACTACAGTTAACAATTTTTATCGAAGGGTTTGTAATTACATTTTTTTTATAATTGGAGTAGTTATTAAAGGTAAGGATAACAGTTATTAAAGTGACATTAAATTATCTAACAATTCAAATCTAACATAAAAAATATAGCAGGTATGTTCATTTCCAGTATACCCGGAAGTGACAGAAAATCGCCTTGACTTTAGGTGAATAGCATCCCAAAAAATCATTTGATCAAAATTTATAGGACCATATTGTTTATAGTTCTGGCAAAACGTCGTGAAGCACCATATATTATTTAATAAAATTACATCAATATCATGTCACCATTTCACTATCGCAATAGCCAGTGGCGGAGCTATGGCATAGCACAGTTGTGCGGTGCACAAGGGCCCAAGCCTTAGGGGGCCCCGGGACCATTCAAAAATAAAATGTTAAAATGTAAATAAATGAAAAGATGAAAAGATAAATTTATTTTAAATTTAATTAATACATTATATAATTCATTTATTATAAAATGATATCGCAGATATATATGCGAAGTGTTTAAGCTTGTTAAGAAATGGTACTAATTCCTTTTTATTTATTTTTTTTTTATATATTTTAGAATCTATTGTTTTTTTCTTATAATGTTATTATTTTATGTGAAATATAAAATAAACCATAACCCCCATATTTTGTTTGTTTTCGTACAATAATTTTTTTTCGTTAAACAAGTATGTTTAATGTGACTTGAGGGCCCAAATAATTTTTTCTGCACAAGGGCCCTAGGCATCCTTGCTCCGCAACTGGCAATGGCCCCGCTTTATTTCGTCAAATACAAGAAAAAATATTCTTTGCTGGAAAATAAAAAAAGCAGAGAATTATTTTTTGTGTGTTCGCATTTCTTCATGACCGTATCCCACGAAATTAAGGAAGCGTTATCATAACGAAATTGGTTAAGAAATCCGTTTAACAGTAGGTTTAACTGAAATATCAGTATCCAAGGATCACTAGGGGGTCGATTTAATTAAAGAAAAGTTGCTCGTTTTATGCCTCATGAAGGTGGCCTGTTCAGATTCCAAAATTTTCAGCAGTTAAAAAAAGCCTGAATAAACTGAAATATGACATTTTCAAATTTCGCAAATACCTCATAAAGAGTAAGATCTACAGAGAAACCTTTCAAATGAAAGTTGAATAGCATCTATCAGTTTTCGGTTTAAACTTAAAAAATGTCTATGAAACCTTACATACAAACTTACATTTCGACGGTACGCATCGTGACACCTAACTTTTGTTTTTCTTATCAACGCCCATATTTTTAATTTTAGATATCGGCTGCATCTCATTTATAGAGAATACAAAAAGGAAGAAAAGCAGAAAGTCCCTTACGTTAAATACATCACTCAAAAATATGTTTATTGTGTTTTAATAAGTTCACGATACAATATTCAATTAGGTACTAAAAATTTAAAAACAAATTTCAAAGACGAGCCATGTTTTCATTGTCAAGGCCTACTCTGATAATTTTTGTTAAAAACAATTTCTACCATTCTTGATTTTTTTCGCAATATTAAAATATAAAAATGTAAGTGTCCCGTATAGCAAATTTTATGCAGAAACGAATTATGTAAGAATAATAGATATTTGAGTATTCCATTTGAAAATGTGTTGTTCGTTGCACTTGCAAACTGTCAGTAAACGCTGATTTGGTTTTATAGAACTTTTTTAAAATATGTTTCTTGTTTATTTTTGCGTGTACGATACTAACACTAATGGAGGCTAAACATTTTTTTCTTCTACTAATAATGTTATTATCAGCCGTATGAGTAAAACATTATAGTCTGTTATCGAAGAAATATGATATTTTTCAATCTACAGTTGTCCCGAAATGTCTCCTCCAATAGCTAAGAAAAAAAGGTCACGCTTAACAATAATTCTGCACTTAACAAATTGCTATGCGCATTAACACCCCTGATAAAAGTATTGAAGTCATTTATTGGACCGGAAAAAACCGTGACACGAAAAAAATAAAAAGTGAAAAGAAAAGAAAGTCTAATATTACGGACAAATGACCTCAAATTTCGATTAGTTGGAACGATCGATAACACGAGAATGGCTATAAAATGTGCAATCAATAATTACTCCATGAAAACAGAATTTAAATAATTATTCATTGTTCATAGACATGTTTTTTTTCACATGCCATTCTACCACAATGTACTTGAATCCAGGGCGATTTCAGTCTGTAATAGTAAAGTTTATAACCCGCTACAATGCATTTAAATCATTTACAACAAAAAAAATACAATGCATTTTCAAGCATTTAATTTTAAATTATATGCTTGGAATGTGTAATGTGATAATAACCACATAATTTCTCATTTAAGTACAAATTCGCTTGACTGTGACTTTAAAATGTAAGTACGGTACAATTCAAAATGAGTACTAAAATAGTGACGGCTGGTTGAATTTGAAACTCATTAGGCATAAGATAGGTCCAACTGTGAATAACTAGGTCCAAAGTGAAGGGTAGAATAGCAAAAAAAACTTCAACTTCAAGTTATGAAATATTTTGCAGTCCGTTTCCAAGAATTTATGAAGGTGCGCTAGATTTAAAAAAAAATCACAGGATTCGTATGATTTTTTTTTGGCTATAATAGCCTTCCTCTTGGGTCTAGCAATAACCCTCTAAGATCTGGTGTGGGTTCCATACTTCCTTATGAAAATACGATAATTTCAAATTCCACCAGCCGGCACTGTATGTTAATGAGTTTATAATATTTCATATTTTACAAATTATACCCACTATTCCCAGTTTATCTTCTTAGCGTTAACACAGGACATGTCTACCTACTTCCAATCAATGATATGAATAATATTAATATATGAATAAGATTCCCATTTAAAATCATCTGATATCCAATAGTATCGTGTATGAATAAGGATATTTCTACTACACATAAAGCCGGTCCCAGACACTAAGGGCATTCGACGAAGGAGTCGTAGTTGCTTCGGCATTCGCTTAGCTCCCACACTAAGCGATGATTTTGCGAATGCTCGGCTTCGGATGCCTTCATAGTAAAACTTGCTCTCTTGTTCTTTTTTACATCCAGTGGCGTTCATCAGTTCTTTCTCATACATTTGCAAAAATTCTATTGTTAAATCGTTTGTCCACTCCATTTTACAACAAATCCCTTCACTGAACGGCACTGAGCTAGACTAAACGCCTTCACAAACCCAAGCGAAGTATCTGGGACCTTTGCCGTAGTACCTTCGTGGTTTTTTGCTTCGCGCAATTTTACCGCCAGCCGGCCGAACCAGTTTACGAATGACGAAGGTTCAGCGAAGTAGCCTCTCGGACACTACGCGAAGGTCCCAGTATTCCGAAGTTTCGCCAAATACACGCAGTGTCTGGGACCGGCTTAACAGTTTCATTATTTTTCATATTATGTTATAACATGATATTTATAAATTATTTAGTAAGTTGCAAATATTTTAATAACTAAATACTTTATTTAAATATTGATAAGTATAATCGTTTTCTTATTTACTACGTTTCCAAATGAATGTTAAATTAAACATTAACTGTACTTATCACGAAATAAATAAATTGTATTAATGTTAAAGTGACCAGACGTCCGTCATTAGGACGGACAGTCCGTCATTCAGAAAGCTTGTCCGTCTTCAAGAGCAGTCCGTCAAACTGTCCGTCATTGAAATTTTTTTATTAAAATGTGTGTGATTACGTCTTCTAGGTTAATCTGAAGACGTATCGACGTATCGTATCGATCGTGATTAAATATTAGTATTTCAAAAAGGCATCAAATTCCAAAGAGTATCCTTGTGAAAGTTTATATTTTTATGTAAATGTATTTTTCATTGAAATTCTGAAGTGCCAGGAAAACGCGTGACCTTGAAAGTTTTAAAAATTTTTGCCTGCGGCGCTATTTGGCTCGCACCTCGCGGCGCGAAAAATTAACTCTAGCTTCGTCAATATGAACCAGCTGAACATGTCCGTCTTTGGCAAGATCAAAATATGGTCACTTTAATTAATGTTACGATAAATACCAAAAATAACTAAGAATATAATTTAATGCTTGTGTCCATTTTAATTATTTCTGTGAGTCTCATACATAAATGCTAACTTTGAAATGAGATAATCTACATACCGGGTGATTTTCTAAAGTGGCACACCTCCATAACTATGTTGTTTTCAGAGATAAAATAATGAACTCTTAGAATTAGATATTAGACATAAATCTGTATTTATTGACATCGTCGGCAATTTTTATCCATATCCAGTTTAACCGCAAATAGCCTCAACTTCCGAATCATTAATGGAATGTCATATTTACTTTCACTTGTTTTGATTCTAAATGTCATTCTGCGCGCAATGATATGTCAGTTGTTGACCACATCATGTGGTTTATTTTTTATTTACAACTTCTGATATAGAGTACTGAGAGTTTATTAAGACGTTTCAATTTAAGTCAAGTAGACGTGGAAAAAAATATTGTATCTTGTTTTTGTTCACAGTTTTCATTTTTAAACGTCTTAAAGAAACGTTTCTCATATTTTTCAAATGGGAACAGTATGACTCATAGGATTATTCAATTTTATGTAGGTACTTACTTTTATGAATTCTCAAAAAAAAAACATACAATACCCGGAAATATTAACACAAAAGAGGGATGGATTTTAATGCACAATTAGGTGGCTTTCAAGACTTTCCAGGCATTGGATGTATCATCCCGTTTTTTTTTAATTCTTAAGTGAATATTCAAGTATTAGTAACAAAAACAGTATTTGAATAATGTTATGAGTCATGTGTTTCCATTTTAATTTTTTTTTTTGTTAACACCTTAATAAATGAAAACTGTCAACAACAAGAATTGTCAAGAAAACTGATGAATTATTTTTCTATGTCTAGTTGAATCAAACTGAAACGTTTTAATTAACCTAAATACTTGAAACCCTTAAACTTAACACAGATATCAAAAGATGTACATCCAAAAATAAATGGCATGCTGTATCAAAAAGTAACAAATTGTATATAATTGTGCTCAAAATGACATTTAGAATCAAAACATTTGAAAATACACTCGAACCCCTCTTAAGTCACCTTCGCTTAATTCAAATACTCTCTTATTTCACCACGTTTTCCCCTATTATGTCACGAAACCGTCCCTCTTAAGTCGCCGCCTGTAAAAGTTTTAGAACTACATGAAATTGGATTCTAGCATGAATACAATTTTTATTGAAAAAAATGATTTTGTAATATATTAAATATGGACCTAACCTTTAAAATAGGTTAGGTGTCTATTAAAAATATTTAACCTTTAAAATATTTATTCAAGTGGAAAATTGAACTTTGTTTCTAAATATTTCTTTTTGCAGCTAAAACACGAAAAAGTTGAGGTTATGATCGCGACTTAAGAGACTAAATTTCGCGACTTAAGCAAGACGATGATGCACGGATTTGGTGACTTAAGAGGGGTTCGAGTGTAAATATACCGTGCAATTAAAAATTCGGAAGTTGGGCCATTTCCGGTTACACAGGAAGTGAGGAAGTCTTATATCTAATTCTAGTATTTCATTATTTTATATCTGAAAACAACAAAGTTATGGGGGTAATCGCCCGGTATAGACACCATATAATGAGTTTTTTTTTTTAATATGGAGACATCCAAAAAAAACATCATCAAAGTTGGCTGAGAAAAAAAAGACGTATTTCTATTCTTGATCGAATTTATAACCTTATTTACTTGTCAAGACTGTCACATCATATGACAGCCATTGTTTATTTTACAAATTGTGACAGTCACTTGTCAAAAGTTTGACATAACCGAAAAGCTTAGACATGACCGCTATTTTCATCTCTCTCGTTCATAGCCAGAGTTGATGACGTTTTTTTTTTGATGTCTCTATATAAGTGGCAATGTGATGTTCCATTTTCATTCGTAATAGTTAGTATTTCGCTATAATAACAGGTTTCTTTGGAAATATCAACCATTCATTGTGATATGAGTAATGACAATAAAAATCAAAACGTGGAACGAGTAAACATGTTTAATCAATCCAGATAATTGTAGAAAATAACACAGGAAATTATTTTGCTGAGTAAATAATTTTAATATGTAATAATGTTCAAAAATTCGTTTTGTAACATTAGGAGGGTATCCATATGTTATGTATTAATCGTTTTTTATTAAGAAATGTTTGCTACAAAGATATAATATTGTTGAAGATACCAAACAATTTGAAGGGTCAATATTTATAGGTTTTCCTATCAATCGATCACTACCCAGGTGGATTTATTTTACCAAATCTAGTAAACTCAAGAATTCCTTTGGAGGTTGGTCAATACTGAAACACTAATTTACTCAATAGTAGTTTTGGGTTCAAATAGTAGTTTAATATATTTTTTATTGTACTTTTTAAAACTCTATAGATTTTGTAAAACAATTGCTCAGATTCAATTAACTTCAGTGTGAATAGTTTGATTTCAATAAATAATTATAGATACATGACCTCTGTCGCGATAACTTAAAACTTTGTAAAACTGTATACACTCGACATCCACATATCCGAACTTTTCCGTTCCACAAAATTCCACATTTCCGAACTCTCTTCACCTCGGGATAACCGAACCTGGCGCATGCGCAAAGGGTTTTTCTGGCTCATTCGACAGCGATATTCGACAACGACAAGTTCGGTTGTGTGGAAGTACAAGTTCGGAAATATGGTGGGAAAAAGTTCGGAAATAAGGATAGTTCGGAAATATGGAGTTCGGATATGTGGATGTCGAGTGTAATTATATAAAGTAACTTCATATAAAGAATAGACAAAAAGTTTGTATATCAAATTAGATTGGCAGGTTGTTTTTTAGTATTCACAAGTTAAATTCCAATTAGCGTATCAATTTCTTGGGACGGGTTTTGCAGTCGTGTAAAAATATAGATTTTTCTGATATGTTACTGTATTTACCACACAAATACTGATCAAAAAGTACTTTTCTTAGATATTCTGCTGTATTTAACTTGATGGACATTTATTTCTTTCTAGTGTACAGGATGTTCCATTTTCGATGTTTTTCTAAGATATCTCGATTGTTAGAAGATATATAAAGGTGCCGTTTTCGCGAACCTTGGCTACATTTTTGAGGGAAATTCACAGGCTCAACCAGATTTTTTTAAATCATTTTAGTTTTTGAGTTGCCGCAGATTTTTGAAAAAGTAGCCGTATCTAACCGTTTCTCTAGCGGCCACTATCCGAATAATTGTGATGTTGTTACAATGGTATTCCAAAGATTTCTTTATGTTGAATTCAGTGATGTAATAATTTTTTGAACGATTAGCGAATTTTGAATTATGTACCAAACTTTTTTTATAAATGGTGATGTTTGAAAAACGCAATTTATATGCTTTTCAAAAAAAATATTTATAAAACAAATTATAAATTAAATGTATGTAAATGTGTAAATATATTAATAATTTACAGCAGTTTAAAATTAATAGCATGAAAAAATGTTCATGAACAAAACATTAACGTTTTTACTTTTATAACATAAACACAATATTAAACATAGAAGTTAATTAATCAATTGATATCATGGTAAATAAAACAACCTTAACAATAACAAACGAATTGAATAAATATTTAAAATTATTTGATATATTGTTTGAACTGTTGCCCATTATATTGAATACATAGGTGTATGTTACATACTTCGTACCTCTGAGAAATGGTTACTATTATGGTTACCTTTAAATACATAGATTGGGTTCTCTTAACTCTTATGTACATATTTATTGTAGTTATAGAAATTATTTCTCGGAGATAAGCATGCATGCAAACATACGTTCATTATACGAGTATAAGCAATATATCCAATAATTAAATATATAAAATGATTAAACGTTTATTTCAAATTTTATTATTGTTAATGTTGTTTTATTTATTAAGATGTCAAATAAATTATTAACTTGTTATATAAATTGTTAACTATGTTTAATATTTTGTTTATGTTATAGGAACTTTATTAAGTGGTCGATGTCAATTTTGATTAAAAGTAGAAAAACGTTAACATTTTGTTTATTACAAGACCTTTCATGTATATTCTTAAACTTAAATTTTAAACTGCTATAACTTGGTTATTTATGAAGATATTATTAAATAATATATTTTTGACAAGCATAAAAAATGCTCTACTCAAACATGTCACCGCCAACTATGGTTTCCATTTAAAAAATGTAAATCTTATTCATAATTCAAAAACCACTAATCACATCAAAAAACTAGTTAGGTACTCACTAAATTCTCCATAAAAAAAAAAAAACGATGTTACACCATTTTAACAACAATATTACTGTTATTCAAATTGTGGTCACTACATGGATGATTAGAAATGGTTACTTTTTCAAAAATCCACGGTAACCAAAAAACTGGAAATGGTATCAAAAATATTAACCATGTTTTTGATACCTGTATATTTCCATAAAAAAATAGCCTAGGTTCGCGAAAGCGATATCTTCCTCTCACTTATAATACCCGAGATACCTTAGAAAAACGTCGAAAATGGGACACCCTGTACAGTTACAGTCCACAACCGTAGTGTAATTCCATTCTGTAATTCTTTTACATATCTGTGGTTCAATAACTACACCTTCATTTCCTTTTCTGTCGCTGATTCTATGATTTACTCGATAAAAATCATTAACCACACAACTTCCAACTTTTAAGTTTCCCCACATCTCTTTTGGTTTCTACTGAAGAAGAAGTAACTGGCACTCAAGAAAAAAAATAATAAGTCGTATAAGAAAAAAGTAACAAGACGTCAGCATCAGACGAGACAATAACATTTTATTTACAAAAATAACGTATCTCTGTCTCATGTTATTAATATTTATATCAAATATTATATGTTTCGATTTCGATGTATTGATTAATTTGAATATACTAAAATACTTGTGATGAAATTTGGACATTTAAATCTAAGATCTATTCTTAGTGATTTTGACCAAATAAGTCAATATATCTCGAGAGAAAATTGAATTGATTTCTTTGCAGTGTCAGCAAAGGCGTAGCCAAAAAGGGGGGCGATAGGGCGATCCCCCCCCAAATGGTCAAGTAGAAACCAGAATAGTCGGAGGATGTCGGGGAATGGCACTTGCCCTTGCCTTCAATGACCTTTTTTTTGCTTTTTTGTTTAACCTGCATTGGACGCCCCCCCCCTCCCCCCCCCCCCCCCCCAAAGAAAAATTCTGGCTACGCCCTTGAGTGTCAGCAACTTGGCTAAACATGTAAATTCTAATATAATGTACCTAAGTTCTGCTGTAATGTAAGTTCTAATGTAATAATCTAATATTCATACCTAATTATACTTTTGTTCGTTTAGATCATAGATTCCCAAAGTGGTTTATATGGACCCCCAAGGGTCGATTTAGATTTGCAGGGGGTCTATGTCGGCGAGAAAAAAAAATTGGTTGCGTGGGATGTAAATGTGTATCAGCAACATTTAAACGTTCTATATATGACTTGTTACACTTAACACATATTGTATGTACATAATATTTATAATGGACATTATAGAAGAAATTACTTACTAAACTATAATATACAAAAAACCCTGTCAAAGTGAACAGCACTGTATCAGCTGCGAAAAACACATTTTAAGTTAACAAGTTTAGAAAAATTCAGTATTAGGCAGCTAGGGGGTCCACGAAAAACGTTTAGTGGTCTACGGGGCAAAAAACTTTCGGAACCTCTGGTTTAGATAGAGATAATAGCGGTGGGGGTTGTCCATTTATGTTAAAATCAATATGAAAAAAACAAAAAAATTTGCAACTAATAAGCAGTAATCTAGAATCTGTGGATTTCGGTAAACATATTTAGAAAACTAGATTTATTTGCCCTAGATATTGTATATTTTCTACCAAAATGTAACATTTTACAAACTTTTAATGACCTAAAAAATGCTATAAATGTTATTCTACCTGAATCTGATATTCTTTTGACGGCTCGAGACTTTATTTATTTATATAATTTATTACAGCACCATAGTAATGTAGACAATTTTAATAATTTCGTAGAATCTCATCTTACTTCAAATATGATTTGAGCCTACACGAAAAATGAAAAAACTCAAACATTAATAGATATTATTATCACTTCTGTTGAGCAGTGTATTAATAATCGTAAAGTAATTAACTTACGTGGAAGATCACTGCATTATCAGTTGTGACATTACCAACTGTAAAACCCAAAATACCAATCACTAATTAACTTTTCGTGATTTTCATAATTTTTATGTCAATTTATTTATGGAGAAATTTTATTATGTAAATTGGGATGAAATATATAATTTAACCCTCACTTGCTAGACGTTCATAATTTTACGTAATTGCTAGACAGGGTGTGGGAAATCGTATCGACTTTTAAACGCTAATATGTCGGAGCCAAATCAACATATCCAAACGTTTTTTTTTATTCAACGCCAAGATCTGTAGAAAATGAATATTCAACTTGCAACTACTTAACTTTAATGACTTTTTACATATTTTGAGAAAAACGAAAGTACTTTTGCGAAAAAAATCGTTTTTTTTTTCAAATTGCTGCAACTACAATAAAAATACAGATAAATGAACTTTATTAGCGGTCTTTGAAAGCTAAAGAGTTGTAACAGTTGATCCTGTCTAGCAAGTAAGGGTTAAATGATGTTAATGCAATTGTATGTTTTTTAAATGAAAATTTTCTTGAGGTCTGATAACACCGCCACACAAAAAAAATTGTCTGAAATGTACATGCGATAATGGTCTCCGCAGTATTTCTTCCCACTAAACACGAATCCGGTGTCAGAATTGCTCCATCACCCTTCAATCTCCAACAAAATTTATTTTTGAAGAATATTCAGAAAAATGAAGACAGACAACTTTTTTTGTGTGGCGATGTCTTTCAACGCTTTACTGAAAACTGAAGATATATGGTGCAATTATGATACCAGATCCATGTTCAGCGGGAAAAAAATACTTCGGAAACCATATCATTTGTCTAAAAAATGTTTTAAGAAGTTTCGATCACCCCGCTTGTCCAATAGTTCTGTTAATGAATTTATGGCTGCAGATTCTAAAAACCGCCGCCTAAGGAATCACTACTTCCACATCAAGTTTTTCCTTATTTAATTATATTAAATCACTAAAAACATTAGTTTATATTTTTAAAAGTGCTTGGATATAACCTTGTTATGGCTTTTATAACCTTTTTATTCTTTGAACTATATGACCTTTATGAACTGATAGACCTCTGTGACCAATATGACCTTTATAGCCTGTCTGCTTTATGACTCATCTGTAGTCTCAAAGTGAGACTCATTATGGTATGATTGTTCATATTGTAGCTCATATGATGTAGTAGTGTAGTAATACTCGAGGAAAAAGTGTATTTCCTCCATAACCCTTAACCCCGCAACAAATTAAGCTCAAAATCTAATCAGTTCTAAACCTCCTAGTGGTACATAAGTGTTCCAAATTCGAAGTCGATATCTTAACGCGTTCCCGAGTTATCGTGTACATAAAAGAAGATTAACAAACGGACGGATAGACTTTGTTTTCTCTTAAACTTAAAATATCGACATTTCAGAACATTTTAGGCTATTTAGCCAATATAAATTTAAAGAAAAATCATGTATATATATACTATATACATATATTATACTATACTTCCACTTCACTACGTCGATGTTGAAGTAATTAAATATAGATATGTAAACAATCAATAATATCGACCCTCGCTCTAGTTAGGAGGATGGCCGAACGGAGCCGTAACGGACCGAGCAAGCGGACGATCGGGGAGCGCGGCGTCAGTCTGGCCATAGGAAGTTAACGAGTACTGTTGTAGACGTGAGATACGGTCCTAAATAAAGTATTAGGTGGTGAAAACCCCTCGTTATTATTTTATTTGTTTCCCAGTTGTTTACAGATATGCATTTACTCATTGATTTTGTGTTTTAGTTGACATGATAATGTTTCTAATGTTTACGGACAATTACAGTTAGTTAATTGAACTTACTATGAGTATCTACAGAAATCTAGATAATTAACATAGATAGGTCTATGCCATTTTTGTCGTATTAGAAAGAGTTCACTGAACTGTCAGGTAGAATAAATCGTAAACCATAACCAATCTCATCTATCCTTAGCATTCTTCCACAATTATTCATTAGTCTCTCAGCATTTTTTCTTTGAATGACCGAGATATTTCTCGAAGCAATTTCGGTTCTCGGTGAATTATCTAAGTATTGAAAAATATTCTGACATCAATCTCTTAGGTGTTTTGTTGCCTGTTGACTACGTACACCGGTGGATATTAAATACATATTAAATGTTACATTTTTATGTAGGCGAATTAACTTACGTACAACCAACCCCCAACCCCCCCCCACCTACCTAAATAAGCGGATGTCTAAAAAGCAACGTTGCCAGAACTAACTGAAACTCTGCATAATAAGTATTTATAAAAACATTATATTTATAGAAATGCATTGATATACGATCAATTAATATAAGCCAATTTAATTTTCAGACTGCGTTGCGTATCGTATATAAAGTTTACTGTTATCCTTTTTCAATCCAACTACTGTAAAATAATTTTAACAGTTAATATTCCTTTAAACAGCTGTGAAACAATTTTAAAATATCTAATAGGAATACTATGTTGATATGACAATAGCGAAACAAGATAGAACGGTTCACTGCTTCGGCGTACAAAGTTCCGGCGAATCGCAGCAGAGTCGGGCTCAGATCACTATTATTGCAAAATGATAGTTCACAGAGAATACATGAGAATACATTTAGTCCAATCAATCTGTCGATAATACCGTGTATTTTATCAATAACGTTTAACAGCACCCCAAGGTATGTAAAAAATCGGAAATTTTCCGTAGAATTCAATGAACTATTACTAAAACAAATTAGAGACTTGCGTCGTATTCAAAATGGCGGTCAAATTTGAAAAAAAAATGTTTTTTTCAGTTTTTTACGTTTTTAAGAAAAAGTAGGCGCTGTACGATAAAAAGTTAAATGAGAAAGTTGTGTAACTTTTCAATACGGAGATTTGATAAGCCCTGTTGGATAAAAAAAATTGCAAAATGAATGAGTTATTGCAAAAAAAAACCTGCTCAAAATTGCAATTTTTTGAAATAGCTGTATCCGTGAAAAAAAATATTTTTTTACGAAACTTGGTGAAAGTGTAGTGGAAGACAAGTAGAATAAGAGCGTTTTTACAGATTTGCAACATATTGCAAATTTTTTTGCAAAAATCGATTTTTTCGAAAAAAAACGCGTTTTTTCAATGTATAATAGCTCATACAGGCAATCATTTTTTGCACCCAACAAGTCTTAAATTTTTTTTAACATTCATGCTAACATGTGACAATATTGCGCCCATTACGAAATGATCCCTAATATGCGAAAAATCGGTTGAAAAATTATTTTTTTGCTTCACCATAAAAAAAACGTGTGGTTCGCTTGAGATTTTAAATTAAATTCAATTACCGTTCAATTAACAACTAAAAAATAAAGGTAAGTAGATCTACCAAATTTTCATAGTAGGATTTATTGGAAACTACCAACTTTTGAAATCTTATCTCCCACAAACTGCCAACTCAAAATGTGTCAAACATTTTGAGTTGACAACACTGACGGCGTATTATGTAAATTTTACGTAAATTTTGTATCCAAAAGATAAGCTGCTGTCTAACGAAAAAAAAAATACAAAAAAATTTACATCTTTGTTACGTACAGACTTGCATAAAAACAACTATTTAACCAAAATTGGTGACGAAGATGCCGACAGACTTATTATCACGACTGCCATAGAACTACAAGAAGATGACAAAATTGTAAAAATATTTGGCGAAGACACTGATCTTTTGGTATTATTAACGCAGTTAGCTCCTTCCAACAAAAATATATACTTTTGTAAGCCTGGAAAAGGTAAGGAAATCGATAAAATACAACTGTGACAGTTTTAAATATCCGAATTTAAAGAGATTCGTTGGATTACTTTATATAATATCGGGGTGCGACACAACGTCCTGTTTTTTTAAACAAGGAAAAAAATAAAGTATTGAAAGTATTTAACGAGCGAAAAACAGGACTCCCAAAATTTGAAGTTTTTTACAATAATCAGAGTAGCTACGAAGAAATTAGAAAAGTCGGGTGTGAAATAATTGGTGCTTTGTACTCTTCGAAGAAATGCACTGGTAGTTTGAATGATTTAAGATATTTACAATTTAAAAAGTCTACATCGAGGTCATCTTTTCACTTGGCGAGTCTTCCCCTACGGAGGGTGCTGCAGCTGAACATTCGTTACACGAACTTATTTACAATTGCAAGCATGGTTTGGACATTTCTTGGACCCCGAAAAATGGGGTTGGAAACTTGATAGCAGTAATTTGCTGCCATAATTCAGTTCTCAACCAATGATTGCGGACGACGCTATAAAGAAAATAGCATGTAGGCGTACAAGCGGCTGCAAAACAAACACCTGCAGCTGCCGAAAACATGGCAAAATGTTCGAACGTCTGTTCAACGTGTAACGAAGAAAATTGCTCAAATATTGAGGGAGAAGAGAGTCATCGCTGATGATGAAGAAATAGACGAGTCAAGTATCGCAGAGACTGAACTAGAAAGAGAGGAATGTTCCAATGATGCTAACGACAGTGATGACTGTGATGATAACAATATCAGTACATCAGATATTACATTGAATAAAATGTGTAATGACAATAGCAATGATGATGAGAGCGAGTATCCTATAAAAAAATTAAAAAAAAAACTATTAAAAAAAATATTATGTACTGAAACTAATAATAAAAATGTTATATATTTTTAATACACATTTTTATGTATTTATTTCGTTTACCACCGTCATTTATCGCACTCTCACCAAGCTTTAATTTAAAAAACTCAAGCGTAACAAACTTTTTTTTTTTGGGTGAAGCAGAAAAATAGTTTTTCAACCGATTTTTCGCATATTAGGTATCATTTCGTAATGGGCGCAATATTGTCACATGTTAGCATACATGTTAAAGAAAATTTTAAGACTTGTTGTTGTAAAAAAATGATGCCTGAAGAAAACACTTTCATCAAATTTTTTTCGACACATGACCAGTTAAGACCTGGTCTTAACCGCCTTGACTTTTTTGATACCCTGTATATATATTTCGTGTAGCGTGTAGTACATTATTGTATTATGTTTACTTCCAGATGCCATAAATGCATGAACAAGAATATGTCATTATTGTCTAAATAAATATCGTATTGTCAAATATAATACAGAGAGCGGCACTATATTGCGTACATAAGTGGATATTAACAACATATTAAATGATACATTTTTCTGTCATAGTTAGGCGAATTTACTTGGGCCGGGGGGGGGGGCTTGATTGTACATAAAGCCACCGAACATAAACAAGACTAGAAGGTCCACTCTAAGCTCCACCCACTAATGCACTCTCCTTGCCCCGTCCCGGATCTCAGCGATTGTCGGCGGCCGCGCTCATACCGTCTGTTCAGCATAAAGCTGAAGTTCATTCGATAGCCGCGGACAGTCCGCTATACCGGACGGATCCTATATTTATTGATATTTGTGTGTGGCTTATGGCTTTATGAATTATGATTATTTAATAAAATATCTGACTTCATAAGTGGATATTTAAAGACACTATTGTGCTTAAGAGGATATATTTTTTTATTGTATATTTATTGACATTTTGTGACTTGTGCTTGAAACTATTAGTTAGTAAAATGACGTGTTCTACCTTAGAAAAGATTACCTAGTCACGTTTTACAATAATGACAAACTTAAAGAATACCGACTTGTCCGAAATTAACCGATGAACCATAATTTCCAAAAAGTATGCTTCAGAAGTTTTTAGTCATTCAGTGGCCGTTGCTCGTTCCACTTACATCGATTTTATTAGTTTTGTAGTTTTGCCCTCAGATGCAAAAATAAATGCAAAATTTATAAAAACTATGAATGATATTTTCGATTTATTAAATTCTTGCCATCTAAATAACATTAATGCGTTCATGAGGACGCAAAAACAGTTAGAATTATTAGATAATTTTGAGGCATTGTTAAATCAAATAAATGTGATTAATAGTGAATGAAAAAGTGTTACCAAACAAATTAAATTTATATTTGGCTGGAAATTAACCATTAACTCGCTAAAATTAGTGTGGGATACATTAAAAATAAAAGGCTTTACGATTTTACTTACACGAAATCTTAACCAAGATTGTCTTGAGAACTTGTTTGGCCAGATCTTCTTTGGCCAATTATCTGTCTGTTATAACTTATCTGTTACCTATATTAGTCTTACTCAATGTTGCAATGTAATCAGTTTAATAAACATTCTGATGTTATTCACATTGTTTTATTCCAATAAAACATTCAATACAAATCCATATTCACAACATACCAAAGTGCATTTTTAACGTCCCCCGTAACAACGCTCGCGAGATAGGAAGTCCGTGTACTTATCAAATACCCCCGTAACCGTTGTACAGCCGTAGACTGGCGGCTGGCCTTTATAAGCGCTCGATCAAAGTAAGATAATATAGAGTATATCTTAGATCAAAGTACCGACGTAGAGTGGGTCTTCTAGTCTTGTTTATGTTCGGTGACATTACGCTCGTAATAACGCACTCTTCTAATCAGGCACTAGACCAGAATAAAATATAAAATGGTATTTCAAATTTTAACTCAACTTTAGGGCTTTAACTTTAAGCCCTACCGACAAACCGGATGCCTTTCATACGCCTGCGCTAGCGATTGGATCGCGATTGGTTCTCACCTCATGTTTACGTATACTCAACAAAGAAGTTAAATTATCAATTGCCCTTCATTCGGCTATGTACACATTAGAGTGCCGCTTACGTATATGTTTCATCTCATCTCAATTCAAATCGACTGCGATGATATTAATAAAGAAATTGGCGCTTGAATATATGTACATATTTTTTTTACTGCATACCTGAAAGATATCATCGATGAGTCTGGCAAACATGGAGCCAGCTCGTTGTGGTTTAAATGGAGGATTTTCTACAGCTGGCGAAGAGGGTGACGGTCCATCGACTGCAGTTGTTATGCCCAAGATCTCTACAGTTGACGCTGAAGTATTGACTGGTTGGATGCTTTGTTCCGCCTTTTTCTCTTCTGAAACGCTATTTACTGCAACATCATTTACTGTTGCCTGCAACATGTTGAACCATATTAATACTGTATTTCGAGTTATTACGAAGGAGAAATCTATTTTTCAGTGCTTATACATACATAATTTGTATATCGATATATGTAGGTACCTTATCAATATAATATCCTAGCTTTCTATACATTTTAAAGTGTTCCCGGGTGATTGATGATGGATCGCCTAAATTATTTCGTACCTAAAATCATGTTTAAATAAATCAAATAATTTGTCTTGGCCTTAATAATGCGCCTCTTCTGAACTGCAGATATAAATAATTAAACCGAAAGTGTAAGATTTACTTGGTTATAAAGTATCATGAAAAATCTTATTAGAAAGACCAACATTTCGTAATGTAGATGTTTAATGCTATACAGACTGTCCCAAATAAGTTAAGCCTGCATTGGTATTTCGGCTATTGTTGAAGGTAGAAAGATGGTTCAATAGGAAAAGTTTGGGGATCTTATTACCTACCTCTTCGACTTTTTTTAAATTTGATTTATCTGTAATCGTTTTCGAGATAATTCCAAAACATTATAATTATAAAACATTAAAAAGGTGTGCTTTAGAAAATGTCCCATATCTATTTAATTACTAGACTTTGAATATTTTAGCTAGTACATTATTAGGACATCTTTCAAAAATGCTTTCGCTGACGTTATGAAAATATTTCAGTTGTAATTTGTTTCTGAGTCATTAACTCTGATATTTCTCACGAGCTCCATATTGGATTTTTATATGGTTAAATAGTGCTCAAAATTTACTTTTCAATGATATATTGCAGTGCTAGAAGAACACGTTTCCTCATGTCAAATTTAAAAAATATATATACTTTTTCAAAATAAGCAACAATTTACAAATTACAGACAAAAAATGATCAACTACTGAAAATAATATTAACTACATATATTGTTCTATGTGACGTTCCTTCTCATCGAAACACTTTTGGCACCGCTTTAAAATTGAATTTAACAAATTAATTGAATTGTCCAAACTACCTCCACATATTGCAAGAACAAATTTAGTAATACCCAGCTCTCAGATTTATCTTTGGGGCATACGAAAAAATGAAGTATACACACTAGAATCCCCAGAAAATGTAACAGTTTTAGAAAAATCGGTTAAAAATACATTTTCTGGTATTAAGCAAAACAATTTCGTTTTGAAGCGATCCCAAACGTGGTTAGATGAGGAGGTCCCACAGAACATTTTCTGTTGTTTAAATTATATTGTTACTTAAAAAACAGTTGATTTTTGTTTGTAATTTGCAAATTATTGCCTATTTCGAAAAAATATATATTTTTTTTTATTTCACAGGAGACAAAATGTTTTTCTAGCATTGTGATATATTTGAAAGGTAAATTTTAAGTACTATTTAACCACATAAAAATCCAATATGTCGTCCGTAAGAAAAATCAGAGTTAATGGTTTTACTCAGAAACAAATAATAACATAAATATTTTGATCACGTCAGAGAAGGTATCTTAAAAAAGTGTCCTAACAATGTACTCGCTAAAATATCACACATCCAGTAATTAAAAAAAATGAGACATTTCCTAAAACGTACCTTCTCAGTTCTTTTTTTGGAATTATCTCGAAAACTATTGCAGATAAATCGAATTTGAAAAAAAATTGAAGAGCTAATAATATACTCTAAAACTTTTCCCATTTAACCATTTTTCTCTCCAGCATCTCCAGCAATAACAGAGATTCCAGTGCATGCATAACCAATTTGGGACAGACAGTATACTCATAACACTATACATTGTGTTCAAAATTTAGTCGGCATTATTGTTAACTTTGTTTTGATAAGATATACGATTTCGGTTTGATTAGTAGAGAATTGGTTTTTTGTGCTAAATCTAATGGTAATTAAAAAAAATGAACGACGGTTACGTACTATTGACGGAAACATAAATTTTTAAATATGACATCCTATTTATTAATGTAAATTTGAATTACACGTGAAATTCTAAACAAAAACGATATAATACACTTTGTATAAAGAAAATCAAATAGTTTTAGAGATACGAAGAGTTGAATTCACCATTAAACTGCACTAGGTCCGATATTATCCTTGTCTGTAACTATATTACGAGGCATGGGAAATTCGATGTAATGAACATAATTTGTATTTTTTTACGCTGATTTTGATGCTGGGTGTCACATGAAATCAACAGATACATATTAGTAATATTAGTTTCATAGTTTCGTTATTATACTCATATATTAAAATCAAGCAATTTGACTGCAAAAAAAACATGCATTGACATGGCAGTCACAAAGCTGTTTTGTATTTTGACTTTTCTCAGTTAATTTACAGTAGTTTTTAGAAATAAGTAGACTGCTAAAAAATGTGATAGAAGGTTACACAGTTTGTCAAAAACATTCTTGCCATGCTCGTCACTGCCATATCAAAGCATTCCTTTGTTTCTGTAGTATAGCTGCCTTAATATAACATATTTTGACTTAACATACCGAGATTTAGAATAGACTAGAGGGAATGCGCATATTATCACATTGGCACACCTAATGTCAAGCGGCCATATGTATTGGCGTAGCCGTTAACGATGTGTTATGTGTTTTTTTATTTATTTATTTGGTTTCGTATATTAAAATTAGCGTTTGATTGTAATGGTTATCTGTCTATTTAAAGGATTAACACTATTATATGTATAATAATACTAAGTGTTTAGTGCAGGGCTGGCGCAACAGCTGAGCAAAAAGGAAAATTTCCCGGGAGTGACAATTCAGAGGTAATTTGACATTTGACAATTTTAGAATTTTATTTAGTTTCAAATTGTTATAAAACCATTGGCTATTATTAGGTATTATCTAAAAATTGAGCACATAAGCACTTTTGAGGTCGTAGCCTGTGTAATGAAATGTTTTAGGACCAATTTCAAGTTTGTTTCTGGCGAAGCCGCTATATTTGTTTATATCTGTATTACGAAGTATTTTTCACGCATAAGGCAAATTGGATGAATTCCGTCTATCTATTCTATATCTCGGTGACTTAACATGACGAATATATGAAACTACCATTTTCCATTTTTCTGTCGATATCACGTGACACCGTAGTGCAATTGTTTTGTTTGATACCAACAACGTAAGAGTACACCTTTTTATCTAGAATATCACATAGAATTCAATTTTACATTAATAGGTATTATACTATAGATAGGATATTCCATGTTAATGGAATATCCTATAACAAGGATGTATCTTAAATGAATGTATCTTAAGGATAACAAAAGGATGTTTCTGTTAATAGCATGTGATACCGTTATTCCACTGTTATTTTTTAAATACCTCTAATTTCAGCAGAAAAAGCCCATCACTAATTTAAGCGAAATCGTATCTCATATAAAAACAAGTTAGCAATACTGCTGACTTAACTTTGAACACGGTGCACAGTGGGACAAAACTGTAGTGTTTTACCCAAATCTTGGGTAAATCTTTACCCAAAAAAATATGGGTTTTTCCAGTGAAAATCAGTGTCAAGGTCTCAAATGTATAAATATTTTTGACTTTTTAATTTTAAAATTTCATTTTACAAATAGCCAAATGATTTGTCAAATGATATTATCTGATTTATATTGTCCACAGCTGCCAAATTAATGTCAAATATAATAAAATAAACGTATTTCCGTATGAAAATGTATAATTTTAAAGAAAATACATATAATATACAAAACTTTCTATTTACATAATTTATACTAAAATTTAAATATGACAGTTGTCAAAATAACTGTCAAATTACTTAAGATGTCAATTTCAATCAAATAAATGAAAGATGTATTTATAAGCATTTTCAAATTTAAGTTGGTGTATATTCCCAATATTTTTGACACTTAACAAGAAACTAATGTCAAATGTAATATATTAGTTTGCAGCTGTCATAAATTCTTTCAAATTTAAAAATTTGCATGCGTATCTTACGTTATCAAATTATACCTAATACATATAAAAGAGTAAAACCTAATTTATTAAAATAAAATAGTATATAAAATTCGTTGCCTGAAAAATTGGCAGCTGTTAATAACGTAAAATTTTAATAGAAAAATATTTAAGTTAAACTTTGACTCTAACTTTTATAAACCTAATTTTCAATGGAATTCACAGTCTATGATTACAAATTATTATTAACTACGAAACTAATTAATTGTAATTCATTTTAAATTTGCTTAAAATATATTTCTTATTAACAGAATTAGAATATTTTATGATAATTTAAGATGCTTACTTTGACATTTGATAAAAATTTTTACAGCTGTCAACTAACATAGTATATTTATTATTAATTTATTGACAAGTATCCTCTGTATACCTATATAGAAAATGAATATTTTAGCTATTTTGAAAATACCTGATAAATAGTTTTTTCATTGAGTTTACTGCCAATAGTATAAAGATTAAATAAATATTAATTATTGGACTAATTTATATTAAACCAAGTTCTGTATCCTTTTTTGTGTAGAAACAGAATATTTTGTAATAATCCAGGATACACATGCTTAATATTTAACAGCTAATATAGTAACAGCTGTAATATTTAAATTTTAGTATAAATTACATAAATAGAAAGTTTTAAAGTATGTTATATGTATTTTCTTTAAAATTATACATTTTTTTTCTGTATAACTTAAGAAATACGTTTATTTTATTATATTTGACAGTTAATTTGGCAGCTGTCGATAATAAAAAAAAGTCGAAAATATTTATACATTTGACACCTTGAGACTGATTTTCATTGAAAACCCCCATATTTTCCAATAAAAATAATTTTTTTGATTAAAATAATAAAACATTGGGAATGAACAAAAAATCCGTTAAGAGTTTATGGAGAAATTCATAAGGAACATTTTAAAAAAAGCATCTTAAAATCTTTATTTTTACGATCTCTAGAGTGATTTGGGTAAAACACTACAGTTTTGTCCCACTGTGCGGCGTGTTTCGTAAAAAAATGTGGAATTAAATTGTATCTGCAATTCATAGGAATGTCACGAGAGAAGGTTTATAAGCAACGAGGCGTGCCACATCAAGGAGAATAGTAACAACGATCCTACTAAAGAACTGAAGAATAGGCAACCGGAAAACAATCAAAAGAACACAACTGAAGCATAAGGCAACACATACGAAAACAACTCCTAACAGAAACAACAGCAATACAAATCATATTGAGACATTGGCTCTATAGCGTAAGTTATACACATACAAACATAATAATAATAATAGAGATTTATGATTCAAAATAAGTATAAAGTAAGTATAAGATGTAATGAGAGAAATCTATATAAGAACTAATATAGAATATTAACCGAAATTGTAGCTAGAACGATACATGGAAGAAGTTAAAGACAATGCACATAATAGTTCATTCTAGAATCTCATTCTAGAATCTCTACCGTATCTACTTTATTATCACCGCAGATTATCCTCCTCCAAATTAGTAAAATCAGCATTTAATTAAAGTAGTAATCAAATTGAATATCTATGTTTTTCTGTAATTCTAAATACATACATAATTATCCTTAACACGAAGAACAATGATATTAGAAGGCATCCATATTTCTAATATTATTTTCGTCTACAATCATAATTATATTTTCATAATATTAGTAAACTCTAAAGGAATTTGGACATTTTTTTTGTATACAACTTATAAATTACATCAATCCATCAGTCCAAGCATCTTCTCCACAATTTGAAAATAATACACACGGCCAGTAAAATAATTTATTCAAAGTTAAAGAACCACTTAGCCACTTGCATTTATCATACCACGTATTAACAAAACCACGAGCCGGCTTACCCCGATTAATTAAAGTTTTACTTAGATCTGGCCGTGGTCTTCTTAAATTATTAACAAATAATTTATCCTCATAGGGTGAGCGTGTTTGCCTCCGCTATGCAATTTATTAAATGACCTTTAAGGCCACTGACGTTAAGGGTTACATTTTAAACAGACGCAGATTGTGACGCGATAACCCGTTATTCCGTATACATAAATACATATGAAAACATTTGAGTGCGGAGGCATGCCACTACGGCGATGGACTAGGCGCTGGGTCTTTTATGAGGGCTAATATGTTACAAATAATAGTGCAGGAACTCCTGTGACATATGTAGGCATGTTTATTAATATTATTATTTTTAGAAATTATTTTTTACCCGATATGAATGTAAAAATGAAAGGTAAGTATTATAGGTACGCAGGTATAGGTAGGTTTATAAAAAAAATCTTCTTTGGAATTTTCACAGGGGAGGCACTGCCTCCTCTGCCTCCCCTGACGAGCCGCCACTGGTGCCTACGTAAAAGAACTAGTTTATTTCAATTTTTGTTTTAATATCATTATTATTAATAATTTAAAATATTTTAACTTTTGGTGTCAGTTTTATGCCAGTTTTTAAATTATATTTTTGTCTTGAATTCTCAAATGTTATTAATTTTTTTTTTGTTTCACACGTTTTATTATGGTAACAGACAAAGACGGTAACACTACATTTCTTTGATAGAACCTTGTAGGGCATCATTTTACGATTTCTTACGTAAATTTTACGTATGGTAATATTACTACACACCTGAAAAATAACTAAAAAAAATAAAAAAAAAAAAGATAATTTAATTCAACAGTAATTAATACTCTAAAATCAACAAAAAAATAAAGTTAACCAAGATACGAACATAGCCTTAAATTAAGTCAAATAAATATAATGTCTCTAACTCTATAACGCATTTTGGCCGATTGCACGGATATGATATATTATTCACCTTCACTTTTAGTTCATCTAAGTTTTCTGGTTTTATCAGATTAGGATTAGATCCATACAGACAAAAAATATAATGGAGTGAAGTCCATTCCGTGACCGATGAGGTCAAGTTCAATTAGTTTTTCTTATCATTGGATGTCCAGTTGACCCTGGGAAGTTCAAGTTTACCCATACCTACAATTGCATACAGATCATAAAAGCGCGACCTATTTCATTTTTTAAATTATATGCACCTTTTGTTATTATTTTTTCGTATATGCATTGTATTAGTCTTTTATACTGAAGATCCAGTGGCGTTTATTGACGAAAATCTCCAAGGGAAAAGGTGTTCATAAATTCAACAGCGATTCCTGGATCAAAATCATGTAGATTTAACACAATTTACCTATTTACAAATATGCATATCGGCGGAGCTACAATCACTTCAGTTTCAATTTTGAATTTATTTTTATTTAAGATATTTTCGTCAATTTTCTTGCATTGCATAATCTTGCTAAATGCAATATTCACAAAAAAAGGTTAACTTTTAGAATTTTGAACAAAAATAAGATTCTCTTTTTATTTTTTACACTATGGTGTAACCAGATTTAAGATATTTTATCTGGTCTAATTGTAAGAATTATGGTCCAAAAACGAATCAAGTTTCGGGTTAACTACCTTTCAGTTTGTGAAATAGATAAAAACCTAGCATGTAACTTAATAGTGGGATGCAGGCTTTCGCGGCTGTTGTCCAATGGTGAAGTTATTTCTTCCGGGTTTTGCCGCGGTCGTCTAAATTGACTTGACGTTTCG
Source organism: Aromia moschata (assembly GCA_029963805.1). Classification (NCBI taxonomy): domain Eukaryota; kingdom Metazoa; phylum Arthropoda; class Insecta; order Coleoptera; family Cerambycidae; genus Aromia; species Aromia moschata. The sequence continues at coordinate 60,985 of JAPWTK010000139.1, read as the reverse complement.
CTGATCATGCTGTCAGCTTCTTCAGAAGGTTTCTAAAGACTAAGAAATTCTACTAAAGTCTTTAGAAATCTTCTGAAGAACCTGACAGCATGATCGGCGAAACGTCGTCAATTTAGACGACCGCGGCAAAACCCGGAAGAAATAACTTCACCAATGTAACTTAATTTTTCGTTGTATATTTTCAGATTTTATTAATTTTTAATCAAAAACTGTTACACATTTTTTTTCAAATAGGTACATATAGATACTTTCTTTATAAGGTTTTTAAAATTGTTCATTCAAAATATTCACATATCAAAAAGATTGTTTCGAGAAAATATTTCAAAGTATAAATTTAAAAGGAAAATACCCACTATTCATCCATTTTCGTTTTTCGAAAATATAAAATAATATAAATAAAAACGCACATAAAAATTTCAAGGATTAATGGAATTGTTTTAAGTAAAATAAATATTCCGTCTTATTCTTATATATTCGCTCTGGTTAAAGATAACTTGTAATGTAAACTCTGTAAAATGAATGAATTGATTAAAAGAAGAAATGTGTACATTTGAAATGCGAATTCATAAATGGAATATTTTTTAAAACCCCATTTAGAATTTTCGGAATTCGTTGATATTTAACTACCCATACTATACGTATAATGCCAAAATGTTCTCTAGAAGCATTGTTTTATTTTAAGTCTTGAGTAGATTGGTTAATAAAAAAATCTAAACTGTATAATAATTCTAAATAATTATATAAGATATAATAATATATAATTAATAAACTCAAGAAAAGTCTAAAAAAACTCTAAACAACCCTTTCTTAAAAATTGGATTTTTTGAAACTGCAAATTTTTTAGATTCTGACAACATTAGAACAGTTTTAGTACGCATTGTTATATCTCCACTTTATCACTATCACTTTAGATATTGATGTAGGTCTAAATCAAAACTTTGTTTATTAATGATAATCAACATCAACAGATCATACGAACAGACAACAAAACAGATCATACCAGACACAGAACTGACAAAATGTCAGCTACAGGCAAAGAGAAGGATAAGCAGCCAGGTAAAATGTTATAGAAAAAAGAAACATGTAAACAGACTAGTTGGTTTTAGAAGATCAAGTAAATACAACAAAAAACGTATAGCCAATGGTACTGTGATAATATGGCACTATAAAAATATACGTCTACAGAAAATTAATTTTAAAGCAATTCTCTAAAAATACACAAAAAACTAATATAATCGCTTAGTAGTTCAAGGATATTAGCGATGTATCATACGATAACAAAAACACAACATATAAGCACCAAGACATTTACTCTAAAATTGTATTTTCCCTAATAAGCACGTTGAACCAAAGTGCCTAAATAAAATAAGTCTTTCATCAATCACCTTGCTACGTTACATTTGTTTTTGCAAACTCTGGGAACAAATAACCTTCTATGTATATACGCATATTTAGAACATTAAAATGCAGTACCTACATACATATATATACATTTTTTCCAAAATTATTTATATACAAGTGAATTCATTATAATATACAGGGTATACGGTAAGTATCTGGCAATATTCTATGAGCGTACAGAGGAGGTAAAAATAAAACTATTTCTTCAACTAATTTTTTTCTCATACGGCCCTCCTACCGAGTATCAGGCCCCAAAAATGTACTTTACTTTTCTAGCTTATCTACCTCACTGTAGATTTGAACAATTTTCGGATAATTTCGGTGTTTCATAAAAACTCAAAATTAGGGGCATGGTATTAAGGGCATTTCAAGTCATCAGAGAGACCAGAAGCAGATTGACCCAAACACAAAGAAGTTGATATTTTTGACAGATGCCATAAACTCAGACACACGCATACTTACCGGATTCCCTGTATATTTGTAAAATATGTAGTGCATAGTTCAAAATTTAGTTCTAATATCTAAAAAACTTTAATTTCATAAATACTACCACCACGTACCATCTGTTAACCAAAATCGACTGTACAATTTTGTTAGCTCCCATTAGTATAAACCATCTCAAATGAAATGTAATTATAACTCATTCGAAAACATATAAATTAGGCGATAGGTAAATGTCAAATGTCAAGGAAAGTGCATCTTTTCTTTTTTTACTCAGGTCAATAGCTTCCGAGATGCGATGAAGTAAATTGAATTTGAAGTATTTTTGGAATTTTTCAAAACATTCTATTTTTTCTCTTGAAACTTCAGTTAATTAATTTAGTTCTTTGTTTTTCACCACAATGGAGATGTAGTGCAGTGAGACGAGGGGTGCAGTTTTTTATTGTGGTTTCTACAGTAGACCTAATCCACAATGCGCATTGTCTGAAGTTCGCATTGTTTTTAATCTTTTGGATACGCTGGTTGTTCGGAATTGATATTATGTTATTAATTTTACTCTTCTTCCTCGGTCTCGTTTTCTATGGCATTATTTCTCGTTTCGGTAGTGAGGAATTCATTGATAACAGTAGTTTTCTATACATTCTAAAAACATTAGTTCTAATTACTTCTACACGTATAGTGCAATCAATACATGTTGCCTTTGCCACGGGCTTAAAATACTGACGCCGAACAACAACTACCTTGAAATCCCGCGAATGGGCGTGAAATCTATCCACATTCGCATTCGTGTCTTTTCATGGAGTCGGGAGTGAATGTGGAGCCGTCTGTAGACTGATGATGACGATGAAAAAACTACTGATATCAATCAATTTTTCATTACCAAAATGGGCGGATAATGCCACCAAAGATGAGGCCGAGAAAGAAGCGGAAGATTTTGAACAAAATATCTATGTAAGTATGTATATGAACTTCAGACAGTGCGTATTATAGATTAGGCCTACTTGAAAACATACATTAAATAAACGCAGATTTTACTCTACCTCCATAATGGCGAAAAACAATGAACTGAAATTTCCAGAGAAAAATAAATTATTTTGAAAAAATTGCAAAAGTAATCCACTTTAGTCCATTGCATCACGGAAACTATTTATCTGAGCAAAAAAAAGGTTCATACAAAACTTATACAGAACTACTATTTTTCTATATCCTACATTGGAAAATTACTTTTTTTCTCTTAACTCGTACCGAAAACTAAATATTAGTGAAAATTTGTTTTTTTTTTGCTCCATTTTTCCAATATAGCGACGCGAGCGGCAAAGCCTCAAGGTTGAAAAATTGAATATTGATTAACACATCCAGCTTAAGACTTACACCAAAGATCAACTCTCCTTGACTTTTTGCAAGGTAAGGTCCCTTTACATATATTGGGCTAATACCCCTACATATGTTTGTTTTTGGTTGTGGATTGGGTTAATACCCCTACATGTGTATTTCTCTGAGTCAGAAAACACACAATAGGACTATGTTGAAAATTATCTTATTCTTGACTTAGATATGCCTGATATTCTAAGGTTCTCACTCACTATATCCTAGTAACCATTGTAGTAAGCAACGCTTACTACTAGATATAAGTGATTAGGATATTCAGATCTACATATAGCTCATGTTGCGGTTACCTACTATAGCCATTGCTAACTTTAGTTTTAGATACCATTTAATTAATTAGTGTTACTGTGGTTGGGCATAATATTGAAGGATTTATATTCCTATATTTATTCCTATATTTATATGAAGGAATTATTATATATTAATGAAGGATTTATAGAATGATTCGATTTATAGATCCAATGGCAATTAATCAATATGCGCCCTCTTCGATTCTTTCCTTGAAAATTTCATATGCACTGCTCTTGGAGTATTTTCTTTGGGTTCTTCGTCTTCTAGCACAACTATCAGTGCTACCTCGAGATCATTTATATTGCTTGCCTGCAATATAATGCGGTATTGGTACGCTTTCGGAGCTCCGCCGCTCCTGCTATTATGCTTTTGTAACAGACGTAATTTTCGTAAAAATGTCATCTTCAAATACAGATGAAGTAATCGATTTAAGAATTTTGAAATGTATTTGAATACGTGTAAAAAAATCGCGACGTATAGGCAGCATACGATTAATAAGGAGTTAAGGAAATTTCATCTTTTTGAGACCCTTAACAATTATTCAAGTCGTTTTCTAGCGCACATTAGAATTATTGATGACATCAATAAATACCTACGCGTGCAGTAAAATAGGCCAGATTACACAAAAACTGGCTTAACTCACAATTTACCAATATATGTATCAGACAGACTTGTAGTGATTTTACGATAACTATATAGTAAAACTTGAACAAGTCTTTGGTTTCGTGTTTTTATTGACATAACTATTGACTTTATTACTACTATTAAAAAAAGACAAATTCTGCACTTCCCTAACTAGCGGAAGTGATTGGAGGACCGGTCTTATGCCCCCGCTACCATCGATGCATATGCGGTTGTGCCTTATCTGTCGTCTTACTTCTATCGGTCCTTTTTTTATATGTAGGTGGCCCATGTCTGATATATACATACGGTATATACTCATTTACATTTTTTTTAGTTATTGATCCTGATGTCACAAATTTCGTCTCTGATCCCATAATGGCTTTCTCAAAAATACTGCTATGAACGCTTGCAAGTCCACGTTGATACCATAGATGATAAGTTTTAATTGATATTAAAACCCACGCAACAAGGTTTTGCAGCTAGGAGACGTACCTAGAAACGAATCACAGATGCACACCTCGACATGTGCGCATTCATTTTGTGACGATCCAACCGTGGCAACCTACGGTAAATAATAAATACATGTGTGTGACGCACGGATCTCGAGAGTTCCGTATACATCTCGGGTAATCCGGGATCGCGGCTACTGACACATACGCCATCCATCCACAGGGGTATATGAGAGGCATATCGACGCGGGATGAGTTAGTCTATCCTTAGAGATAAATACGCGTCTCGGTCTTCGTGCAACTATCTAATATAAATTGTACAAAAAATAAATTAGTGTTAATTATGTAGTGTTTAAGCCGTATTTGTATTTAGTTAAATAAATAGTGTTTGTTTAAAGTGAGAGTTTAAATTTTTCACACCTTACGAACCCGTAGCGAACAAAACGTTACAATATGAAACACACGAGCCCTCATTTTCTGTTGCAGTCCTTGAATCGCTGAGTAAGTCCGGTCGCATAGTAAATGCGGAATCCTGCGGATTATTCCGCCGCGCGAAAATACACGCATATATCAATCGATCAGTAATATGAGAGCTTGTATTTAAATTAGTAGGTTGAGATCATTACTATCATTAGTGCGTTTTGGCGCGGTAATAGACGGTCGCGCACCGGGCTAACACGTGGAGCGACGACACTATGTTCTGATATGTTTTTACCCTTATTGAACCAACGTAATAAAAATATTGTTATAGAGGTCGCACTAATGGACACTCCGGATAAAAATTTCGTATTCCGGATTATTAATTTGAAAAATACCCATTTCATTACGGTCTAAATACTGAACAGAAAATAGTAAGATTTATTTTACCGTGCTTCTGACCTTTGTTAAGGTTTAACAACCATAAAAAGTAAAGATGTTCGCTACAAGCACTTTTTGCTTTTTGGTATTATTCTATATCCTTTTCTGTAGACATGTTTTCCCAATATTTCGGCATTAATTAAAAAATCATATTTTTTATACCATTATACTGCGTAATCAAGTAAAAAAATGCATGACCACAAAGATAATCCACAACAGACCTATAAAACCAGTGAAGAGAAGATGTATTTTGAATAAAGGTATTGGCTTCCGAAAGTACGTTGCATAATATCTGGTGGTTATGCTTAGTTTAATTTTCACATTTGACTGCACTGCATTCAATGGATTTTATATTACAATTGGTGATTGATCATGGTATTTTTAAACAAACTAGAGTTTGAACTTCCATCAAGCGCAATGAGAAGTTTTTGAAAAGTTCTTAAGGTCCTTTCATTTTATCGAAAGCACGTGTATATAACGAATGCATGTTTTATTTCCTAAACGGGGCGGTATGTGAACTTTGCATGAAGCATAACAGCATTTAAAAGCATTTCTTGCAATTCATTCTTTAAAAAGGCGTGTTTTAATCAATATTTTGTAATAAATAATGGTGGTAAATCTAGCGAAATAAAATGCTTTTTCTAAGTTCGAAATGTTTAATGGAATTTCTAATGTTCGAAGTGTTTCTGGATATTTTTGTAGATATTAAAAAGTAAAAAAGTGTGCTTACAGATTTGTCATCTTAATATAAAACAAAGTCGGGTTAGTTACACCATTTATAACTCAAGAACGGTTGGACCGATTTTTATGATATTTGATCTGTTGGATTCGTCTCCGCCTCGAATAGCAGAATAACTATTAAAATATCGGAAAAATTATACAGAAAATTAATTTTTAATTGATGTCCACTGCAAATCAGTGACATACGTGTGATCGGTGATCGTGTAACTTTTGAACGACTTGACCAATTGAGGTGGTATTTACTTGAACTGTCGAGACAATAGTTCATAGCTATGCTAAAATTCAATAAGTAACGCCATCGTCACAAATTCATAAAATTTGATATTAAAAGGGCAGGACAACGTCTGCCGGGACAACTAGTACTTATATAAAATTTGGAAAGAAACAAATTTTCTTAGTAAAACTTTTTGAAATTGCAACAAATTTTGGAATAATATCAAATTATTCACCACCATTTTAAATGATTTTGGAATAATGTCAAATTTAACAGGTACCGAAACTCACGTGACCCTTTTCGAGTAGGTCATATTTCATGGATTTTAAAGCATAAGTTAACCCAAAAGCTAGATTTCAAGAAAAGGCGTTAATAAAAATATTTCTCACATAATGCACACTTTATGGACACTGTTTGACCTATTTTGCAATGTTCTTGAATTCCCTTCAATTCTCTCAGCCCTCCCCCACTCTATTAAACGAATAGTCTTTACACTTGCAGACTGTTTTATGTTATACATGTGGCTTAAACTTGAAGTGGGTATATTTTATCGTTTCCGAATTGTCTATAAGACATTTATTACCCCTCTTTATCCCCCAACCCTTAACCCATTAAGCCCGTAATCTAATTAGCTATAGATCTAGTTATGGTAGATAAGTATTCCAAATTTCAAGTTAATGTTTAATTCGTTTTCGAGCTATCGTATATACAAAAAAAGAAGACAGACAGAAAATCATTTTTTGCTCTACCTACTACACAGAGTAATCTTAACGTTTCAGAACATTTTAGGCATTTGGCTAATACAAAGTTTTAAAAAATAAATTCATCCATAGTATACTTCCACTTAACCACGTGTATAAGAGAAAGTAATGAATTAGTTATAAAAATGAATCAAATAAAAAGATACATATCTGATGTATTTTCTGGACTTGTATTTTTAATTATTTCCACATACAAATAGTGGAATGGAAGTATAGTATCGCTCCATTTTTTTTAAACTTGTTTTGCCCATATAGGCCAAGAATATTTTAAAACGTCGAGATTTTTAAGTTTAAGAGAAAACAAATTTTCTGTCTATATGCATTTCGGTCTATCAACCTGTTTTTTGTTTACACGATAACTCGAGAACGCTTTGAGAACATAGGTAGTTAAGAGCGTCGAAGGGGGATAAGCCTTCAAAATAGGTCAATAAATTAATATAAATAGTAATTACTAGGATCCGGAAATGTGTGCCGTAACACCTGATCGGTACTGTAATACGCTATAAAAATGTAAATATAAACTATTTTTAAGGGCCTTGTAAATTATATACACGTGTATTTCTTGCCCGTATTACGTATGACATTGACCCTTTCCGATAACGCACCGGAACCCGCTTGTGAGCAGTAGTACATTATCCCAGTACAGGACAAACAAACATTCCGAATCTTCGGTTCCTCCCCTAGGGTGTAGGAGGGCATACAATTTAAGAGCAATATTAAAAATTTGTGTAAACGTATATGTATAGCCAAACGTATATGTATATCCTCTATTAATGTGAATATGTTTTGACGAATATCACATTAATAAGCCACTACTCTTATTGTACTACTATGTCATTTTACTCCTACGACTTTTCTTTTCTAATTCGTATCCATGTTTACTAAATATGTAAGTAGATACCGACTGTTTTACTCGGAAAATCAATAAAAATGTAATTGCTAAATACCTTACAGTGATTGCCCCATTACATTTATAAAATATGCCCATATATGTATGTATAACTTCCCTCCATATTAACACATTGTAATAGTGAGTGGACCTTTTTTATGGATATTCTCGAAAATGGGCGTGATCTACAATCCGTAACATTACATCACAGAAGTCACTATCCAATAAAATTGTCGCTAATCAGAATCACACCTACTCACGATTTTACTAAAGTCCAGTCTTTTTCGGGAGGCGATGTAGGCAATAAAATGTTGATATCCGACAAATACGTCAAAGCGTTTCCACTTGTTTGTGAGATATTTAAGTCACGCCCAGATACGCCCCTTAATATTCTACGACTAATGTTACGGCGGAATTACTTAGATCACAAATCAACCAACCACCAACATCTTTTTGGCTAAATCGCCTTCCGAAAACTACTAGACTATATATGTTAACATTCAGTGGTCTATGCATTAGCCCGGACACACTGGATGCAGAAACGGGCGAATGTACGAATATCCGTTACCGCGAAAAATGCACTAATGATAGTAATGATTAGAGTACCGAAATGTGTGCGGCAACGCAGGGCTCGGAACTATAAAGCTCTATGACAATGAAAGTAACAACAGTATTTTTTTAAGCGCCTTGTACATTATATATGCGTGTTTTTCGTGATCCCAACCTATTAATATAAATACAAGCTCTCACATTACTTACAGGTTGATTCATGCGCATATATGCGTATATTTTCGCGCGTCTGAATATTCCGCACGTTTCCGCATCCAGTGTGCAACCGAGTTAAACGTCACCAGTCAGAAAACGACAATTCAATTGGTGTAGTTCGTATTGCAGAGTATCTAGGGCATATATCTAATACTCCTATATTGCTGGTTCCCATAGATAGAGGTGTCACGGGGTAAGTGAGACAGCACATGACTACTTGACCTGTTGTGCGCAAGCGTCAGGAGTAATTGGCTGTGTGTGACTGGATGTTCAATTCTCGGGCATGCGCGTAAGACTCGAAGTAGTTACGAGAGAGAGACAGACGCATATATGTCTGCACCGTGGTGATTTCGCCAATCTCCAGACCCTTCTAGCAATATAGGAGTATTAGATATATGATCTAGGGTCGTATTGCAGAGATGGCGCGTGTGCGCGTGTGGGCAACGCCCACCATTGGTTTTTCAGATAATCGAGAGATTTCTGAAAACAAATCAAATTTCATTTCGAATAATCAGATTTCCGGTAATCTAATAATAATAAAATAATTTCCACTAGTGTAATACAATAGGAAATAAAAATTGCCATTCACTTTTGGTATGATTTTTATTCAACGTCAATTAAAAATAATATGGAATAGAACTTAAAAACTCCTGAAGTAAAATCTTAGTTTATATCAGAAATTCAATTTGCAATTAACTTTTTCCTTAACTCGTTGAGCAATATTAAAAAACCACAGACAAAACACTTCTCTTGTTCGTTAATACCACACAGTAGTTTTTTGACTATTAAATTTTATTTTGTAGTATTTGTAGTATTTTGACTAAAAAAATATTATCTGGTTACCGAGTACCGACAGTGAGCAAAAAGAATCAATTACCGAATTAAAATATGTGTACGTATCGGCTGAGGAAACAATGCAGTTATATAATTAACTAAAAATTATTGCAATTAAATATTTTAAGCAAGGAATATTATGTTTTATGTTTTGTTATATAAATGTTTTTGTTATATGAATGATCACATTGAGGTTAAGCGTATACAGGGTGTTCTCGAATGAACTAGCATAAATGATACCAGTAATTTCAAATTCGAAGTTGTGGACAAAATTAGAGGACATACATATTGAGCAAAATAACTATTCTAGTAAAATGATGACGAAAATCATAATACAGTTGTTTTTCCAAAATGGTTCCTAAGGGAACATATCCTAAGAGAATACACCTCCATAGAAAGGGTGCCCCTGATTATGATTTCATTGAACCATATCCTCTAATTCACAGTGTGCATGAAGGTGGAAAAATTATGATGAAAATGAGTCCAAAATCGATTTGCGCAGGCTGATGTTAGATTAAAAGTAGATTCAAAAATTATAAAATTTAAAATCGTAGCTAATCCCTTTCGCGTTTTATTCACATTTTTTGGATTTTAACACTGCAATACAGTAAGTCGTTTTACATAAACTTTTCTCGATCACTTAGCACTTTTAGAAATAAAACTATCGTAAATAAGTTTATTATATCTTGTAAATACAGTTCTTTGATTAAAAAAACTTACTCGACAATATTCCATTACTAAAAATTAAAATTAATTTGTTATAAAACACTTGGAAATTATCAAAATCCAAAAATTTTATTTTCTCGTACAAACATAAATTTTCAACTTATTTTTAAGAAAGTATATAAGTTCATAATAAATTTCGCTTTGGATTTAGTCAAATTTTAAATGTAATTTTAAAATCATAAATTATTTTTGTTTGAAAAAAATTGAATATTTTAAACCACTTTTAGCTTACTCCGGGGTTAACGACGAGGACGTAGTGGTGATATAACCCCTTTTTTTATATGCTTTGTATATTTTTATTTTTTTTGGTTTTTTTTTGTATCTTTTGTTTTTGATTTTTTTTTGTATTTTTTATGTTTTGTATTTTTAAGTATTCAAATATATTACAGGTTCAAATAAGTAATGAGACAATAATAAATTAAATTAGATGTATAAGGACGCAAATTCAGTAACTGTTTTTTGCAATCTTGGTCCATTAGGGTTTTGGTCAGAACAAAGTGGCGAAGCTGTTAATCGCAAAAAAACCTGGGAATCCTATAAAATAAATAATGTTCATGATGAGTCTTATGGACCAAGATTGCAAAAATCAGTTACTGAATTTTCGTCCTTACACCTCTAATTTAATTTATTATTGTCTCATTACTTATTTGAACGTGTAATATATTTGAATACTTAAAAATGCAAAACATAAAAAAATACAAAAAAATATAAAAACAAAAAATACAAAAAAAAACTTAAAAACATACAAAGAATACAAAAAAAAATATGGGGTTATATCACCACTACGTCCTCGTCGTTAACCCTGGGGTAAGCTAAAAGTTGTTTAAAATATTCAATTTTTTTTTCAAATAAAAATAATTTATGATTTTAAAATTACATTGTAAATTTGACTAAATTCAAAGCGATATTTATTATGAGCTTTTATACTTTCTTAAAAAATAAGTTGAAAAGTGTTTGTACGAGAAAATACAATTTTTGGATTTTGATAATTTCCAAGTGTTTTATAACAAATTAATTTTAATTTTTAGTAATGGTATATTGTCGAGTAAGTTTTTTTAATCAAAGAACTGTATTTACAAGATATAATAAACTTATTTACGATATTTTTATTTCTAAAAGTGCTAAGTGCTCAAAGAAAAAGTTTATATATACGACTTACTGTATTGCAAAGGGTTCAAATCCAAAAATGTGGATAAAACGCGAAAGGGATCAGCTACGATTTTAAATTTTATAAATTTTGAATCTACTTTTAATCTAAAATCAGCCTGCGCAAACTGATTTTGGACTCATTTTCATCATAATTTTTCCACCTTCAAGCACGCTGTGAATTTGTTTGTTTTTGATACATCTTGTATAACTTCACAATACACCTGCAGTATCAAATTTTCCTATTTTTTATATCTGCAATATTTCTATTTTAATTATTTGCCATCTAATTATATCCATTGTTGTTAATGTATATTAAAAATTATTGTTGATTAATGATTATACAGAGAGTAGCAAAAGTATTGCTCAAATTCAATAAAACCGAAACAAGCAAATTTTCGCAAAAAAAACGAAACAGGTCAAATTTTAATTCCCTATTTTTGGTCGCTTGTTTTTGGTGTTGGTTTTGATAAATATAGTATTATCTACCAATACTATATACCCACACCAAAAATAGGTGATTACCATTTGATAAAATTGAAGATGATGTCATCTATCGAAACAGTTGACTATCAAAATATGGCAGTCAAAATAAATATTTCTGTAATTAAAATTTGACCTGTTTCGAGTTTCTTTTTTTCAAAAATGGCTTCTTTCAGTTTTATTGAATTTAATTTTATTACAGTACTTTTTGCCAATATAATAATGATTGTATTATCATCCTAGTTTGCTTTGGTTGCTGACTCCAAATATGAAGCTCAGGAAGGAAGGAATATGAAGCTTTCGATTTTACCACATACCCATTACCCTAATATTGTAAAACTGAAATAAATTATCTTAGGTATATTTACTTCACAAAGTAATAACATATTTAATTTAACACTTTAATATCTTGTCTTATACCGTTTTGAAACGTGGTAAAAATAACCTTTGACGTTTGATCTTACTTTTTTGAGTTTTGTTTACACAATAACGAATAGTAATTTATTTATTTACTTCATATGGCAAACAGTTACTAATTTCAAACCAAAGCATAGAAAATAAAACATAAACAATATTTGTATTACAACAATGTATTTTGTAAACAGTATTTGCGAAACGTCTGAATTTTTTCATAAATTAAAACTTTTTTCGGGGTTTTCCAAGGCCTAAAAGAATAATATTTGTCATTATCACGTATAGTTAAGTAAAAGTTGAGAGACGCTTAATCGCTATGCAGGTATTATAAATTAATTAAGCGCCTATTTAAGAAATGAGTTGATTAATTTTTGATTTCTAAATGTTCAGTTCTTAAAAATTAAATTACTCCCGTTAGAGGCATCTCACTATTCGATTCGAAAGAAAACGCAAAAAAATACAAAGAAAAAAAAGGCAAAATATAGGTGACTCAAAAAACTCATGACGTAATGGCACTTCTGGCGAAACCGTAAGTCGGATGTGATACAACACGGACATCCCGCTTGCGCCTGCGCTTTTGCACATTCCGCACTAAAATTCGACTTCAATAACTTTTCAAAAATATTTTTTTTTGGAATTGTTTGTTTAATAACACCCTATATAATAGTCCTGAGACCAAATTCAAAATCCATGGAAAATTCTGCATAACTCCACCGTTTTAATTGTCTTTCTAACACAAAAATTTCCCAAAATATCGGCAATGATACGTAAATTGGGGCCCCCTTGTACTACTTTTATCCGAATTCACTTGTTTAATGTAGCTGTTACTGAATCTGAATACTGAATCAAATACGGAAACATCAAATACATTTCGGGAGAACTATAAATGATATTGTGACATTTATTAAATGTCACTGTCATTAGTAACAGCTGACAGTTATTAAGTTTTATAGTTTACATACTTAGTCTATTTAGTTTATACACTAGCTGTTAGTAAAGAATTGTATGGAATGACATATTACATATTCTAGATGTCAAATGAATTTTCTGGAACATGCAAAAACTATAAATAGTGGTGTTGTTGCTAGGATAGAGTTAGTTGTGATTGGAATGTTACACAGTTAAGATCGACGAGTTGTAGATTGTTAATAAACGTGTTTGGAATTGAAGAAGTAAATCATTTGTGAGAGAAATACTTAACAATATGGAGCTGAAATTTTGTATCTAGGAGTTTCGGGCACTTTCGGATATACCGGAAATGATTATTACGGCATGCTATATTTTTTATGCCATATTTTATTTCTACTCATTAAATTGAAGTCACTTTAATAACCACTATCTATCTCCAAAATGAACGATTTTCGAGATATTTCGATATTAAGAAAAAATAATGAAACTGTAAGTCCGTAGAAAAAACTAGTAATTATCACTGTGGTAAAATTTGATGATTAATTGTTTTACCATGTGAGTGGAGGGTCAAACTTGAACAAACGTGACCTTTAAATTAAGTCGCTTATATGGAGACATCCAAAAAAAACGTCATCAACTCTGGCTATGAACGAGAGAGATGGAAATAGCGGTCATGTCTAAGCTTTTCGGTTATGTCAAACTTTTGACAAGTGACTGTCACAATTTGTAAAATAAACAATGGCTGTCATATGATGTGACAGTCTTGACAAGTACATAAGGTTATAAATTCGATTAAGAATAGAAATACGTCTTTTTTTTCTCGGCCAACTTTGATGACGTTTTTTTGTTGTCTCTATATTTTAAATAGAATGTACCATATTTTTCATACCTTTCGCTTCCTTTCTTTATCCTCTTTCTATACATATAGCTTTCTATAACATTCTCTATACCCAAAATGTACCATTTTCGATTTGTCAAGTGATTAGAGGATATAATTTTAAAAAATGTATCCTTTCTTAAATCGATTATTTTAAATAGAACATACTGTATTTCATAATACCATTTATACTTCCCTTTTTCATTCTCTCTCTATACATACTTTTGTGGTACGGTTGAATTTATTTGATACCTACCAATTCGTAGAAAAAGTCTAATTGTGTTATACATTTATTGTCGATGACACACTATACCCAATGTATGTATCTCTGGCCTTAATCATTTTGATAAATACATTGAGATAACTCAGAAACCATACAGTTTAGGTACAACAACTTTATCCTTTCTAAGTTGATTATTTCAAATAGAACATACTATATTCTATAATATCGTTCACTTCCCTCTCTCATTCTCTTTCTATAAATACTAGTTTTCCCTATTCCTAAACTGTATGGTTTCTGAGTTATCTCAATGTATTTATGAAAATGATTAAGGCCAAAGTTACATACATTGGGTATAATGTGTGTCATGGACAATAAATGTATAACACATTTAGACTTTTTCTACGAATAGGTAGGTATCAAATAAATTCAATCGTACCACAAAAGTATGTATAGAGAGAGAATGAAAAAGGGAAGTATAAATGGTATTATTACATACAGTATGTTCTATTGAAAATAATCGACTTAAGAAAGGATACTGTTGCGGAATCCGCCGAATCGTACCGCCTGAGGTTGGCCGGCGGACTATGATTTCGCCGCCAGTAAACAAGGGTGACTCACCGACGGCCGATGCCGGCGTGACCAAGGGCGTCTCGAACCATCCCGGGAGCTTCTATACTGATATGGGTTCATCCGGCCTTTACTCACAGCTCTCCAGGATGAATATGAATAGCCGCACTGGCGGCGGGAACGATAGTCTATCTTTAGAGAGACAAATACGCGCGCGGTCTTCGTAGATAAATAATCGATTATAAATTGTAATAATAAATTAGTATTAATTTGGAAAGAAATGACACAAGGGGCCTTTTTTCTCACAAATCCTTCTGTGAGAATTTTTCTCACAAATCCTTCTCCAAATCCTTTTCTCACAAATCCTCACAAAGGATTTGTGAGAAAAAAAGGCCCCTCTTGTCATTTCTTTCCAAATTGAAAAAATGAACTCACATTTTGCCATACTACAAAGAAATTAGTATTAGTTACGTAGTGTTTAGTCCGTATTTGTATTTGTTAAATAAATAGTGTTAGTTTAAAGTGCGAGTTAAAATTTTTCACACCTTACGAACCCAAAGTAGATAAAAACGTTACATTGGTGTCAGGTGTGGGGTGTGAAAAAAAACTGAACATTAAAATCATTTAAATAAATAAATTCGCGATAAATAAATTAAGTGAAATGGCTTCAAGACAGGTGTTTTTAAAGGACCTTAAAGTGGCGGATTTGAAGAAGGAACTCGAGGAACGGGAGTTCGAGACGACAGGGAAAAAGGCCGATCTGCAAAATAGACTTAAAGAAGCTCTTGAAAATGAAGGTGAAAATCCCGACATATTTTTATTCGAAATTGCTGGCGATATAAATTCGGCGTTGCAAAGTTTGGAGAAAAAATTAGAAGAGAAACTTCTAGAAAATGCCACCAAAATGCAACAGGAACTTCAGGAAACGTCTGAAACTTAAGAGGGATGGAACAGAAACTAATAGAAAACATGGATCAAAAAACTACTGGAAAATTATACAACTTTAGAATAGAAAATTACGGAAAATTCTAGTTGCCTCCAGAAACAAATAGGCGAATATGTGGACGGAAAATTTGGGGAAATGGAAAATAAGTTGACTACCGTAGAAGAAGGATTCCAGAATAAGTTTCTAGAAGTGGAGAGAAAAATTGCAACGCTGAGTTTAGAAAGTGGGGAACAACAACGAGTGGTCAATACCGCTCTGAAGTCACCTGGTAGCGACATCGAGAGGTTGAGTAAACCCGAGTTGAGCAGTCACATGGAAATTTCGAAAATTCGCATGAAACCACCACAGTTTGATGGTAAGAGCTCATGGGTCAATTATCTCCGGCAATTTGAGGCTGCAGCGAAAGCAAATGGTTAGTCGTTGGCAGAGAAGGCTACAGCGCTGACGTTGGCACTACGCGGTGATGCCACGGATATATTACAGACGCTTTCGCTTAAAGAACAAGAGGATTACCATCAACTTGTCCGACACCTGGAAATGCGATATGGTCAGTCTCATCTCGAGCATGTCTACCACTCACAGTTGAAGAACCGCTATCAGAAAAGTAACGAATCGCTGCAGGAATTTGAAGCGGACATAGCGCGGTTAGTTCGTTTGGCATATTCATCTACGCCTGAGAACGTCATGGAACGACTAGCCGTGCAGGCATTTTTAGATGGTCTGCGTGATACTGAGACCCGTCAAGCTCTGACTTTCGCTCGTCCCAGCAAGTTGGTGGATGCTTTGGCGCGAGCTTTGGAATTCGAAGCCGCTAAACAAAGTTGCAGAAGTCAAGCTAAGGTCCGTAAGATGGAGAAATATGTTGAGAAAGGAATATGCAATGAAGCAGAGATTAGGCGAGTCGTCGAGGAGATATTGGATAAGAAGCCAATTCGGCGTTGGAATGGTGCTAAAGTACGTCACACTCGGGGTCTCCGTATTGAAAAGAAGAAAGCACCGCCATCACCTGAAAAGGATGTCGTAATACGCAGACTAACGGTGGTGAATGATGATTGGCAGCGGGATGAGCTTCTGAGAGATCAAGAGAGTGACCCGAATTTGAAACTTGTGAGTTGGAAGAAAGAAGATCGGAAACCCACTTGGGAAGAGGTATCTCGGTACTCGCCAACAGTAAAGTCATACTGGGCTCAGTGGAAGTCCCTCGTCTTAAGTGATGCACTGTTAAAACGCGTTCTGGAAAAATCAGATGGAACCGAAGAGCGAAAACAGCTGATAGTCCCCAGAAACAGAGTGCCCGAGGTATTGGAGGAAATCCACAACAGAAGCACTGGCGGACACCCAGGAGTAACGAAGACGCTGGGAAAAGTTAGGGAGCGTTTCTATTGGGTGAACTGCACTACTGACGTGAAGGACTGGTGCAAGAAATGTGTGGTGTGCGCTACAAGTAATGGTCCGCAGCGGCACCCGAAGGCTCCAATGCGTCAATACAACGTGGGTAGTCCGTTTGAAAGAATTTCCATCGATGTAGCAGGTCCGTTTCCGGAAACAGATAATGGAAATAAATACATCGTCGTCGTGATGGATTGTTTCAGCAAATGGGTAGAAGCGTATGCCCTTCCAAACCAAGAGGCTTCTACAGTGGCAGACGCTCTCATTAAGGACTGGATTTGTCGATTTGGTGTACCTCTGGAATTACACTCGGACCAGGGAAGAAATTTCGAGTCGACTGTTTCAGAATGTCTGCCGTACACTCGACATCCTAAATCGAGGGCAACTGCACTGCACCCGCAGTCGGATGGAATGGTGGAGAGAATGAATAGGACCATCAACCGGTACTTATCCAAAGTAGTCTCTGACCACCAGAGGGACTGGGACCAGTTTTTCCACCTGCTCCTGCTAGCCTACCGGTCGTCGATCCACGAAACAACTGGGCAAACACCTGCAAGCATCGTCATGGGCCGTGAACTGCGTCTACCCTGTAACCTGAAGTTCGGCTGTACAACAGGGGGACGACGTGGCTGGAGAGGGACTACGTCAGTACTCTACGCCAGAGAATGGACGACATTCACGAACGGGTCCGTTCGAATATCAAGGGCGTCAGTGACCGCATGAAGGAGACCTACGACATCAACGCCAACGATGGGAAGTACCAGTCCGGCAACCAAGTCTGGTTATATAACCCACAACGTCGTTGTGGGTTATCTCCAAAACTTCAAAGCTCCTGGGAAGGTCCGTATGAGGTCGTCACCCGGATTAACGATGTAGTCTACCGAATCCAGAAGTTGCCAAGAGGAAAACCCAGGGTGGTCCACTTCAACCGTTTAGCCCCTTTCGCCGGAAGCAATGATGAACAAGCTGAAGCCAGAGTTCGACACGTCAGTCCACCAGACAGCGATCTCTCTTTCGAGGAATTCATGTTGCTTCATTCCAACGGCCAGAAAGCTCGCTACGGTGTAACACGAGAAGAACCACGTGACCTGTTCCAGGCTCCTGCTGACTTCTGTCTTGCCTACTGTGTAGCAGCAGATCTCCGAATATCCCGAGGCATTGCACTTACCTTCAAGACGGCGTTTGGACAATTGGAGGAGTTACGCAGACAAAGACCAGAGATTGGATGAGTCCTTCAAATCACGGTGGCCGAGCAGGAGAAAGAGATGTCCGTTTTCTATTTGGTGACCAAGCAGCTATCGCACCACAAACCAACTTATCAAACTGTCTGGGACACACTAGTCGAACTGAGGGATGTTCTCTTGTCCCAGATCATAAGCAGTTTGGCTATACCGAAGATAGCCAGCGGACTAGATGGCCTGGATTGGAGGGTGATAAGGAGTATGTTGGAAGTCATTTTCCGGTTTGCTGGAGTTGAGATTCTGGTATGCTGTTACAACCCCAGAAGATCGCTCAACGAGAAAACTGTGGACTGCTTCTTCTACCAGACCTCCCGATGCAAGAATGGGTCATTCTGCAGGTATCGACATGGACCAGAGGATGATACAATTCGAGACGAAATGTCTTTAAGGAGGGGGGCAGTGTTGCGGAATCCGCCGAATCGTACCGCCTGAGGTTGGCCGGCGGACTATGATTTCGCCGCCAGTAAACAAGGGTGACTCACCGACGGCCGATGCCGGTGTGACCAAGGGCGTCTCGAACCATTCCGGGAGCTTCTACACTGATCTGGGTTCATCCGGCCTTTACCCGCAGCCCTCCAGGATGAATACGAATAGCCGCACTGGCGGCGGGAACGATAGTATATCCTTAGAGAGATAAATACGCGCGCGGTCTTCGTAGATAAATAAATCAATTATAAATTGTAATAAATAAATTAGTATTAGTTACGTAGTGTTTAGTCCGTATTTGTATTTGTTAAATAAATAGTGTTAGTTTAAAGTGCGAGTTTAAATTTTTATCACCTTACGAACCCAAAGTAGATAAAAACGTTACAATACATTTTTTAAAATTAGATCCTCTAATCACTTGACAAATCATTTGAAATAACTCGAAAACGGTACATTTTGAGTTTAGGGAATGCTGGTATACGTATGTATTGAAAGAAGATAAAGAAATGAAGTGAACGGAATCATAAAATATAGTACATTTCGTTTAAAATTAGCGGATTAATTAAGTTTGACCCTCCATTTTGGGCACTCTGTGGATTTTTGCGTATATCTAGTATTTTTAGTGTACCTATATAGTAGATTTTTCTATATATAATTGACAGTAAGCTCAGCCTTTCATAGTTAAATGGTAAAAAATTAACCATAAAACTTTACCACTGCGAAAGTTATTAGTTTTTTTTTAAGGATTTATAATTTCAATGTTTTTTCTTCTGCTCACTGCTCTGTAATAAATCTGTAATAGATTATCGTAACACTTTTTAAATTAGCGCCATTTGCGTTCTATTCGAGTTAGAGACTTGCGATTTTCGGTAGCCTATAGGCTTGGTTTTAATGCCCTAAAGTCGCTATGCTGTGACTTAAACGATTCGCCGTCCACACCCAAAAAAGCAACCCCATGTCGAAATTTGAATTCGCAAGATTTTGACGGCAATTTCAAAGATATACAGGATGAATTAATAAGGATGCTATCCGGTAAAAACTTCATTCAGGCACACATTAAAACCTCCTCGATTAGTTCTGTATATTTGGTCGCTGTCCCATTTCTACAACCCATTTCCACACCCCCTAAGCCACCCCTTTGCATTTACGCAGTGTTTTGCGTGGTTTGACTTCTGTCAAAACAATCATTAAAGATTTGTTTGATAATGGTGGTGTATACTCACTTTGTTTAACTTTTGCATTTAGCTATCCAGTTATTTTTGCAATAATAGTTTCATAATGCTGTAATGTTATAGTGTTCTTAAAAAAACAAAATTCATTGTGTTTTTGAATCTTCATTTTATGAAGAATCGTATGTTTCTTCATAAAGTGAGTGTAAACAGCCTTTTTTTAAAAATATATAGTTCATGCCTCCACTAAATTGTAAAAACTTATTTATTGTTTCCGTTTTGATTCTATATTCAGCCTTCAGCTTACTTGAACAATTCAATCACACCTTTTTAACAATTACACTCTATTTGGGCGATGAGTTTACGCTAGATATTTAAGTACATCATTACTCAGTAATATAGAAAAATTATCAAAAGATAATGATAGATGGTAGAACCGTATTTAATAAGACAGGCGTACTAGAAAAAAATGCTATTATCCGACTTTTCTGTCTATTTCATTCTCTGTTAATTTTTCAGTATACAATTTTCTTAAGTTTTACATACAAGCGATTTTTGGTGAAAAGTTTCCTTAAAATTTTATGCACCAAGCTGCGAAAACGGTGTGTGTAATTTGATTTGTTTTAACAGGCGACGCAGTGTTTTAAAGTATAGGTAAAAGTGGACAAAAATAATTCGTTTTGGGTGTGGGTGCTGCGAGCTCTAAGCATGTCATCGTACAGCAGCTACATAAACATCATATATTAAACCGGTTGATACATATGTATGTATGTACATAGTTGTGCTAGTTGAGATTTATTTACATGATATTTGTGAACTACAGGGATTCCTAAGGTGATAATAATAATTTTCGAAGAGCAAAATATGGCGTTTTTTGGCGGGTTTTTTGTCCGCAGGACGCGACACTGTGCGACGTGAACTTAGAACAAATCGGCGTTGGCTTAAACAACGATTTCACAACGAATTGCATACAAGATTTTTTTTTCATAAGGACGACAATATAAATTTTAAAATTCAATATTTTATTATCAGGTCAGATGACAGAGGTTTATTTATTAACATATCCGACTCAAGTAGGCAATCGTTTGACATATTCTTGTTGCTAAAAAGTATAAAAGTCGTTTGTTGAGAAAATTCTAGTACATATAGCTTTACAGTTTTCAGAAGTTATTGAATAAAAAAGATGAAGTTGAAGTTAAATAACTTAAAATAGGGTTTCTGAGATTACCCAAAAAAATTAGTTTTTTTAGATTTTCAAATTGTAAAGAGAAAAAAAGTGTAGATTTTGGAGAGAATTTTTTACGTAAACGTAAAGGCTCCTGTACACGATTGGCCAACTAGTTGGGCCAATGAGTTGGCCCAAAAATAAGGACACTGTTTACACGTAAGCGTTGCTCATTCTGCATTGGTCATTTGACGAGGATGGATGTGGAAACTATTGCAGCCGCGGCAATTTATTTGTACAGCACTTTCAATTATTATAGAAATGTGCACCAAAGAAGAGTGATTTTAAAAAAATCGCAAAAGAAAATGGTGGATACTGAGTATTCATCGATACAGAACAAGGTGAATTTAAAAAATACATGATATACAAATCTATAAACTTCAAAACTACTTCATCACTACTCCATACCGCCATGGTAGCTCGCAAATACAATAATTAGTATACACCGCAACACTACCGTTTCTGATTTAACGGCCACCACGAACTGAAGAAGAGGCCAACGTGTAAACGCTATTTATACTAAATTTATATTGACACGGTAATTTTGCCACTGTTCACTGAACCGTAACTGTCTTTGTTTATCAGAGCAAACAGTGGACTGGTGGGTATCGGCCCATTGTCCTTATTCATACTACTGTTACTATATTCAACAGGGAATATATACATATATTCCTGACTTTTCGTTATGTCGATTTTGTCTTTGGGGTTACCCAAAAAGCGTGTAATTTATTTTTAGAATTATGATTGATATTAATTACCAAATTGATATTAATATTTTTAAAAATTGTATCTAGTCCGCGGATTGAATTTAGGTTCATATGGTAACGAAGCAAATTTCGAATTGTTAGTATCTCTACGAAAAGTGTACAATTCCACGACTTTTCGTAGAGATACTTACAGACAATTCGAAATTTGCTTCGTTACCATATGAACCTAAATTCACCCGCGGACTAGATACAATTTTTAAAAATAATAATATAAATTTGGTTTATAATTCTAAAAATAAACTACAGACGCTTTTGGGTAACCCCAAAGAAAAAAATCGACAATAACGAAAAGTCAGAAATATACGAAATAAGTTGTAAAGATTGTGATCAAAAGTATATTGGGCAAACAAAAAGATCTATTTTGACTAGATTTAAAGAACATATTGCTCATTTGAAATATGGCAGAACTGAAAAATCTTGTGTTGCCCAACACGCTTTTGACAACAACCATAGGATAGACATAAATAATTTAAAATTAATTAGAAATGTAACAAACAGTAGACAGTTGGATGCTTTTGAAAGTTTAGAAATCATTAAGTGTAACAGTAGTATGAATAAGGACAATGGTCCGATACCCACCAGTCCACTGTTTTTTTTTTGTATTTTTTTATTATTTCTGTTTATCAGAGCAAGAAAAAACAAAAAAACGACGTTTTCCACGAAACACCGAACTATTACACTTTTCTCGACGCGCGTTTTGGCATCTCCAGAAGATTAAGAAGAAGATCAAAACTTCAGGAGAAGATTAAAACTGAGTTTTAATCTTCTCCTGAAGATGCCAACTTGGTTGGCGAAACGCGCGTCGAGAAAAGTGTAGTAGTTCGGTGTTTCGTGGAAAACGTCCAGTTTTTTGTTTCTACTCCGAAGGTTCCACCCACTCCAGTATGAATAAGGACAATGATCCGATACCCATCAGTCCACTGTTTGCTCTGATAAACAAAGACATTTACGGTTCAGTGAACCGTGGCAATAAATTTAATATAAATAGTGCAAGTGTATCGGCTAGAATTTAGTTTTAATCTTCTCCTGAAGATGCCAACTTGGTTGGCGAAACGCGCGTCGAGAAAAGTGTAGTAGTTCAGTGAACCGTGGCAATAAATTTAATATAAATAGTGCAAGTGTGTCGGCTAGAATTTAGTTTTAATCTTCTCCTGAAGATGCCAACTTGGTTGGCGAAACGCGCGTCGAGAAAAGTGTAGTAGTTCGGTGTTTCGTGGAAAACGTCCAGTTTCCAGTACCCACTCCAGGACCAAAATTTTAAGTTAATCGAGTATTAATTGACGATATACAACTGAGGATATACAGGCGTGTTGCCATCTTAAATAAATAACACTGTATATTTATGTACATGTCTCGTTGTGTTATATGTTAGTATGTTAATTTAAACCAACATTCCATTAAAAATAAATAATCTTAATATTACCGAATTAAAGGAGAAATCTTCCTCATTATCTGTCATCCGCCAAAAGCCATATATCCGAATTTCGATATCATCAGTGTGATATATTTGACGGCGAATAACGAAATACGAAGATGTCTATTACATCCCAACCATGAAAGCATATTGTGCATTACCTTCACGATATCGGTCTAGTACGTTTTAACGAAACTAGAGATATCTTGAGGGTCAAACAAAGTCGGCAAGTGGAGGACTACAAAAGTCCTTCCCAAAGTACCCTATAACGGTAAAACCGTTAAGCTCGTTAAAACCGTTAACCGAAAAGGAGAAAAACTCTTCATTCTTCGTCATTTCCAGTCAAACATGTCACACTAATGAGATCCAATAATATCGAAATCCGGATCTGTGCATTTGGCAGCGGATGCTGGAGAACTAGGAATATCTCTCGCCTCGTATGAACTTAACGGTTTTACCATTAGAGGGTGCTTTGGGAAGGATTTTTGTAGTTACCAACTCTGTCGGACCTTCAAGACATGTCTAGTCCCATTAAAACGCATTAGAGGGCGATACCACTAGGGGAATGCCATTATATGAACTTCCAAATGGATTAAAGCAATTTGAAACAAATATGTAAAATATGTTGATGATTGTTGTGAATTTTCTGAATTTTGTTTTATGCATACTTTCCTATAAATATTAATTCTACCAAAACAAACCCAATAAATATTCTACTAAATACCGAGAAATCAAATCTAATTTATGTGTACGTGGTAATCACATTTTCTCTGTATGTATTTCTCTATTACTCAGAAAGCATTGAGTTCCAACACCGAAGATGATTACTGCAGAGTAAAATTAATTGTGTAACCCTTAAAAAGCATCGATACAGCATGGTTTAATAAATTAGTCATACTACTTATAACAATAATAGATTACCACTTTTTCCTCTTACCTTGTCTAGCTGTTCATTACTGGCTGGTGCGGCAATGACAGATGAAACTGCCAAGCAGAAGAACACTACAATATACCTAGCCATTTCTGAAACAAGAAAATAATTTAAAGGTAAAGTGAATTTCTGTCAAGGTAAAGTGAATTCATTATATACTACAGATTATGCTGCTATAAAATAAAAAAAACTGTATTATTTAACGGAGTGGGACAATATTTTATTATGTATTCAATCCAAATGCAATCTTGATCAAAATAAAAGAAAAAAATTGAGGGATTTTTTCATGAGGCTTGGAATTAAGTCAAGGCAATCAATCTGCTTTGCTGCTGAGTTAAACGTATACTTTTTTCTCCGATTGTTTAAATATATTTTGAAAATTTCTTGTCAAAAGATGTCAAATATTTAGTTGCCATGGAGACCAATAATTTTGTTGCCTAGCCAAAAAAGTGATACTTTGTTGATTGATATTTGTCTGTAAAATTAATTAACCACAGACGCTTAATAAACTACAGACGCTTTTGGATAACCCCAAAGACAAAATCGACAATAACAAAAAGTCAGGAATATATGAAATAAGTTGTAAAGACTGTGATCAAAAGTATATTGGGCAATATCTACTTTGACTAGATTTAAAGAACACATGACTCATTTGAAATATGGCAGAACGGAAAAAATCCTGTGTTGCCCAACATGCTTTTGACAACAACCATAGTATAGACATAAATAATTTAAAATTGTTTAGAAATCATTAAGTGTAGCAGTAGTACGAATAAGGACAATGGTCCGATACCCACCAGTCCACTGTTTTTTTTTTGTATTTCTTTTTTATTATTTCTGTTTATCAGAGCGTTTGCTCTGATAAACAACTTTGCTTGTTTAGGAAAACAAATGCATTTTTTACAAGTCCATTTTTAATTTTTCACCAATTTGTTTAAAGTTCATTTTGAAAAGTTGGAATACATAATTCTGTAAAAAGTAAATCATTGGAGTTATGTCTAATAGCGCAATATTATTCTAAGCGTTCAATGTCCGCGCACAAGTACATATTTTGAAACTATAAATGCATTTTCAGTAATAAAAAAATATATTTACTATTTTCTATTATTCACAAATTTATGCAGTAATATATTTTTTCATGGCACCTTAGTAATAATACTTACATATTCGATAATAAAATAACGTAATAAATTTGCAACTCTCAAATAAAATTCAATAACGTTGGTGCAACAAGAACGAAATTGCAAATCATAAATAACTGATATTAAAAAATCTACTTCTAGTTTTAGTTTGGTCTACTTTAGTTTGAGCTACTTTAAAATTACCCAATATAAAAAAGTAGTACTTATTAATAAAATTAAAATATCATAGCATCATTTTCCACAGTAAAAAAAAGTCAAGCATAATTTTTCTCGTTCTCTAAGAGTACATAGTAACAAACTTTATAAATCAGTCAATAAATTAAAATTCTTCAGATAAAAACCTTGAGATGTGCTGAAATAGTACCAGCCCTGATCAACCCCTGTTTCTGGACTTATTCAAGGCAGAGCAGAAACTTAAAACTGGCACCCACGGCAGATCATTTATTGTATTTTTATATTACAAATATATTGTATATACTCCTACGTTTAAGCATACTTAGAAGTATAATTTTAATCGATATATTTTTTCATGCGGAGTTGGGTTGTCAAAATTACATAATATTAATACTATTATCTTAGCTGATATTTATTCAATTAAATACAAAACTGTTTAAAAAAACAATATTATTTAAACTTATTAATTGAATTAGTTTAATATGAAGTATTTTTTTTTCTTACGCCGCGCCGATTTTGTATTCTTAATAAACTAACGAGCATATTGGTTTTTTTATTTGGTCCAATTCAAATGTGTAAGGGCTCGCAAGTCACAGGAGCAGAAAATTTGCTTAATTTGCTGCCCTCACTACGCTCAGGATGCAAACACAGCCACCGACTGTGGCTGTGTTTGCATCCTCAGCGCCGATTTTTTCTATTAACTACCTACATTCAATTTAAACCTAAATTTGGTAATTTATGTTAGGACAAAAAAGTATTAAGTAGGTAGTAATTTAGGTATTATATATACTTATTTATATAGTAATATAAATAAGTAGGTAGTAAACAAAAGCGAAGAAAAATGTTCATTTTTAAATCAAAATTTATAATCTTATTTTATTGTCATAATTACATATGTAATACTGTACTACTACCAAAAAGTGTTTCTATGTTAAGTGGTGAAGAGTGTTCAAGTTTCAAATACATATGTAATGTTTAGGGTCGGGAAAGTGTGCCACAACGCAGGGTCGGCACTATACAACACTATACAACTATGACAATTAAAGTATAAACCGTATTTTTTAAGCCCCTTATAAATTATGTACACGTGTATTCCTTGCCCGTGCATACGTACGCCACTGACCGTGCCGAATAACCCGCACTGGAACTCTAATACCCCACTTCCGTGCGGATGGTCGGGATACTTTAATGCAGTTTAGCCACGCTGTGTGCGCCGATTCCGTAGTGTTTTATCCAAATTACGAGGATTTTACAATAGACGGATCACATATTTTATGCATTCCTTGCAATCGTCGATATATATTTCGTAGACGCCGAGACTGTGAAACACATTTAGCTTCGTATATCCATCAACAAAATATTACTGGTACTGATACAAAAGAGGAATTTTGGTTTAATTTGTGCATAATGTTTTGCAAATATAGCGTTTCATGGAACTTGATCGACAATATTTGCTTTAGACGTTTTTTTGCCAAATATGTATCCAATTTCCATTACCTAATAGCCATACATTGCGAAAACATATTTACAGAAGACATATCAACGTGACGTGGAAATATCAAAGACATACGCAACATTTCTGTGGCTGACAGTAGTGACAGTGGACGAAACAACATATTTTTGCGGTAATAAGTTCGTTAATGTTCTGATACGAATTTTAGTTGTTTCAATTTCCTTCTTACAACTATATGTACAAGCCAAATCGCTCACGTTTAACGAGAGGAAATGCAAAAAGACTACTGGCTGTGGCAACGTACGCTCAGGCACTGAAGACACTCAATGTTTCTGAATGACACAAGCGATAGGTATGTACATTATTAAAACATTTTTATTCCTGTTTTTTTATCTCTCATATGTCCTTGAATGTATGAAATAATATTGAAGTTCAGATGCATACGATAGTTATTTGAACTGCTAAGATGGTGATTTATTTCAATGACATCCCTTCTTTCCTCATGTGACTCATGGACTCATTGATTCATTACCAGTGACAACTTATGTAATTCATTGCCCCTCCACTGTCATTTAGTTTCACTGATTGTACTTTCTAAAATCTCCGGATAAGCACTGGATATGTTTATTTTCACTTATTGTTATATTACACTCGATTATTTACTGACTAGCATTATTACTGCCAAATTTACTAACAAACTGGCAGTTCTCAAACACTAATGACAGATAGGTAATAAATTGTAGATAAAGCCAAGTAAATATTTTTCGCCATAGGGCAGAATATATGATTTTGTCATATTTCTGGGGCTTATATGATACATTTTCGTTAAAGGTACTTATGCGAAAAATATATGACATAAGGTATCATAAAAATGAGAATTATAGCATTTGTATTATTTTCATTTAAGAAACTTGGATACCCTAAGTAAATAAAAACATATATACGTATATTATATTTTAGTATATTACCCCCCTTATTAATTGTTCATTTCAAAATTTTCCATTGAGGGCAGTGCTTGAAAATATGTCTTCATGTGTATTCTAGATTACGCTATTAATAAATCTGAAGTCACATCACTTATTTCCTCCTTGAAAGCATGGAAATATAAAAAAAAACATTCAAACAAATGAATTGACACATAGTAGACATTTTTTTTCATACAGTAACGATGTAAATACATACATTTATTTTATACTATAATTTAAACGGTATACTATAAATTAAAGGGAATTCTTTGTTATGAGAACGATGGATAGATAAGATTGCGAATCATATTACCACCCATTGAATGTCATTCCTAATTTCTAGCCAGTAACCGATTTATTGTATTCTTGGTGGCAACAATCGCAATTGCATAACTCAAATTTTAACCGACAACGGTTCCACAAGCTACTGTAACACCAGTGATGAGCGTTTATGGGTATACTTAAATTATCTGCTTTTTATTTTTAACGTAAAAGAATAAATGTTAGTAAAGACTTTACTAACATGTAAATGTTAGTAAAGAATATTAAGAAATAATGAGAATATTTTCACATTTCATCTTAATAGTACCTATCATTAGCTTGTTTGTGCAGTGTTTTGTGGTTAACTTTTTTTACACTTAAACACTTAAACTTAACACTTTAACTTTTGTGGTTTTGAACTTAACTTCTGCTTGTCGAATTCTGTTCTATGCAATTGCACGCATTTTGTTTAAAATCAAGCATGGAAATCGCTCGAAAAACATATTAATGCAACTTCCAGCTTCATCACCACAAAAAGACACTCTTAACGAGATAATCCGAAAAGAATAAATTAGCTTTTGAGCGTTCATGAAACAACTTTATATGTGTGTAAAAGAGAGTTGACATCATCGTTATTAGGATCGTCAAACTCCTTTTGTTTTCTATTCACATTATTCACAAGAGTGACAGTTGACAGATAACTAATATTTAAACCAACATATTGTGAAATAATAGCTTTAATGTCGTTTCTTTGTTATTACAGAGCAACTCAATAAGTTTTTATTTTACGCCGACGACACCTATTCCGTATTTATACGAGAAGAAATAATACATTATAAAACGACATTTCTACTGCTATTTTGCGTGAAGATGGATAAATTAAGATTTGAATTTGTGGTAAAAGCTGGAGATGATCCAAAATCCAATGTAATTTGTGTCACATCAATTGCTACAACCAGTGGAAAAATATTCAGCATTCCAGAAAAACTACAACCCGCAAAACTACATGAAACGATTGTAACGACTCAGACGTTTAAAAAAGTGAAAGCTTCACTACAAAGAAGACACGACAAACGACAGGTATGGATTTCATTAACAGAAAATATAAGTAGAGCTTATTTAGATGAAGACGGAAATATGGAGTTTAAGGATTACTTGCTAGAGGAGATTACTCAAACTCAGCAGGAGGCTTCTTTCACTGGAATTTAAGAAGAGACGTTAACACGAATCCTGGCAAGTTTTTCAGAAAACAAAACAGATATCTCTAAACATCATAATTTAAAAAAAATTGTCAGAAAAATTTGTAATAGAGAAGTTCACTAGAAAAACCTCAAATGTAACTCAATGGATGTATACTTTTGAAGGAGAATGTACTCGTTTAGGAATTGAAGAAGATGTTGAAAAAATAGAAAGTCTAAGGCTATTTCTGGAGGAGTCGTGTCTTGATTGGTACAGGTCCATGCTCATAAAACATACAATAAACTCGGACTGGTCGTTATGGAGGGATAACTTTTGTGAAACTTATGTGGATAAAGGGTGGACGCCAGTCAGATATGCAATATTATTCAAATATATACAGGGCTCATTGTTAGAATACCCCTTGAAAAAGGAAAGACTCCTATTAGAAATAAATAAATCTATCAATAAGCCTACTCTTATCGACCTAATCAGTATGGGGGCTGCCCAATTTTATTGCTGATAAAATTGATAGAAATAAGTTGAAGGACACTAATGATTTATTTAATTGCATAAGAGGGTTAGAACATTTAGTAAATGTTTATAATAGGAAAAATTCAGACAGGAAGGTTGTGTATGAAAATAAAGTGAAAGAAAAAAATGCAAAAGACAAACCATGCCGAATTTGTGAAAAAGCGAATAAAGGTGCACGCTATCATCCTGAATCCGTATGTTGGTTCAACAAAAATTGTGATGGACCTAAAAGAGATCACATGGGATATGTAAACAATTCTGCATTAGAAACAGAATTAAATGAAATAGATCCAAAAAACTAGTAGTTCCACCATTAATCACGATTAAATTACTTCTAAATAATACCTTAGAAATTTCGGGAATTTATGATTCAGGTTCAAATGTTTCTTTGATAAACTCGAAATTATTATGCTTGAAAAAATAAACCAGTTAATAATAATAAAAAAAATTGCAAATTTAAAAACGATTAATGGTGTGAAGAAAGCAATAGGGGCGGTAACTTTAAATATTAAAATTTTTGACACTGAAAAGAACATTACGGTTTTTGTGATCGATGGAGAAGATTTCGAGTATGATTTCTTAATTGGATTAGATTGTATACAAAACTTCCATCTAATTCAAAATGAAAAGTTGAACATTACACAAAAAACTCAACACTTACCAAAGGATAAAAAGAAAAAAACTTCCATAAATCAAGAAATAATTCCTGACTTGTCAAGTCACAAAGAAGAAAAACAATGTTTACAAAATATTAATAACAATGGGCATACCCTCGAGGAAAATAAAGCTGACACCGATTATGAATATAAAATAAATTTTAATGAACACATAGAAGTGGAGAATTTCGACATTTTAGTGAACCACCTAAACTTGCAACAACAGTTAGAAATTGATAAATTAATAGACAAATATAAACCACTTTTTGCCAATGATAAATATGATGTAGGCATGGTAAAGGGCTATGAAGCACATATTGACTTGTGAAGCACATATTGATTAATTGATAAATATTGTAGTAAAAGACCATATAGATGCACTATTCAAGATGAAATAGAAATAGAACAACAGGTATCGAAGTTATTAAAAAAAAGGTTTAATCGAAGAATCATATAGTCCTTTTGCTGCTCCGGTAACGTTGGCTTATAAAAAAGAAGAAGGAAAAAAATCAAGACTATGTATAGATTTTCGCGATTTAAACAAAATTATCATTCCTCAGTCTCAACCTTTCCCATTAATCGAGAATTTACTGGTTAAAACGAGAGACTGTAAATTATTTTCAACACTGGACATAAACTCAGCATTTTGGTCAATACCTTTGAAAATTGAAGACAAACAAAAAACAGGATTTGTTACTCAAGAAGGACATTTTCAGTGGACTTGTTACCGTTTGGTTTAAAAACATCACCAGCAATTTTTCAAAGAATTTTAAGTAGCATTATAAGGAAACACAAACTTTCAGACTTCACTGTGAATTACATAGATGATATTTTATTTTTTTTAGAGATTTTTCTTATCATTGTTATTGGCAGCAATTTTGAAGGAAGGCTTTAGGTTGAAATTTTCAAAGTGCAACTTCGCACAAGATTCAGTTAAGTATTTAGGACATATAATAACAAATAATACAATTAGTCCATTGAAAGATAATTTAATTGTTATAAAAGATTTCCCTACTCCGAAAACTCAAAAGAATGTCCGCCAGTTTTTGGGAAAGATACATTTTTATGGAAAATATATATCCAATATAGCAATTATATTAGATCCATTACATAATTTGTTAAGAAAAGGACAAAAATTTGTTTGGTCCGACAAATGTCTAGAATCCTTTGAGACAATAAAAAGTTTGCTTTGTGTGGCTCCTATTTTAGCAATCTTTGATCCAAATTTACCGATATATATTTACACGGATGCGAGTGTACAGGGCATAGGAGCTGTTTTGAAACAACCACAGAACAATGGGGAAAAAACCATGCGCTTATTTTTCGAGAAAATTAAATGACACTCAGAAGAAAAAAAAAGCAATTTATCTAGAGTGTCTAGCAATAAAAGAGGCAATTAAATATTGGCAGCACTGGCTCATGGGGAGAAGATTTACAGTTTTCTCTGATCATAAACCCCTGGAAAGAATGAATATTAAAGCTAGAACGGATGATGATCTAGGAGATTTAACGTACTATCTATCTCAATTCAATTTCGAGATAATATACTCCACAAGAAAATACAATTTAGAGGCAGATTGTTTGAGCAGAAATCCGGTATTAGAACCTCATGAAAATCAGGATGAAAGTTTAAAATTCATTAATTTAATAAAACTGGAAGATATCTACAATGATCAGGAAACAAATGAAGATATACAGAATAATAAAGGTAAACTAAAATTAAAAGATAAAATATACTATAAAACAGTTGGAAAAATGGAAAAGATTATACTTACTGAGAAATTTAGTCAAAAACTTATAAAAAATGTACACGATATTTACTGTCATATAGGAATTAAACAAATGCAACATAAAATAAAACCATTCTATATAGCAAAAAAACTTATCCCATAATATCAAAACAATCTGTGACATCTGTGAAACCTGCATAAAGAACAAATTTAGAGGTAAATATAAATTCGGACTAATGTCTCACTTAGGTCCTGCTACTTATCCTTTTGAGATCGTATCCATAGATACTATTGGTGGATTCGGTGGCTCACGTTCCACAAAAACATATTTACACCTTCTTGTTGATCATTTCACCAGATATACCTATATTTTGACTTCAAAAATCAAACTTCGGGTGATTTCATCAAACTAGTTAGTCAAGTGATGCAATACAATAAAATTGGCATGATCCTAACGGATCAATATCCGGGTATAAATTCAAAAGGTTTTAAACAATTTTTAGATAAGGAAAATATACCCATTATCTTCACTGCAGTAAATGCGCCATTCTCAAACGGTCTAAATGAAAGGCTCAACCAAACACTAGTTAATAAAATTAGATGTAAGGTAAATGAAAAGAAGGGACCATTAGCCTGGACGACCATAGCACATCAATGCATTCAGAGATACAATGAAACTGAACATACTGTGACGGGATTTTTTGCGCCAAGATATTTATTGGAAGGAAAAACGGCTGAAATTTTACCGGACCAATTGAAAAAGGAAAAAAACCACAATGAGTTACTTCAAGATAGAAAACTCGCTTTGGAAAATACCATAAAATCACACAATTACAATAAACAAAAATTCGACAAACACAGAAGACACTGTGAATTAAAAGTTGGAGACTCGGTATATATTGAAAACGGAAATCGGTTGAATAGAAAAAAAGTTGGATGAACTCAAAATTGGACCATATAAAGTTGTCGAAAAGTTTTCAAACTCGATTTACAGAATAGATACAGGGCACAAGAAATCAGAGTCAAATCTTTTTCATATCACGAAACTGGTTCCTGTTCCCAATTATGTTGTCAATACATCATAAATCTTCTATATCTGTCTGTACAAAAATTCTATATTCATCTGTATATAATTGTACATTTGCCTGTATCTTTGCCTAAGGGGGGAGATGTAAAAGAGAGTTGACATCACCGTTATTAGGATCGTCAAACTCCTTTTGTTTTCTATTCACATTATTCACAAGAGTGACAGTTGACAGATAACTAATATTTAAACCAACATATTGTGAAATAATAGCTTTAATGTCGTTTCTTTGTTATTACAGAGCAACTCAATAAGTTTTTATTTTACGCCGACGACACCTATTCCGTATTTATACGAGAAGAAATAATACATTATATGTATAATATTGTTCACTTATGTATGTATGAGGTTCTTCATTAAAAAACTTTGGTAGGTACTAGCTGTAATAAATATTGAACTGTCTATCGTCAAAAAATAATTACGATTGTAGAAATTCCCTGTATGTATTGTACAGTCAATTGTAAACACTAGTCTACAATTTTGTTCTAAGACTTAATACTTTATTAAAGATGTAAATAAAATTTCTGAATATCATTGCATTAAGACACACTTTAAAGAAATGTAAGGACATTTCTAATTTCTAAAATGTTTTTTAGAAAATAGAAATGTCCTTTATCCTCTAAAGTTTAGCAATACCTTATCGGGAGGAGTAAAGTGGTAAATAGTAAAAAAAAGTCGAATTCACCCTCACCTTGTTTGACATTATATTTAAGTTTTCAAAATATGTAAGAAAAATCATGCCCCCAAATACCCAAAACCTAAAGGGCATTCTTTTGAAGGGTGAATGAAGTGAACTTAAACATTTTTATAAACTGTAAAATGACATGCATACATTTTTAAACAAAATTTAGTTTAATGCTAATAATAATGGTTACATAAATTGTAATGCAACAAAATCAAAACAAATATCATGTATTTACAATTAGAAGTGTCTGTAAAACCAAGCAAACAGACAAATCGTAAGTAAATGCGTAGTAAACGTTTGAGATCGCATTCGCATTAAGTGTCTTTAGAAAGTAATTCTTGTAACCATGTGTTTTTATTGAACAAGGAAGTGCTTTACCTTGTACCTACATAAAGTTTCCAATAACTACATACAAATACCTGATAGGAATACAGCATAGTGTGTATTTCTGTTGCGCTCTAAGATTAGTTATTAGTTATATATTTTGATTATTGTATTATACATATTTCTCATATTCACTACAACTATGGAAAACAGTAACAATCTTAGTTTAGCTTCTAATTTATGTACTGGTAAACCTAGTGCAATTAATTCAAATGAAAAAGCCGAGTAAGTATTCAGTTTGAGTACTACTTGAGCACATTATCATTTTATATGTACAGAGTATCTTAAATTCGAAGGTG
Source organism: Aromia moschata (assembly GCA_029963805.1). Classification (NCBI taxonomy): domain Eukaryota; kingdom Metazoa; phylum Arthropoda; class Insecta; order Coleoptera; family Cerambycidae; genus Aromia; species Aromia moschata. The sequence goes on along the minus strand of JAPWTK010000139.1, from coordinate 25,935 downwards.
ACCATTGGAATCACGGAAACTATAAGAAATACGAAAAAATTTAAAGAAAAAGTGAGGCAAATATGGGCAGTTTGGTGCTCAATCAAATGTTTAAAAATTCAAGAAATCTCGGGTAACTTCGAGATACATCCGAGAAATAAAATTTTGAAAATTGATTTTTATTTTCTCCTGACTTCATTTGAAAAAAAATTAAAACGAATTGCACATCATTGATACTTTTTCTGCAAAATGACATTAACAGTTCTTGAGTTCGACGTTTCGGGTTCATCATCAACTTATTTTTTTTAAACGCGCACCTGGATGTTTTATTTCAGATTTCGACAGGACTAGTCATTATGAAAACAGATATGAGTGACATTTGGTATGTTATTCAACATGGCGAGTAAAATCACATCTCTAAAGACCGCTGCCTAAGGAACCGCTACTTCCACATCTATTTTTCCATAATTAATCACTAAATCTCTAAAAACCTACAACCCATAAAGGTTGTATGTTTACCACGGTGGTTTACCGGTAATGGTATGTTTACCAACCACGGTATGTTTACCAACTGTAAATGTCATAACATTTACAGCCTTTGTGGAATATATGATCGTTATGCCTCGATAGACATCTGTGACCTTTCTGGCCTTTATGAATAATGTGACTTTACCTTCATGAACTTCGTGAAATTCTTAGCAAGTGATTTTTATAACCTGTATGATCTTTATGACCCATACGGCCTTTATTATTTTAATGACCAATATGACCTTTAACGCCTATATGACTTATGACCCATACGATCATTATGAATTGTATGACCAATGTGACCTTTATAACCAATATGACCTTTATGATCAATCTGACCTTTATGACCAATTGAACTCTTATAACTACTATGACCTGACCTTTATGATCAATACCTTTTGAGACCTTTATGACCAATTTAACCTAATTTGAATTTGAATAGTTTGAATTCATCACCTTCAACCCTCTCTACCATGGGACACCTTCAAATACAACCCCACCATCTTAGACAAATCAAAATATTTTATGATTAGCTTTACATAAGAGGGTTTTGGAGACTCATGTTAATATTTGTTTACATGTGAAATATTAAATTAAAAGCTTATGCAGACTATGTGTGTTGTCATGTGTATCTTTGTCATCTGTTCGTTTAGGAAAGTGTATTAACCCCATTTATGCCCTAACCCCGTAACTTATTAGGCTCAAAATCTAATCAGCTCCAGCTCTCGTCATGGTAAATATAATAGGTGGTAGATATTTCAAGTTAATAGCTTAACGGATTCTCGCGTTAACGTGTATACAGAAAAGTTAACAGACAGACAGACCGACAGACAAAAATGTTTGTAAAACATTTTTCATGAATATTACACGTATAACAAACTAAAATATATACATATAACGGTATAACATTACTTAACAAAACCATAAACAAATTTCCATAAAACCACAACAAAAATATTTAATAAGACACACACGTAAATCATATATGTAACTTAAAGCCCTTTGGTTCAAAAAAATTTGCACTAAACCTTCATAATTTAGGTATTGCACGTTGACAGGAATTGCTTTAATTTCTCTAATTAAATTTTACTGCAGTTCGTATTTGTTATTTAATATCTCACGATACAAAAAGTAGCCCCATAAAAAGTAGTCCAATGAGTTTAGGTCTGGAAGGACTGGTCTGCATTTAATAGGAAACAGTATATATTTATGTTTTTGTTATTTCCCGGCCATTATGACAGCACCGTCCTGGTGCCATCATAATTGCCGCGCAATATTTAAAGGCTCGTCTTCAAACTGCTCGAGAATATTATTTAATATTCATTCGCCAATCCTCTAAAGTTCAGCTACCCTCGTTATAGAGCCGATAATTTTATTCCTGCACATGCCAACCCACACATTAAAAGTGTTGGCCATAACGGTTTGATGTTTATGGTTTGTTTAGTAGCCACGGTTATTATTAAATTTTTTTATCTGTATTATTTTTTTCTAAAATATATGAATATGCTGTTAGAAAAACAATTGAAAGAAATATGCAACAAATATGTTTAATTGGCATCCTTTTTTTATGAATCGCCCTATACAAAATTTATTTCTTGCCGTTTGTCTTCTCCTAACATAGGTCACATTTTTTTCTACTGCTTTTTAAAATTGTACACATCGAATATTAGGAATATATAAAATTATAAAAATAAGTATTCAAAAATTCAATTTTTGTCGCTTGTATCAGTGAAACACACGTTAAGAGCTATTAATTTATTTATTGTATTTTGGAAATCGCTGATTATGAAATAATACATTCGTATTGTCAATAACAATAAATTATGTTGTTATCAGAATAGACAAAGTAAAACGTCTGATTGAAAGATGCAGGTTAAAGAGACTTTTAATTAAATGAGATGTTTTTTTAAATGTTTTCTCTACCAACTATCTTAAATAAAACATTTAATGGAAGTATTTCAGGTGTTTTATACGCTTGGTTTATCGTTTTGGTATTGATACAAATATCTCTATACGTATATAGATAAATAATCACAAATACATTAAAATAAATGTTATTAGTATAACCTTTAACAATAATTAATGTAATTTTAACGTTGTAATCAAACAAGCGAAATTCAGAAAATAACAGATATATAGGGTGTTGTATTTGAAAAAAATAATAATAACTGTTAAACAGCTGTTATTGTCGGTTTTCTCAGACACACAATCTATCTATATCGATATCGAAACTTTATTAAAATATGAAACACTCACCAATACACGTTTTATCACGGTATAAACCACAATGCAGCTGTTTTCACTACGTTATTATTACCACTAAAATACACTGACACAGAGAGAGAGTTCCCTGCGTGTCCGACCGTTGAAGTCTCCTACCTAAACTTGCTATAAATTACTAGTAGTTATTACAGGAAACAACAAAATGAGGTGAACCCTAAATTATAAATACAGACCGTGGAATTTATGAACCAGAACTAGAGCATAGGACGCCACTAATCTAACAAGTTATTATTTTTTGTAAAATTAGAAATTTAATTTTGTTCCAGCTGAAAGCAGCCTAAATCTAATATCAAGTTACCATTTCTCTGTATCATTACTAGGGGAAACATATAGACAGAACCTATTTAAATATATCTTTCTTTCTTAGTCTGACCAAATTGCACAATAAGTATCTAACTATCTAACTAAATACAGTGTGTTCTAAGAGCAGACACACAACTACCGTATGACATTTTTTAACGAAATCAGTTAAAGTTAATTACTCATTTTATGTTTAAGTTTGTATTATTTTCTGTTATTTAAGAAATGCCAAAGCCGGGTAAGGATGGGGAAAGTGCCTTTGCATGTATTTCGATAATTTTTTCTAGGACTCCATCTTCATGTGACCTCAAACTAAGCCTTTATTTTGAAAATTTGAAAAGTTCGTACTTTTCGAAATAATATTTATTTGAAATACTTTACCATCGTATTATTTAATATTTATCACTATTTTCTTACCTAATAATTACAGTGACGGCTGGTGATAAAGGGCACAGGGGCACGTGCACAGCCCAAATTTCAATAGAAAATATTTCTTTTGTGTTAATTTACTATAAATTACTGTTACAATAATATCAATTAATTGTATACGACAAACTATTCATATTCTAATTATTATTCCTTTTATACCACAAATAATAATTTTTATCACATATATATGACAGACTATCGATCGAGCACCGAGCCACCGTAGTCGCATTTCGCGCGCGTGCCGAGGGCACACAGTATCCCAGCCCTCGTTTTTAATCGGGCTTTTTCGGTGACTGGTATGTTTGGAGACAATTGGCAGCAGACAGACATCGTTAAATCATTCGAAAATCAGCTGAACGGGTCACACTTGTTGAGTGACCTTTTTTAGTGATTGTTTATTTTCTTCGCTGAGAAGTGTGTTTTTACTGTTTTTGATTGTGAAACGTTTCAAATTGAATTCGGTGGACTTTTTATTGACTAATAAAGATATTACATACGAGATCCGAACGGAAATTAAACGGTTAGGAAGGCCGATAACCGATTTGATTATTTCTAAAACAGACGTAGGAAAATCACAAAATTATTCACGAAATTTTAATAGTAGTGTCTATGACAGATTTAAGTGGTTATGTGTCCTAAAACAAACTGTTTTGTTTTATTTGTTTAGTGATGGGTGGCAACCGAAGTGCACGGACTCAAGAAGTGGTGAGTGATTTAAAACATTTAAATGAACGAGCTAAGAAACATGCTAGCTACAATGAAAAACATTTACATAACATCTTAGATTTTAGTGTGTTGGGAAAGGTAGACATAAGGCAACAACTTGATAGTGCTCATCGTGAAAATATAAGACGCCACAATGAAAATGTGGATAAAAACAGATATATTTTAAACCAAATAATTAATTGTATTAAATTTTGTGAAACAAATCCGGGACTTAACATTTTTGTATAGGCGATTAACATAGGCGATTAACATTTTTGTGAACAATAAGGACAGGCCAGCTGATTTCCTCTACAAATAACGGTAAGATACCTATATCAAATTTTTTTCACATGTTGCCGCCCATTATTTTAATATATTTAAGCCCTCAATATTCGTGCCTAATAATTATTTAAAAAAGCTACCAAATCCCAAAAATTATTCTTGTGAAAGTCTATATTTTTGTATAAAAGAATTTTTCATTGAAATTCTGAGTGTCAGTAAAACGCATGACCTTGAAAATTTTAAAAATTTTCGCCTGCGGCGCCATTGATAGCTAATAAGTAATCCTACTGACACACCCTGTGTCCACCCATGTAACACACTCACGAGCCGCCACTGAATAATTATTGATATATAATTATATTAAGAATTATTTAAAATTTCAGCAGATCGTACTATTTTTGACAAATATCTCGCGTAAAATATGTAATAAATGAATGGGCAGAAATAAACACAGCTAGAAATATTTTTCATCAGCCTATTCTTCTTCCAAAATACTCTTCAAGAACAAGCGTGTCTGTTCTATCGTGACCAGGAGAGCATACAGTGACGATATCTTAATATCGCTCTCTTTGTGCATGTTAATGGACCCAGACATATTTTGGTTGTCCGACAAGTCGGCAGCTACCAAATGTCCTTCCCAAAAGCACTCTGGCGGTGTAATCGCCAAGCTCAGATGAGGTGAAAAAGATATCGTCGTAGCAGTTAGGTACCGAATAATTACCGTAGTAGTTGACGTTTTCAGAAAGATAAAAAATATTAGAGGTCAAAAAGGCCAAAAATTTTAAAAGAGAAAAAGGTAAAGAATCTTAAAATATCAAAAATCTCAAAAGAATAATAAAAAGTCAAAATGTTAGTGTTAATGAGAAATGTATGAAAAATATTTAAAAATTTATAAAACATGCATTTATACGAAAAATATTCGTCAAAGAAAAGAGGATAATTCCGAAGTTTATTGAACTATTCAACTCAAACATTAAAGAAGGGTCAAATAATTTGTCATATGCAAGACTCAATATAAATTATTCCAATATTGTATATTAATTTACATAGGTATATAATAGAATCATTAGCGAATGTTTTCGATCGGAAAATATCTCATCTAGACATCCAGCACGATGCACGTGCAACTATTTATTACTTCAGCCAATTGTCAGTTGTCGTTCGGCCGCTGTTAGAGAGTATCGCTTGTGTACTTTAATCGGAAATAAAAATGGGTTAGGTGGGTTGGGAGACCGATTTTTCACATAAGTATTGTGCAGATAGTGTGTTGCAAAAACCCAATGTTTTAATAAAACATTAAATCAAGGCGTTTATGGAAAAAATGAATAGATTTGCGGTTGAATACCGCAATTGACCGAATTAAAAAGCTTCTAATGTCGGCACAACTATGCACTTTACGCTTTTTGGATATGTAGATAAACATTACCGCGCAGCTAGACACTGGTACACAATAATTTTGGACTAATAACATATGTTTTAGTCTTAAAATTTCTAACTTTCAGATAAGACCTTGAAAAATCAAAAATTTTCAGTTGCGTTATATTTCTCAAAAGTATCCATTTGAATGTCTTTTGAACCAACAAAGAAATAACAGAAGGACTTATCTGTAATCAATGAAAACATTGGGGTAAATGGGATCAATAGGTCATGAGATATTTAAGAGGTCACTAGAGTCATGAGATCTTTAAGAGCATGAGGTTAATCTTTGTGGTCGGTGAGATCGTTGAGGTCAATGAGATCAATGAAATCAAGTTGTGACTCATGTTGGGTGTTTTCAGTTGCTAAATTTAGTTTGAGAAGATAATCCAGCCAAATTGGGAAGGGCATTTGACAGCTGCCGACTTTGTCGGACCTCCAAATATGTCTAGTTCCATTAAAAATGCACTAAAGGGCGATACTGTGTCAGGCACTGTGATCGTGGTGACATTTTGGAATATGAAGTTCGTGCTTTGTAGAACATGGAAACACATCATTTAGACCGCGAGACGCAGTGGCGTGCTATGTTATGCTTCCAGATAGTTCTACACAAAGAACAAACTCCAACGTTTTCTGTTTTGGTTCTACGCAAAGAACCAAAGTCCAACGATTATGGGTAAGATATCAACAATTCTGTGATGTTCGAACGACATAGAGGGCGTAGAAGAGCAACTAATGCAATTCAAGGCCTTTTTTACGACTTCAGGCTCTGAAACGCCAAAACTTAACCACTTTCGAAATGAGTAATCAATTGCTTAACACTCATAACATCGTAATGAGCGACCAAACTCAACAGACAGGTGTACGTAACAGACTCCATGAGTATATAGACTTGTCAAAGGGGGTCAAAGTTATCGCAAGGGAATCGCGCAAACAGATTACAATAGGCGTAAGAACTCGCCATTTGGAAATATCAATAGTGGGTTTTAGTTCTTTCTCTGACGAATCTCGCTATAAGTAATTATCCTGGCATTTAATTTCCGAAGTGTGTAGGTAAAGAAGAAAGACATAGCTGAACTGCTACTTAGTATTGGGATATGTATAAAAAAATGTCTCTCACATTATTAGTAATTTGTAGACAGTTTCTTATGAATGTCCTGTTTTATTGATATTGTCCTAAATAAGATAGTTGTTTGATTGATTTAGGCCTGTCATTAGTCACAGGATATAATAGACCATTGTTACATAAAATCCTCATAAGCTAGTATTTTAAGTAGACACCTGTTACTAGGAACTACAAAAAACGAATTAGGTACACTAAAATGTTTCTATCTAGAGTCCATATAAAACTCGTTTACATTTAATGATTAACAATTGTACAAGAATTGTTTTACAATATAATAAATTGTTTGTTTTTATAACAAATTGATATGCAGAAAGCAGTAAAATATACAAATATATTAATTGACGATTTTAATACCATTTTAATGTCTGTGTAAAATTCATACTTTTAAACCAGAGATTTTTATAATGAATAATTGTACGAACACACTTTTCATTATGGTTAACTTTGAATATTGATAAAAATGATAAATAATCTTGTAGAATAAATTTATATTCCATTCAAGTGTAAGTTGTGAAAGTGGTATTTAAAATGAGAGAAATTATTTTTTCTGTTCAGTATTAGGCTTTCTATATCTTATCTACGCGGTGTAATGATTAATTATTACATCTCTACAGATGTTTACACTAACAAAGAATTGTAATAGGAACACTAGGATAATGTTTGCTAAATAAGGAGTTTATATTGAAATTTTGATCAACAGTGGTACAAAGGATGTCATGAATATATGCACATTTGTATCTAACATATCTCTGAGTTGAATAACACAATAACTAATGTAATGACTAATGACATAACGAACACGGTACCTCTCAGTGCGTGAAATACGCAATAAATAAATACGCGTCAGTATCTATTATTACTTATATGTTATTGTAACTAAATATCATCATGCACTGGTTGTTGGCAGATAAAAAATCACAAAAAATGTGTGCCTTTGAAGATGGGGCATCCCTTTGATGAAATGTAGTTCCATTAGGAGGCATTTAAAAAAAAATTATTAAAGTTTCTATCATTTCACTTGGTCTACACGAAAATTATATTAGAGTTTTCGCAAACTGCTTCCTAATGGAACTAAGCCTTAAAACGAAAATCTTTATTTCAATTGTGTGTGTTTCAGTGGCGGCCGGTGGAATTTGACATGCTCGTATTTTCATATGGAGGCATGGGACCCACACCATAATTTAGGGTATGGTTACTACACCTAAGTAGAAGACTATAAGGGCAAAAAATCTTCATGGAAAACTTGAGAATTTTTTTTTCCAAAAATGGCTGCCTCCGGGCAGATCTTGGTCACCGCGTAAATACAAAATCTTTTTATACTTGTGATTTTCTTGACATTTTGAGATCTGTAAAAGTTATGGTAATTTGAATTTTTATTTCATCCCAACATTCGTCTGTGAGATTTTACAATAGTTGTATCTTTACGCAAAATAAGAATTTTGCAAAAATCACAAGGAAAAAATAAATTAAGTATATAAGTTTTTAATTATATTATATAAGTTCTCCTGAAGACTTTTTTGCAATTATAATCTTCTACTTAGCCACCCCCTATAATATGGTGTAGGTCCCATGCCTCCTTACGGAAACACGACCATGTCAAATTCCACCGGCCGCCACTGGTGTTTTGTATTGTTTATACAATCAATCAAACAGTCGTTTGTTGCGCAAAATCCCAAAAAATTTCAAAAAAACCTTGTTAAAAGCACTAAAAATCAACACACAAAAAAAGTTGGAGTCAAAACCCCATCCCTTAGCGTTTCACACCCCCGGTAATGCAATTTCGCAATAATTTATTGTAAATAATTACACAAGTCTCCAAAAATATATACAGAGTGCTTCACGGTGAGCAGCCTATTAAACGTTTTCGGAGTACTAAAAATGATATGGAGCTGAAAATTTGTATTTGAGGGTTTTCGGGGATGCTCTACACATCTAAAACGTATTCTTCTATCACTTCCGCGTATACCGGAAATGAACACTAACTTCGTTATTTTAAATGTCATGCTCACATGACATTATATATTTTTGAAATGCTTAGAAAATACTTAATTTAATCAAATAAAAATATACAAGGTGTTCAATTTAAAAAAGGATATGTTTGCTTTATTCTGAGAAAACGGACGATAGGAGACAAGAAGTGACTACGCTATTGGATTCTACATAAAAAATTGTATGGCAGTGCGTTTTTACATTTCCAAAAAGATGAGTGAGTTAGAGGGGAGTGTCCGAAAAGTGCAAAAATTCAGTTTCACACTGTATCTCAAAAACTAAAAGGACTATGAAAATTATGTTTACTACAGCTTTCGTTTCACAAAAAAGTAGGAATGGAAATCATCGCAACTCTCAATCTTTAAAGACAACTGAGTTATCCCACAAAAGTGTCGAAAATTGGACACTCAGTACAAGAAAGTAATTATTCTAATGCAGATTTACTCAATTCATTTTATATTCATAGAGAATGTCACATAATGGTAAATACAACGTGAAGAACATTCAACAAATTACATCATAACTTGCCACCTATGAATGACAAAAAAAATTGAAGAATTTAAAAATATTTGCTATGTTTTGGTAATTAGCAAAAAAAACTAATGGCCATCTTTACCACAATTTTTAAAAGTTCTTTATCTCAATGGACACTAAAATATTGTTGCTATTGCTACTAATGTGAAAATAGTTCAATTCAGACACGACTAACAAAATTATTACACAAACTGTGATAGAATGATATAAAAATGTACAAGAAAAATAGAAATTAATAATCAGATAACAACTCATTATATAAGCCATCCTATTTCAGGTGTTCGAAATGCTCCCTGTTCACGTGCAAACACTTCATTATGTGGTTCATAACACCCCTAGAAGCAGCTTTCCGCATTTCACTTGCATCTAATTCTTCGAATGCTCTTCTAACCCGATCTTCTAGTTCTTCTTAGTGTTTACTGAATTTCGGTTCACCTTGCTTTTTATGTTCCTCCAAAAAAAAAAAGGAGGGGGGGGGAACTGGGTTTAATGGGGGGAGACCAAAGGGGGCGGGCGCGGGCAAGCTCCAGACCTTTTTTTTCAACAATTTCATGAAAAATATTTTTCACTTCTGGGTTCCTGGGAGGGAGCTGATACCAAAGACTAGTCATCGACTGGAAGGCAAACATCTAAAAATCCTTGTGGTTCTTTATGGTAACATAATTTATTTCTTTTGATAAACAAAATACGTTAAAACTAAATTTATCTTGACACTCACGTTGTCTTATTGAGTGTAGGTGTTGCTGTGGCCAAATTTGAGAATTGTGCTTATTAAATACTCAGTCACGACAAAATTTTGATTCATCTGTCCAAATATTTTTTTGCAAAAATCCATGATTCGTGAGTTTTCACTAAAAGCATTTCACAAAACAAAACATCGTCTGGATGTAAAGCCTCTAATGTGGCAAATTAATTTATGCATTTTGTGTTTCTGCAATATTATTTCAATGGATGAATATGAGATTCCCAAGTCAGCCTAAGCAGTGTATACTGAAGCTTCTGAGTATACTTCGAAATATACCAGGGCATTCATTTTATTATCTTCTGTAACTTTACTGGTGTTTACTTTTCACACAAACTTTAGTGTTACGATAATGAACAGCAGGTAGTTATATTAATTTGACACACAGAACAATTTTGTTATAATGAATTTTATTATAATGAATGTTAATAAATAACATGATATAACTATAAAACCACACGTTTTAAGGATATGGAATGCCAGTGGCGGCTCGTGGGAGTGTTACATGGGTGGGACATGTATACATGGGTAGGATTACTTATTAGCTACCAATGGCGCCACAGGCGAAAATTTTTAAAATTTTCAAGGTCATGCGTTTTACTGACACTTCAGAATTTCAATGAAAAATTGTTTTATACAAAAATATAGACTTTCACAAGAATAATTTTTGGGATTTGGTAGCTTTTTTTAAATAATTATTAGGCACGAATATTGAGGTCTTAAATATATTAAAATAATGGGTGGCAACATGTGAAACAAATTTGATATAGGTATCTTACCGTTATTTGTAGAGGAAATCAGCTCGCCTGCCCTTATTGTTCACAAAAAATGTTAATCGCCTCGTCCCGGATTTGTTTCACAAAATTTAATACAATTATTTATTTGGTTTAAAATTTGTCTGTTTTTATCCACATTTTCATTGTGACGTCTTATATTTTCACGATAAGCACTATCAAGCTGTTGCCTTATGTCTACCTTTCCCAACACACTAAAATCTAAGATGCTATGTAAAGGTTTTTCATTGTAGCTAGCATGTTTCTTAGCTCGTTCATTTAAATGTTTTAAATCACTCACCCCTTCTTGAGTCCATGCAGTTCGGTTGCCACCCATCACTAAACAAATAAAACAAAACAGTTTGTTTGTTTTAGGACACATAACCAATTCATAAGTCTGTCGTAGACACTACTATTAAAATTTCGTGAATAATTTCGCGATTTTCCTACGTCTGTTTTGGAAATAATCAAATCGGGTATCGACCTTCCTAACCGTTTAATTTCCGTTCGGATCTCGTATATAATATCTTTATTAGTCAATAAAAAGTCCACCGAATTCAATTTGAAACGTTTCACAATCAAAAACAGTAAAAACACACTTCTCAGCGAAGAAAATAAACAATAACTAAAAAAGGTCACTCAACAAGTGTGACCCGTTCTGCTGATATTCGAACGATTTAACGACGTCTGTCTGTTGCCAATTGTCTCCAAACATACCAGTCACCGAAAAAACCCGATTAAAAACGAGGGCTGGGATACTGTGTGCCCTCGGCACGCGCGCGAAATGGGACTACGGTGGCTCGATGCGAATTCAGACTACGGTGGCTCGGTGCTCGATCTATGGTCTGTCATATATATGTGATAAAAATCATTATTTGTGGTATAAAAGGAATAATAATTAGAATATGAATAGTTTGTCGTATACAATTAATTGATATTATTTTAACAGTAATTTATAGTAAATTAACACAAAATAAATATTTTCTATTGAAATATCTGCTGGGCACGTGGCCCTGTGCCCTTTATCACCAGCCGCCATTGGGGAATGCTAGTATCGTATGTATCGAAAGAGGATAAAAAAAAAGGTAGGATAAGAGACGGCTTTCCCTCGTTTTCGAGGACTAAGGTGGTGGTGTTGAAGATGACTTCAGACCCTCACCAACCCCTCCACCGGTCAAAACTCATCCCCGCGAGGGGTGTTTTTTTATTTTTTTTATATCAGCGACAAAAGTGCTTCGAGGTCTAGCACGGTGGTGGTTTGAAGATTATTTCCAACCCCCACCACCCCTCCACCAGCCACTCACCCAGAAAGGGGTGATTTATTTATTTTGGGATGAAGGGATTGAAAAAAAATCCACTACAATGAGACGAAAGCGGAGGGACAGACGTTTTGCCTGATCCCTTGGGGGTATTTTTTAGAGGGGTTGTGGGGTCCAGGGATATGAACACGACACACGGGGAAATTTTTAAAGAATAGGGGGCTGGGGTTAATAAATACAGCTATAAAATTTTTAGTTTTTCAACAACGCTAGGTATAAGAGGCACGGGAGTTATTATAGAGATAAATTAGTCTGTTTGTGCAACTATCGAAATAAATTGTAAAAATAAGTTAATATTTAAGACTATTTGTACTTATTAAATAAATAGTGTTCGTTGAAAGTGCGAGTTTAATTTTTCACACCTTCGAACCAATAGTGAACAAAACGTTACAGTAGTACAGGATTTAGGTGTGGCAATGGGAGACTATAAATATAGACTGAAATTTTTAATTGGGTTTCGGGGGCCTCATCTAATATAATTGTGCTTTCTGCACTTCTGGGTACCGGAAATGAACACTAACTTCGTTATTTTAAATGGCATACTATATTATTTATGCCATTTGGTTTTGTTAATTTAAAGACTTTCATAACCTTTGTTGTTATAAATTACTTTTTTTTCTGTACCAATTTCAGGTAAAAAAAAATTGGACTCCTAGATAAAAGTATAAATTTCGCTGTGTAAAATTTTACGGTCATTTTTTTACCATAAAATTGCGAAAGATAGAGCTTACTTAATTGTACTACATAATGACAAAAGACCGCCTCATAAGGGAAATTTAAAAAGTTTCTTTTAAAAGTTATTTTAAAGGAACTATTAGATATAATAGTTCCAAAAGGAGCGAACGACGTTTTTTTTCCTGAAATTGGTATCAGTATCTCAAAAACCGTTAATTTTATGGACAGACAAAGGTTATGAAAGTAACTTTAAATTAACGAGTAGAAACCAAATATGGCATAAATAATATAGTATGCCATTTAAAATAACGAAGTTAGTGTTCATTTCCGGTATACCCAGAAGTGCCAGAAAGTCACAATTATATTAGATGTGTAGGCATCCCCGAAAACCCAATTACATTTCACTATATTTAAGTTCTCCAAAATGTTTAATTGGCCACTCACCGTGAAACATCCTGTACATACTGTAACGTTTTGTTCACTATTGGTTCGCAAGGTGTGAAAAAATTAAACTCGCACTTTCAACGAACACTATTTATTTAATAAGTACAAATACGTCTTAAACACTATGTAACCTAACACTAATTTATTTTTGTACAATTTATATTCGATAGTTGCACGAAGACCGAGACGCGTAATTTATCTCTAAGGATAGACTAAACTCCCACGTTGATATGCCTCTTATATACCCCTATAGTGGCGTCTGTGAGTTGGAAAAAACCCTGAAAAAATGATCTCGATTTACCCGGATCGAGAGTACCTCCCCCTCCCCCGTTTTCGAGGATGTTGAACACGATGCCGGTGTCAGAATGTCTCTTTGGGATTGCACAACCCCCCCAAAACGGCCAAAAGCCACCCCCCTACATCATTTCCTTGTAAAAAACGTCTGTCCCCCCCGTTTTCGAGGATGCTGAACACGCTGGTGGTGTTCAATATCCCTGGCGACCCCCCACCAACCCCCTCTACCAGCCAAAACTCACCCCCGAAAGGGGTATTTTTTTATATCAGCGGCAAAACGTCTGTCCCTCCGCTTTCGAGGATGCTGAACACTATGGTAGTGGATCTTTTTTTTCAAATCCCTTCAATCCCCAAATCAATAAATAAATCACCCCTTTCTGGGTGAGTTTTGGCTGGTGGAGGGGTTGGTGGGGGTTGGAAATAATCTTCAACACCACCACCGTGCTCAGCATCCTCGAAAACGGGGGGGGCGACGTTTTGTCGCTGATATAAAAAAAAAAAAAAAAACACCCCTCGCGGGGATGAGTTTTGACCGGTGGAGGGGTTGGTGAGGGTCTGAAGTCATCGTCAACACCACCACCGTGCTCAGCATCCTCGAAAACGAGGAAAAGCCGTCTTTTTACGAGGAAATGATGTAGGGGAGTGGTTTTTGGCCGTTTTGGTGGGTTGCACAATCCCAAAGAGACATTCTGACATCAACATCGTGTTCAACATCCTCGAAAACGGGGGGGGGGGGGGTACTCTCGATCCGGGTAAATCGAGATCAATTTTCGTCCGACTCACAGACGCCACTACTATAAAAGGATCGCGTATGTGCCATAAGCCTCTAGCGGTTTCCATTCCCGAATAGTCGCGCAAAGTGGAACAGCCGCGAAAGACTCTTCTTTACGTCGGCATCAAAGCAGGCAGCCAAAGCAAGCACTAAAGCAGCCGGCACCAAAGCAGGCAGAGGTGGAGCGGCCCAGCGCTCGCAACAATACTATATCCTATAGTGCAGACCCCACCATTTCTATGTATTTTGACGTGCTAAAAGTGAATTTCGTAATCCAAAAAGTTTTTGCGTTTTCCTTCATAAATTTTATGTTCACTTTTTGGTCGAGTTTTCACGAATCTGATGTCAAAATTGAAATTTAACATAGTGACAGTTGTCAACAAGCTGTCAAAGGTCCTGCAAGCTGTTAAAGTGCAAATAAAATTAAATCTTGACTTCACATTCGTGACAAATAACCCCGAAAACTTAATATTATTCATAAAATATCAACTTTGTATATTTTTCAGGAATTTTGACAGCTTATTGACAGATGTCATTATCTCAAATATCAGTTTTGACATCAGATTCGCGATCAACGATCCCAAAAACCCTGAAGAATGAATTATAAAATGTTGTTGAAAATTGTACCCCTCAGAGGATTGTTGTGGAGGAAAATTAACAAGTCACAAAACACGTATTTTACAATTCAGTTTTAGCACGTCAATAATATGAGGTCAGCATGCTAGGATAGAATATCTATCATTTTGTAGAGTTGTGTTATTATCACGCATCTAAAAGTTTTTAAGTATACTTAATACCAGACTTTGTGAATTTATTTTAATTCCCAACAGTTTTCAAGATATCGAAGAAAAAACATCTTTAGGAGCACTCCTCTGAAGAGGTGTAATTCCCCTAATACCCATTTTACAAAAAATATATATTAAGGTTTTTATCATCATTTTACTTGCTCAACATGTCTTCCAATTTTGAACACGTTTTAGAAGCACCTTGTACGTTCTAAGCTTTTTTTCTTTTTGCACAATATTATCAGATCTTACAAACATGTGTATATATTTGCTTTAAATAAAAAATAATTTTCACCTTTGTATTCTATATCGTCAAATCTTTAATTTAATTGTCTCACTTTACTCTACTAAACTTCAGTAATGCACTATTACCAAACAAAATGCAATCTGAGTTTGCCTTGCGTCACTAGCAATATCACTTGAGTGGCATCACCTGTAAACCATTAAATGAGATTTCTAACATTTTCAGTTTTGTAATTCTTTTTGTAACATTTTGCCGCATTTAAATTGCGTAGTTAGTATTGGCCACATATGCATTTCGAATTTAACCAACAATCTCTCAAATAGAGAAATTATAGTCTGTTTAACTAATCGTGTGTTTAAAGTAGAATGAACATCAAATGCTTGAAAAAAAGGAACGCTTTCTCTGATCCATTCCATTCTTTTATAATTCCAATACTCACTTCTTGTCGAAAAATCCAAAGTACTGGTACTGGTTTTTGTCTTCAGAAAGATATATCTAAGTTTATTTCAACATTAATCTTCTTATAAATCTCTGGGAAGTAAAATATATAAATAGATACATACCAGGTGATCCAAAAGTTCATGAACTGCTGAAACCTTTAGAATATATGTTTTTAGATTTCACTTAATATATGAAATGAAATCAAAAAAAGAAAAAACATGATTCTAATATTTTGTTGGATTCTGCTAATTTTAGCCTAAATTTAAACACCCCCAGCCCATGCAAATGGATGAAGCAAGAGGCGACATTAAAATTTCAATATTTTTGATTCCATTGAAACGAAAAGTTGGTTGTACACAAAATTTCAGATTTTTTCATGCCTAGATGAGGTTTACGCCATTTTTGAGGCAAAAAACCAATAGAACGCTTTGCGAATTTTCAGGAGATTTGATGCAGAACAACAGAAGTCACATTTCAAGATAATCGACTTTTTTCGAAAAAAAAAAAAAAAACCGTTTTCCACGAAACACCGGACTACTACACTTTTCTCGACGCGCGTTTCGCCAACCAAGTTGGCATCTTAAAACTGAGTTTTAATCTTCTCCTGAAGATGCCAACTTGGTTGGCGAAACGCGCGTCGAGAAAAGTGTAGTAGTTCGGTGTTTCGTGGAAAACGTCCAGTTTTTTGTTTCTACGCCGAAGGTTCCAGTACCCACTCCAGGACTTTTTTCGCGCAATTTACAATGGCTGCAGCTCGGAGGGGATGCATTTTAGAACATTTGTAAGTATGTAGAGGAAAATAATTTTTTTTTGCCTCAAAAATAGGCCCTTAAAATCTGTAGTGAATCCTGTATAAGACCACCCTGTATAAGACCTGTACTTTTTCTCTATATCGTATACAGGGTATTTCTGTTTTTTTTTGCAGTACTTTAACGTCTATTAGAAATGAAGACTAATAGTTTATATAAACATAGTTTTCAACCGCTTAGTTTTCGAGATACAGGGTGTTCAAGTAAAATTTTAAAAATATACTTTTCTAAATATCGTAAACAATTGCTTACTTTATTTAAAAATTAATAGTTTACAGTTGTCAATGTTATTATTAACATTTTAATTACATTAAAACTTGGTACACGGGGGTTTCTTGGTATAAGAAAACCAACCATGGACACCGTTTTATTGTAGCCGCTAGAGGGCGCTTTATATTGTACACTTGTTATATTATTTGCATATTGTTATAATAATTTTACAGATACTAACGTTTTTAATAATGTACACGGTGATTCAAAACTATTTAGAATTCTCATAAAAATCAAAAATTAAAATTTCAATGGATTAATTGACAAATAAATCGAATACTACCGACAAAACAAAAAACTATCAGTAATAAAAAACAAATTCTAAGAAATTGTTCAAACTTGTTCTAAGAGATTTAGGGTCTGGGGATCGGAGAGGCGTCGCAGTTGGTCCTCCACGACCGATCCATCTTTCTGTAGAATGATTGCCCAGCCAATTTCTTACCATCAAGCTGGAACCAAAGCGTTTTTCTTCGATTTAAAAGAAACCTCCGGCAGCACAACAATCAACACACTTTACAACAATTTAGTAGATGAGTTAAAAGATGAGCTAAAGTTAAAAAAAATATAATAAGTCATATGAAAAATTGGGTTACATCGAACGACAAAAAATCAAATATTTACCTTAAAAACGGCCAACTTTAGAGGATTTTGACAGGTGTACCTTTTTGTTTAGAAAAGTGCAGGAAATAACAAAAAGTCATAAAATACATTAAGAAAAAAACCATGATCATTTTATTCCGTAAAGAGTACAATACAGAACTCCCTCTAGCGGCCACAGTAAAGCGATGTTCATAGTAGGTTTTCTTTTACTAAAAAAACCCCCGTATACCAACTTTTAATGCAATACGTTGAAATATATTTACGATATTTATAGAAATCTGTTCTTAAAGTTTAATTTCAACATCCTGTATCTCGAAAAGTAAGCGATTGAAGACCTATGTTTACATAAACTTTTTTGTATTGATTCTAAAAATTTTATTATGTGTTAAAGTCCTGCTACAAAAAATTGAAACGCCCTGTATATTTTCTAACATTTTCAGCGGTTCTCGAACTTTTGGTATATCGTGTGTGTAAACCCGACATCGGCCAGTTATGAAAAAGGACAAACAGAAGTGAGACGACAGTTAAGAGGTAATCGCACACCCATCGAAGGTAGTGAGGGAATAAGATCGGCCCACTCACCACCTGCGCTAGTCGTTAGAATGAGAAGTGTGGAATTTGTCCTTTTTTACAACCGGCCGATGTCGGCTTTACACATAGTGTATAATGCTTACTTTTATATTTGCTAATAAAGTAAAAGTATGTGTAGGGCACCAACAGTAACTTTGCCTTTGGTCTCTTATATCTCTCGGGTATGCTCGTACTACCTCATACTACGTTCGTTGCACGCAATTCACGGGCAACGCTATAATGGGTGTACTGTAAAAAAAATTGTATAGGCTGAGTCGGCCCAAAATATCGTCGAGAATTTATGTGTAAGCAAAAAAACATGGATGTCGAACACGCATTGAAAAAGATTAGCAGGCTAACACCCAGGTAAAGAAATCAATGTTGTGCAAAAATGTTTGCTAAAATGGTTATTTACGAAAATCGAAATTAAAATTATAACTTTGAAATCCCATATCTTGGTTACTATTAGCTTTTAGACTAATTGTAAGGTAAATTTCATTAAATTGCAATATGTGCAATTGGGTGATTAAAAAAAAAATTATTTTTTTTTGCAAACAGGCTTAAAAGTTCCGTTTTGGTGTAAAAATACGCCAGTTAAAATTTGAGCCCTTAATATTAATATTAAGATAGTCCGCATCGCACTTTTCTATTTTCCATAAGAATAACATGGGAACATTTTTTTTGGCACCTTCTGATTTTTATTGCTTGCTAATAGTGTACTATATGGAAACATTTTTAACATATTTTTGTCCTGAATTGAACGCTCTATAAAAAAGGTCTCGCTCTATAAAAAAGTTTTTCGCTAAGTCTACTGGTTCAAAAGTTATTCGAGGCCAAAGTTGAATTCACCGAAAATTTGACCGTTTAATTGTTCAACTTTAGTTTTGAAATTTAAATTTAACAATGATAATTTTTAAAACATGTACTCAGAGTACGGAAAAAATTGGAGAAAAAATCAAATGCAATATTTTACTTGACGCAATTTTCTTTCAAAAATATAAAAATTTTAATAACTTCAACTGAAAACATTTTTTTGTTTGATTTTTCTTTTCATAGAGAAAAATTGTTAACTAACATTTTCTAAAAAGACCAAATTTAAAATTTACATAAAATTTTGGCTACATATTTTCGATAAAACCATTAATTTTGTTGTAATACACTAAAAACGGTCAAATTTTCGGTGAATTCAACTTTGGCCTCGAATAACTTTTGAACCAGTAGACTTAACGAAAAATCATAAGAGACCTTTTTTATAGAGCGTTCAATTCTGGACTAAAAATATGTTAAAATAGGGTAGCATATAGTACACTATTAGCAAGCAATAAAAATCAGAAGGTGCCAAAAAAAATGTTCCCATGTTATTCTTATGGAAAATAGAAAAGTGCGATGCGGACTATCTTAATATTAATATTAAGAGCTCAAATTTTAACTGGCGTAATTTTACACCAAAACGGAACTTTTAAGCCTGTTTGCAAAAAAATAAAATACAATTTTTTTTTTAACCACCCAAAACAGTGGCGGTGCAAGAGAACCTTGGGCCCCTAAGCAAACATGAACAATGGGCCCCCTTCCCCCTTACAAAAATATTAATTTAGTATTCATTTAGACAATCGTATATCTTTACAATTATTATTGTAAAAGAACATACTTTATTGCATTATTATTGCACAGACCATACAAAACAACATGCAAAAGGGGCATTTCACGCCCATAAGTGAGGTCAAAAAAAATTCTGTTTGAAACATATCAGAATCGATAGTACTTTCTAAAAAACTTACCCCTACAATATTAGATTTTTTGAGCCACAAGGAGAGGGATGGTGAGTGTGAGAAAATACAAATTTTCGTTTCGACTCTAAACTCAATTTTTCTCGGTAAAAAATGAAAAAAATTAAAAAAAAAGGTTGCAATGGTTTTCGATGCTTTTTTGCTTATAATACGATAAAAATATTTTCAAAATTATTGAGGGTAGTTTTCACCCTTATTTTGAGGATTGAAAGTTTAAAATCGAAATTTCGAAAAGAATGACACGATTTTTTTTTCAATTTTTTTTTAATTTCTTTCTTTTTTTTTGTACTTTGGATTAATTTTTAATTCACAGTGGGCGTCGACCCAAAAAACGGCCCAAATGTGAAAAAACGTGGTTTTAGTGTATTTTCTCATCCTGTGAAATAGTAAATGGCAAGTGAATAATATATTTCAAGGTTTTTGGGGTCACTGATTATGAATCTAGTCTTAAAATTTCCCGTAGAATACAATGGTATTTTTTAAATTTCAAAATTTAGCCATTTTTTAAAAGTTGACTGCCATACTGGATCCGCCATTTTGTTTTTTGATAAATCTGACGTTAGGTTCGTAATCAGCGACCCCAAAAACCTTGGAATATATTATCCACTTGCCATTTACTATCTCACAAGATGAGAAAATACGCTAAAACCACATTTTTTTCACCTTTGGGCCGTTTTTTGAGCCAGTTCCCGGTCGACGCTTATCATGAATTAAAAATTAATCGAAAGTACAAAAAAAAGAAAGAAATTTTTAAAAAATTGAAAAAAAAATCGTCATACTTTTCGAAATTTCGATTTTAAACTTTCAATCCTAAAAAATAAGGGTGTATCGTATTCTACCCAAAAAAAACACATCGAAAACCATTGCAACCCTTTTTTTAATTTTTTAAATTTTTTACCGAGAAAAACTGAAAGTGAAAGAGTCGAAAAAAATTTGTATATTCTCACCCTCACCATCCCTCTCCTTGTATCTCAAAAAAATCTAAAATTTTAGAGGTTAGTTTTTTAGCAAGTACTATCGATTCTGATGTTTCAAACAGAAATTTTTTTTGACCTCACTTAGTTGGCGTGAAATGCCCCAAAGGTACATAACAAAAAATAAAATAAAATCCTCATACCATAACAGACCTCAAAATTAAAAATAATAATCAAATAATAAAACAATCAGATAACAAAAATAAAATCCTCATGTCATAACGGGTCTCAAAATTAAAAAAATAATCAGATGTCTAAAATCTAAAATCTCTATAACAATCTCGGTAACAAAAAATAAAATAAATTTTTTTTCACACACCTCAAAATTAAAAAAAAATATAATCAAATATGTCGAAACTCTAAAATCTCTATAACAATTTATAGATAACAAAAAATAAAAAAAAATCTCAAAAATCTCACGTCATAGACTGAAAAAAAATAATCAGATAGGTCAAAAATCAACTAATCACGATTACGGCGGACAGGGTCGGGTTCGCCCGGGGCCCCTCAAGGGCGCGGCCCCCTAAGCATTGCTTATACTGCTTATACATATTACCGCCACTGACCCAAAAATAGTGCAGTTTGCTATGTAACATTATTGATGGGATATCCTGTATACTGCGAGCAACACATACTTCCAACTACAACCCTTCTTCTGTGAGTCCACATCAGGAGGTAAGGAAAATATCTAAAATAAAATAATCACCTGTTTTTACTGCCTGTTGATGTTTTTATCTTTTTGTTGTTGTCGGAAGGAGAGGGCGTGTGTTAACAACAAATAATTTTTTTTGTGATGTATCGTTTTACAAGTCTTTGAGATAGAAGTATCAAATATCACTTCATCACTTTTAAGAATGTACATAGCCTAAAGTCTTTTGATATTGAATCTAAAAAATATATATACATATGGACAATGTATTGTGGAAGTACTTAGTGATTATTAGAGCCCGGATATCTACCGTACATTCCAGGAACGGACTAACAAATAACTCCTATAAAGTGTATTAAATAGTAAATTAGTAAAAATATTTTTAAAATACCGCGATATTTATATTAGTTATAGTGTAGAAGTTGTAGCCGACGTCATAAATGAGTGTATTTAGGTATCTAAGATAAAATATTGCTAATTATTTCTAAGCGAATTTGATACGCGAACTGCGGTATAAATATAATAATTAATATAAGGTTAGGAACCTTATATTTGACGTCATATACGATTCAAACTAGGGCTCTGTGGTGATGGTTTTAATGCTTATAAAATAAGAAAACATTAATATATTGCATTATTAATAGTACAAAAATCATTAAAAAAAATAATGGTGGATAAATAATCATTTCACAAAACAACCATCGTCTAAGGAATTACATCTTTCAAGTCCAATTTCCACGTTCTTATAGATTAAATCCCAAACACTAACATCACTTAATTTCCTGGTTGCCATAAAATAAATGGATCAAGTATAAGTATTTGTGAGACATAATAGATTCTATGTAACTGAATTTTAATTAATTAATCAATTGCAAAGTATACAATTTATAAATAATACAAAGATAAATTAATTTGTTAATTAAAAAAAACTGGATGTTTTCCACGAAACACCGAACTACTATACTTTTCTCGACGCGCGTTTCGCCAACTAAGTTGGCATCTTCAGGAGAATATTAAAACTAAATTCTAGCCTACACACTTGCACTATTTATATTAAATTTGTTGCCACGGTTCACTGAACCGTAATCCTCTTTGTTTATCAGAGCAAACAGTCCAATCCAATATGGCAGACTAGTTTTTCAAAAATTAATAAATCAATGCCGATATATATGTAGGTGTTTCAGAGGTCTCCGATCACGAATATAAGTCATTTGTAAAACTGAATCTTAATCTGCCATTTGGAATCCTCCATCTTGCATTTTGCAGATCTGACTTCAGATTCGCAATTAACGACCTCAAAAACCCCCATGATCTAAATTTGGTGAAAGTGGTCGATTTAAAAAAAAAGACGTTTTCCACGAAACACCGAACTACTATACTTTTCTCAACGCGAGTTTCGTCAACTAAGCTGGCATCCTCAGGAGAAGAGTAAAACTAAATTTTAGCCTACACACGCACTATTTATACTAAATTCGTTGCCACGGTTCATTGAACCGCAACTGTCTTTGTTTATCAGAGCAAACAGTGGATCTGGTGGGTATCGGACCATTGTCCTTATTCATACTACTGTTACACTTAATGATTTCTAAACTTTCAAAAGCATCCAACTGTCTACTGTTTGTAACTTTTCTAATTAATTTTAAATTATTTATGTCTATCCTATGGTTGTTGTCAAAAGCGTGTTGGGCAACACAAGATTTTTCTGTTCTTCCATATTTCAAATGAGCTATGTGTTCTTTAAATCTAGTCAAAATAGATCTTTTTGTTTGCCCAATATACTTTTGATCACAATCTTTACAACTTATTTCGTATATTT
Organism: Aromia moschata; assembly: GCA_029963805.1. NCBI lineage: Eukaryota > Metazoa > Arthropoda > Insecta > Coleoptera > Cerambycidae > Aromia > Aromia moschata. Next base: position 2,400 of record JAPWTK010000139.1, on the reverse strand, counting down.
CTGACTTTCCATTATTGTCGATTTTGTCTTTGGAGTTACCCAAAAGCGTCTGTAGTTTATTTTTAGAATAAACTAAATTGATATTAATATTTTAAAAATTTTTTATCTGGAGTGAATTTAGGTTCATAGGTAACGAAGCAAAAAGTATCCTACAAAAAGTGGAATTGTACAGGTTCTCTTAAAGTTCTTCTTATTACTCACTATTAAAACTGAGTAACCGTTATTCTTATATATTAATTAATTTATGTTAAAACTTTTGAGGGGGAAATTTAACAAACGGTGAATTAGAAAATTAAAAGGGGTGTGAATGTTGGGAATATACAAAAGTCGCGTTTCGTATATACACAAACATTATTTTTCATATTCTAATGGCGTGATATTTCAACCTTTTGTCTCTGTTCATTTTGATTTTATTTTTTTTTCAATAAGGAACATTTTTCATTACAAAAATTTTCAAAAATAATTTATCTATAAATTAAAATTAAAATGGCCATAACTTTTTGAAACAAAAATATTTTGTAACAAATCGAAAAACGTCTCCTTATATTTGTTTCTAGATTATGAAAAAAAAAATATACTACAAATATTCCACAGAGCGTTACTGAGAACCCAGGGAGTGCTCCAGTGTTTTTGAAAAATTTTTCGCAAACTTTGCTGACGGTTTTTTCACTATAAATCCTTTCTGTAAGAGGTGTATAATCATCACCTAAAAAAGTGAAGTGGGTCCCATGCGTCGTTTTCAAGATATGGCTAACTGAAATATCACGCACCGCCACTGCTATTTCTAATAACTAATACATCTAAAAATGGTAGCTGTTCATTGTGTTCCATTTCATATGTAAATTTTATGGTAGGGAAACGGTTATTTAATTTAGCAACAAAATTATCTAAACTAATTGCTTTTGTATCAAATACCGCGAAGATATCGTCCACATACTTGAACCAGACTAGGGAAATACTCGAATTTATCTCTTACTTCTGTCTCAAATTTACTCATAAAAATATTTGCAATGAAAGGTACCAAGGAGTTATCCATTGCAGTTCCCTCATGTTGTTGAAAATATTCACCATTATACTGAAAACAATTTTGATTCATACAAATACTAGTAAGCCGAATGTATTCCTTAATAATTTTATCGTCTAAACCATTTAATTCGAGTAATTCCCTGAGGTCCAAAGTTTACGGGATTGGGACACTACATCAAAAAAACAAGCATACATCAAATGAGACCAAAATTTCACCTTCTTGCAATTGGATATTTTTTATTGTCAATGAACTCACTAGAGTTTTTAACTATTTTAATCGAATATTTAATTGATATGTTTGTGCAATAGACAAATTTTCGAACTTGTTCGTTAACCATTTTGACAAAATATAAGTTGGGGATCCTATCGCTGAGACAATAATTGGTCTTACAGATTTTCCTGGTGTATGTATTTTTGGTAAACAATACAATTTAGGTATTACTGGATTTGACAATTGTAATTTTTGTCTCAGTGAAGGAGTAATAAGGTTGGTACATTCTTCCCTTGTCATTTTTGGCAAAGGATTTTTTTGACAATTTATTGTATGGACCACTATTAATTAAATTGTCGACTCTTTCAAAATAATCGCTTTTTTCTAAGATAACAACCTTATTTCCCTTGTCAGCCTTTAAATAAAAACAATCCTTCTCTCGTAATTGTTTGACAATGTTTTTGTCTTTCTTACAATGTTTGGTATTACTTTTATTTTTAACAATGTTGGAACTAATTTATTTCTAACTGTTTCCCTGACAAACCCCTTGGAAGAATAGGGCAGGTGCTGTATTGCACATTCAACACCCGCCACGACTTCCTCCAGGGCACCTCCAGAGGCAGAGAGGCCGAATTTTAATCCTTTATTTAGGAGATTAAGTTCTTCTTTTGTCAAACACTTGCGAGGATAAGTTTTCTACAATGTTGACGACTTTCTGAGGAGTATCTTTTTTTGTTCTTTTGAAGCATAATTTTTTATTTAATGAAGACATCTTTTTGAGAAGAACTGCAATGGGTAACTCCTTGTCACCTTTCATTGCAAATCTTTTTATGAGTAAATTTGAGACAGAAGTATGAGATAAATTCGAGTATTTCCCTAGAGTCTGGTTCAGGTATGTAGACGATATCTTCGCGGTATTTGATACAAAAGCAATTAGTTTAGATCATTTTGTTGCTAAATAACCGTTTCCCTACCATAAAATTTACATATGAAATGGAACACAATATTATTTATTCATGTCAGAAGCATCATATACAAGATACAGAAACTGTTCAACAGGTAGAGATAAATACTACGAGTATGCAATAAACACAGTAAATACATTATAGATAAATAAAACATGTTAGAGGTATCAAACAAGCGTTGTTGTTTGTACGTTTCCG